>SJYX01006733.1:10535-38018 GCA_006410675.1 Oreotragus oreotragus | reverse complement strand
GGAATTCCATCACCTCCACTAGCTTTGTTCTTAGTGATGCTTTCTAAGGCCCACTTGACTTCACATTCCAAGATGTCTGGCTCTAGATTAGTGATCACATCCTCATGATTATCTGGGTCGTGAAGATCTTTTCTGTACAGTTCTTCTGTGTATTCTTGCCACCTCTTCTTAATATCTTCTGCTTCTGTTAGGTCCATACCATTTCTATCCTTTATCGAGCCCATCTTTGCATGAAATGTTCCCTTGGTATCTCCAATTCTCTTGAAGAGATCTCTAGTCTTTCCCATTCTGTTGTTTTCCTCTATCTCTTTGCATTGATTGCTGAAGAAGGCTTTCTTATCTCTTCTTGCTATTCTTTGGAACTCTGCATTCAGATACTTATATCTTTTCTTTTCTCCTTTGCCTTTCACCTCTCTTCTTTTCAGTGCTATTTGTAAGGCTTCTCCAGACAGCCATTTTGCTTTTTTGCATTTCTTTTCCATAGGGATGGTCTTGATCCCTGTCTCCTGTACAATGTCATGAACCTCATTCCATAGTTCATCAGGAACTCTATCTATCAGATCTAGGCCCTTAAATCTATTTCTCACTTCCACTGTGTAATCATAAGGGATTTGATTTAGGTCATACCTCAATGGTCTAGCGGTTTTCCCTACTTTCTTCAATTTAAGCCTGAATTTGGAAATAAGGAGTTCATGATCTGAGCCACAGTCAGCTCCTGGTCTTGTTTTGGTGAGACAGAAATCCCTATATACACACGAATGAAATGTATAATAAACACAGAGAGAAAGAAAGCAATTTTTCAAGGAAATAAACTCTAAAACTATTTTGTACTTTTCAGGGGAATATTTTCATTGATTCCTTTAATTCATATAAAAATGTAATGTAAATAATATGGCTCTCATTCTTTAATATACTTGGTTTGGAAAACTGATTCGAGTCATGACTGGCTATATTTTCACAGTTGTGTGAAATTTCTAAGCCTTTTCCTCACAATTATAAAGTAGGAACAGTCATACTTTTCTCAGAAAAACATATAATGCATGTACAATAGTGACAGTTATATGAACTACCCTCTCTCTAATCATATACATATATATATATATGATTAAATTTTAAATCAAATTTTAAACTCACCATTAGGCCAAAACTTGACTCCTAATTCCGTAGGATCATTTCAGAGTATCAGGCTCCATTTTTACCTATTTAGTTTTTTTTTTCAACTCTGGAAGAACCAACACTTTGAGTTTTAATAGTTTTTTTACATACTACTGGGCTTCCTTGGTGGTGCTAGTGGTAAAGAATCCATCTTCCAATGCAGGAGACATAAGAGATGTGGGTTTGATCCCTGGGTCATCCAGTATTCTTGTCTAGGGAATCCCATGGACAGAAGAGCCTGGCAGACTACAGTCCATGGGGTCACAAAGAGTCAGATGTAACTGAAGTGACTGAGCATGCACACACACACTATGTACTACTATAATTTTAGGTTTAAAAATTCTATGACTATCAATTACTTTAGTAAAGTTAGGTCAAATCATGTCTCCTTGCTGCTGGAATGGTAACTAAATTTAATACGTATAACATGTTGGAATATTCCTGATACATAATAATGTTAGTTTACATTCTTGAATTACATATAAATCTTTAAAAACATTTGCAAAGTATTTTTCACTGCCCTGTACTTCACTGAATATTTATTTTACCTGTGTTGTGATTCATATCACATGATTCTTCAAGCAGGGTTGTATACCACACTATATTATGTTTGCCTGTAAAGCCAAATTATTTCCCAATTATGTGACTGTTTGTTGGATCAAATAGGTGAACAACACTCTAGAATTCCTTTTTCATATAGATATTCTCTGTCAGATAGAGCATGTAACAGTGCTATTACGATAAACTCAGATTTGAGCTGACTATGCTTAAAACCAGTATATACAAATATGTCCTCCCTCTGGCAGAGTAATATGTATTAAATGGCTTGTCATATTTCTTTACATGTTCCAGTAGATGGGTATAGCTTTTGAAAGATTTAAATGAATCCTCAGGTGCAATCATCTTCTAGGTAAAAGCTGTGTCTTTTTAACTTCCCTAAAAGTTTTCTCATTTCCCCCACCATATAAAGAACAATTTACACTGAGGTTAGGTTGATGGTACCAGACAAGTCCTAGAGCATTTGAGGTTTTCATCACAGGCTGTTTCTCTGATTTAAACAAAGTCATATAGTTCAAGCTTCAGGTATAATCTGCTATTTTTTTTTTTTTTTTCATTTGAGAGTACTTAAAAAATACAAAGGCCTAATATTTCTTTTCCTTATTATTTTTAAAAAGGAAATCTCAAATATAGATGTTAGCTTTCTTTTGCCAGCAGAAAACCTTCACATTTAAAATATCAACTTAAAAATAAGTCTTCCATGTATTTTTTAGTTCAGATTTTCAGTGTAAGAATATTTAATCCCCGAACATAGCTGCACCACTTTTAAACACTGTTACAACTTGGAAAATGCCAAAGATAAAACTAAACAACCTGAATAATGATAATAATAGTTATGATGTTAGCAGAAATGATGTGCTGTGCTGTGCACGTTCAGTCGTGTCCATGAAGTGAACAGTGGAAATTGTGCATGATATCTTAGCCAGGACCTTTTGAGAGCATATGAGAAAGTCAGACTTTTTCCTTAAGAAACACATTTAAGATACACATGCAAATAGCATGTTTAAAATATATTCATTACATAATACAGAAAAGTCTAAAGAAGAAGTTTTCAGAAGATAGAGCATGCAAAGACTGGAGAAAGTGGGATTGTATAATTAGATACCTCTGTGTTCAAAAGTAACCTTAACATGTGCTGCTTTTTGGAAATTTAAGTAAGGAGATCAATTTCTCTGATCATCATTTGGCCCAAGATAAAGAGGAAGAGGAAAAGGAAATGGGGAAAAAGAAGAAGAAGAAGGAAGAGACAGAATATGATATTTAACTTGAAAGGTTGCTTTGAAATGTGGTCATTTACAAGAAGTTGTGTGATATAATAACTAGTACATAGAGATTAAATAGTATTTATTAAAATTACTTGCCACTATGTGGTTTAAGGAAATTATGTGAAGAAGATGGCATATGAATTAAACAGTACAATGAATAGGATTTATATATGTAAATATAGAAAAAAAGTGATGTAAGCAGACAGAAACAAAATAGTGAATGTTACAAAAAAGAGTAAAGAAGTGAGTGAATTTATTCTGCTAATGTATCAAAGTGAAAGTGAAGTCACTAAAAGATTGGTATTAAGTGTTAAATCTGCAAAGGCATATTGAGGTAAAATTATTTTTAACTTAAAAATGAGGCTAAGGATTATAAAAAATGTTTTATATTAAAAAGTGGGGTTACAAAAATCTTCAATAAAATGTTAGCAAGCCAATATCAACAATACATTAAAGAATCATTCACCAGGATCAAATGAGATTTAGTTCAGAGGTGCAGGGATGGTTCAATATTCACATATCAATCAGCATGATCCATCACATCAACAAAATGGATAGCAAATTATGTTATCATCTTAGATGTAGAAAAAGCATTTGACAAAGCTCAGTATCCATTTATGAGAAGAGTCTTCAACAATGTGTGTATAGAGGGAATGTGTGTCAGCATAGTAAAGGTCATATATGACAAAACCACAGTTAACATAATTCTCAATGAAAAAAAAAAATGCTGAAAGGTTTTCCTCCAAGATCAGGAACAAGGCAAAAATGCTCACTCTCACAACTTTTATTCAACATGATATTGAAAGTCCCAGCCAGGACAATCATACATGAGAAATAAATAAACAGCATCCAAACTGGAAAGAAGGAAAGAAAGAAAACTGTCACTATTTGCAGATTGCATGATAGAATAGAAAACCTTAAAGACTCTACCAAAAAAAAAAAAAATGGGTGAATTTAACTCAGATGACCATTATATCTACTACTGTGGGCAAGAATTCCTTAGAAGAAATGGGGTAGCTCTTAGAGTCAACAAAATAGTCCAAAATGCAGTACTTGCATGCAATCTCAAAAAAGACAGAATGATCTCTGTTCATTTCCAAGGCAAACCATCCAATAACACAGTAATCCAAGTCTGTGCCACAACCAGTAATTCTGAAGGAGCTGAAGTTGAACAGTTCTACGAAGACCCACAAGACCTTCTAGAACTAATACACACAAAAAATGTCCTTTTCATCACAGGGAATGGGAATGCAAAAGTAGGAAGTCAAGAGATACCTGGAGTAACAGACAAATTTGGCCTTAGAGTACAGAATGAAACAGGGCAAAGGTTAAAACAGGACAAAGTTTTTCCAAGAGAAAGCGGTGGTCATAGCAAACACCCTCTTCCAAGAACACAAAAGACTCTACATATGGACATCACCAGATAGGCAATACCAAAATCAGACTGATTATATTATTTGCAGCCAAAGATGGAGAACCTCTATACAGTTAGTACAAACAAAACCAGGAGCTGACTGTGGCTCAGATCATGAAATATTTATTGCCAAATTCAGACTTAAATTTTAAAAAGTAGCGAAAACCACAAGACCATTCAGATATGACCTAAATCCAATCCCTTATGATTACATAGTGGAAGTGAGAAATAGATCCAAGGGACTAGATCTGATAGACAGAATGCCTGGTGAACTATGGACAGGTTCATGACATTGTACAGGAGGCAGTGATTAAGACCACCCTTAAGAGAAGAAATTCAACAGGACAAAATAGTATCCTGAGGAGGCCTTACAAACAACTGAGAAAAGAAGATAAGCTAAAGGCAAAAGAGTAGAGGAAAGATATACCTATTTGAATGCAGAGTTCCAAAGAATAGTAAGAAGAGATAAGAAAGCCTTCCTTGGTGATCAGTGCAAAGAAACAGAGGAAAATGATAGAATGGGAATGACCAGAGATCTCTTCAAGAAATTTGGATATGCAAAAAGAACATTTAATGCAAAGATGGGCACAATAAAAGACATAAATGGTATGGACCTAACAGAAGCTAAATATATTAAGAGATGCAATAATACACAGAAACACTGTACAAAAAACATCTTCAGGACCCAGATAACCACGATGGTGTGGTCACTCACCTAGAGCCAGACATCCTGAAATGTGAAGTCAAGAGGGCCTTAGGAAGCATCACTATGAACAAAGTTAGTGGAGGTGATGGAATTCCAGTTGAGCTATTTCAAATCCTAAAAGATGATTCTGTTAAAGTGCTTTACTCAGTATGCCAGCAAATTCGGCAAACACAGCAGTGGCCACAGGACTGGAAAATGTCAGTTTTCACTCTAATCCCAAAGGAAAGTAATGGCAAAGAATGTTCAAACTANCATCACTATGAACAAAGTTAGTGGAGGTGATGGAATTCCAGTTGAGCTATTTCAAATCCTAAAAGATGATTCTGTTAAAGTGCTTTACTCAGTATGCCAGCAAATTCGGCAAACACAGCAGTGGCCACAGGACTGGAAAATGTCAGTTTTCACTCTAATCCCAAAGGAAAGTAATGGCAAAGAATGTTCAAACTACCACACAATTACACCCATCTCACACACACTAGAAAAGTAATGCTCTAAATTCTCTAAGCCAGGCTTCAACAGTTTGTGAACAGAGAAATTCCAGATGTTCAAGCTGGATTTAAAAAAGGCAGAGTAACCAAAGATCAAATTACCAAAATCTATTGGATCATTGAAAAAGCAATAGAGTTCCAGAAAAATATTTATTTATGCTTTATTGACTATGCCAAAGCCTTTGTCTGTGTGGATCACCACAAACTTGGAAAATTCTTCAAGAGATCAGAATACCAGACCACCTGATCTGATTCCTGAGAAATCTGTATGTAGGTCAAGAAGCAACAGTTAGAACTGGACATAGAACAACAGACTGGTTCAAATTGGGAAAAGAGTACGTCAAGGCTGTATATTGTCACTGTGCTTATTTAACTTATATGCAGTGTACATCATGAGAAATGCTGGGCTGGATGAAACACAAACTGGAATCAAGATTGCCCAAATAAATATCAATAACTTCAGATATGTAGATGGCACCAGCATTATGGCGGAAAGCACAGAAGAACTAAAGAGCCTCTTGATAAAAGTGAAAGAGGAGAGAGAAAAAGTTAGCTTAAAACTCAACATTCAAAAAACTAAGATGACGGTATCAGGTCCCATCACTTCATTGCAAATATACGGGGAAACAGTGAAAACAATGAGAGACTTTATTTTGGGGGCTTCAAAATCATTGCAGATGGTGACTGCAGCCATGAAATTAAAAGATGCTTGTTCCTTGTAAGAAAAACTGTGACCAACCTAGATAGCATATTCAAAAGCAGAGACATTACTTTGCCAACAAAAGTCCGTCTAGTCAAGGCTATGGTTTTCCCATTAATTATGTATGGATGTGAGAGTTGGACTATAAGAAAAAGCTGAGCGCAGAAGAATTGATGCTTGGAACTGTGGGGTTGGAGATAACTCTTGAGAACTCCTTGGACTGCAAGAAGATCAAACCAGTTAATCCAAAAGGAAATCAGTCCTGAATATTCATTGGAAGGGCTGATTTTGAACCTGAAACTCCAATACTTTGGCAATCTGATGTGAAGAACTGACTCATTGGAAAAGACCCTGATGCTAGGAAAGATTGAAGGCAGGAGGAGAAGAGGATGACAGAGGATGAGATGGTTGGATGGCGTCCCTGACTCAATGGACATGAGTTCGAGCAAGCTCCAGGAGTTGGTGATGTACAGGGAAGCCTGGTGTGCTGCAATCCCTTGGGTTGCAAAGAATTAGACATGACTGAGTGACTGAAATGAAGTGAACCNGACAGAGGATGAGATGGTTGGATGGCGTCCCTGACTCAATGGACATGAGTTTGAGCAAGCTCCAGGAGTTGGTGATGTACAGGGAAGCCTGGTGTGCTGCAATCCCTTGGGTTGCAAAGAATTAGACATGACTGAGTGACTGAAATGAAGTGAACCATACTCATAGAGGGAAGAATTAATATTGGTAACATTTCCATAATATCTAAAGTAATCTACAGATTCCATGTCATCCCTATTCTCTGCCGCAGCCACCACATGAAACAGCCGCATGCCAGGAGCTGTGGGCGGGGCCAGCCCGACTGACTGATGGGACCCAGTGTGCCATGCTCGCAGCTGGTAGCAGCGCCAGCGTCCATCTGCGAAACTATGGAATAAAGGGTTGATGGGGAGTGGAGATATATGAAACCTGTATACTATTTGCTCAAATTTTTCATGTTGCTTGGCTGCTGCTAGGCCCAACGCCGGTTCAGTGGGAGGTGGGGTGTGCACGCCGACAGGAGAGGCAAAATAAACATTGAGATCGCATCAGGACTGACAGTTGCTGCAGTTCAAACTCCGACCGGAAAATAACTCTGTTTACTCTATTTTGGCTTGTCTATCCTCTCCTTATGTTTTTCTTTTCACCAATGATTCTGGAAAACTTATTGTACAAATGGACCTAATGTAGTGACTTGTGAACAATGTATGCTTTCATCTTGTTTAACTCCTCCATATAATGTTTGTTCTTTTGTGGTGCTAAAGTGTCCACCCTATCTTATGGTGCCAGTAACTGTAACCACTTATTGGTATGATAATTATGGTCTTGCTGTGTTAAGACAGCTACAAGATTTAATACAATCAAGACAATTTGTGTTCTTACTAATCTTATGGAATTCAACTTTAATAACAACAACTGTTACTGTTACTATTACTGTCATTGTTACTTTGGCAGCAATATCATTGACTCAACAAATATATACTGCCTAATATGTTAAAAAAAACATATTTCAGGTGTTTGGAATAGCTCAGATATTAGTTTAGACTTAGGGAAACTTCATAATCCGATTCAGACCATGGAACACTCCCGATTAGATTTTACTGCTGCAGGATCAGCTAATGACTTTTTCCATACCTTCTCTAACTTTATTTCTGGCTGTCTTGAGAAATAAAAAAGGGGGAGATGCTGGGAGCCAGCATGGGCGATCCCACCCATGACAAGGTCATGTGGAGAGACCTGATGGGCAAGGCAAGTCAGGCTTCAGAGGTTCCCCCTGGGTTTTCCTGAGCATCTACCCCGAAGCCAAAATCTGTCTGTTTACTGACTGCTACACTATACTCTTCTGACATTACCACCTTTTCTCTGGAAAGAGTTAATTCAGAGCTCCAGTTAACAGTCTCCTGCATATAAAAAGAATGTCTCGGCTTAAAACCCCTTTGATGGCTTTCTAACCTATCTGACTGGTCTGCTTTACAACATATGGATTGTTTACAGCCCCTAACTGTGAGAGGCACGAAGCTCAAACCTCTTAAAGATATAGAGCCTTTTGGAGCTAAGACTTAGTTTAGTGAAGAATTTGTTGAGTTAATGTTTGCCGCCAGGCCTCCATATCCTTTAACTTTTAGGCACCTGGGAGGATATTAATCAATGTAATCAAGATGCAGAAATAGGAACATAGTAGTTTTGATGTTAGCAATACTAGACTTTTGAGTTAATTACTTTTCTCTTTGCTATAAATCACTGTACTTCTTTCATTGTTATAAATTGCTGTGTCCTTGCTATGTAAGAATGTAACTATATTTAGTGCTTTTTGAGAGTGTCATCAGACTTTGGGAAGAACAACACTGTTAAGGCAAATAAGTCTTCTGGTTGACAAACCCTTATCAGAAAAGGGTTGTAAAATGTTAATTAGCCTTCTGGCCAGAAGATGATGTAAATTACCTAAGACTTGTGTATACAACTAGGTATGCAGAGAGAAAGCCTGGTCTCAATAAGAGTTAGGGCTGCTGAGGCTGCATAATTTTGTATTATCCATTGATCTCTATGTAAAATCAAAAGATATATAAGGCCTTTCTGGGCAATAGAGAATGGGCCAGTCATTGGAAAGACTTGTTTCCCCCATGTCTTCTTCTTTACTCTATTTTCTGGCTGAATTCCCATCTGGAGTGGGGAGGCTCGCCATGTCTACTTACTTGCCATGGCTTCTAAGATCCGTGAGAGAGGGAGCCCTATGCAGGGCACCCTCCAATATTCAAATGGGCACCAGTAGCCCAACGTAGATGATGCAAACTTCTTGTCCTGAAGTTTTATTGGCTTTCCCCATAAACCAAGTTATTCAGCCTCTTTTCTCCACTAAATTTTCCTACTACACTATTTCTTCTTATTCTCTCTTTATATTTCTAATTAAATAAGTTTTCCTCACCTATGTCGTCGCCCCTTCAAATTCCCTGGATACACCGGGGCAGGACCCCGGCATCTATTTAAAAATATATATATATATTTATATATAGGCTTCCCTGGTGGCTCAGACCATCTGCCTGCAATGTGGGAGACCTGGGTTCAATCCTTGGGTCAGGAAGATCCCCTGGATAAGGAAATGGCAACCCACTCCAGTGTTCTTGCCTGGAGAATCTATGGACAGGGGAGCCTGGTGAGCTACAGTCCATGAGGTCACAAAGAGTTGGACACAACTGAGTGAGTTCACTTCTTCACTTCATACACACACACACACACACACACACACACACACACACATATATGATGGTTTGATGCCATCAATGAGTCAACAGACAGGAACTTGGGCAAACTCTAGGAGATGGTGAAGGACAGGGAAGCCTGGCATGCTGGAGTCCATGAGTTCGCATATTCCAATGCTCTGAATATGTGTTAGCCACTCAGCCATGTCTGACTTTTTGGGCCGTATAGACTGTAGCCTGTCAGACTTCTCTGCCCATAGGATTCTCCAGGCAAGAATACTGGCGTGGGTAGCCATTCCCTTCTCCAGGGATCTTTTTGACCCAGGTATCAAACCCAGGTCTCCCTTACCATGGGCAAATTCCTTACCATCTGAGCCACCAGGGGAGATTAGAGGACAGTTTGAGCATAATGCATAGTTGTTTTTTGCAGTCTCAGAAGTGAGAAACAATAGAAAAATTCAAAAACTGCATCCAACTAAACCAAACCAAATAGAAATACAGAATAAACCAGATAGAACAAAACCAAATAGGAATACAGGAAAATACATCTCACACATCTACCATGTTCCCCAAGTTAACGAGTAGGCTGAGTCACACCTATCTGCATCCACTGTTTATAACTTTATAATTTCAGATAACCTTCCATGCACTACTTCACAATAACAATCTGTGGCAATTGTAATGCTCATCTCTACAAGTAAACTTCAAGTGTTTTTTCAAGTTAAAGTATCACATTTATAGTTGTATATATTTTAAGTACTTTAACATATGTAAAATTGCATTATTCTTTTTTCCCTATATTTTTATATATTACTGATTATGTTCTTGAGTGTTTTCTTCATAAACCCTTTCTACACAACCCTTTGGTTTTTATTGAGTGATTCTCTGTAAAAGAATGTTTTAGAAATAACTGTTATTTTATAGCTTTAAAAGGTTTTATAGAAAATATTTTAATTTTGCCAGATTTTTCTGTATATTTAAAGCAATTCTAATTAAAATATCATGAGTTTGTGTGCACATGTTTGTGCTGATGTGTGTGTATGTAAATTAGCAAGCCATTATAAATTTATACAGTAATGCAAAGTTTCAAGGCCATGTCCAAAAAGAAAAAGCAGGAAGGGCACCATGCATGGTATCAACAGTTGTTATAAATCAGAAATAATTTCTGATTCAAAGAAAGAAATTACTTTGCATAGATAAAACGCCAATATATCCGAATATAGGACCAAAAATTAACCCACACAGATATCAATAGTTGACGTATGCTAAACACCTTTTTTTTTTTAATCTATGAGAGAGAATAAGATTTTCAACAAGAGACACTGGAAAATTAATTATCCATTTGAAATAAAATGAAATTTAACCTTTCTTATACTATATACAAAAGTAAGTTCTTGACAATGAAAGTTTGAAATGTTGAAAACATATATTTTTTTTAGGTATATACTTTTAGGTATAATAGTAAAATATTACATTCTCAGATATGAGTATACTCTTTAAAAATACAGAAAGTACTAATTGTATTTATGAAGTTCATTCAACTGCACTTACATTAAGAATGTTTTTGATCAATAAGAAAATTATGAATATATTAAAAAAGCATACAATTTGGAAGACCTATGATTTGGAATATCTATAACTGACAACAAATTAGTCTCAAGCATAAATGAAGAACTTTTACAAATCAGTAATTTAGAAACAAAAATAATTAGAAAAATGTGAAAAATGTTTAACTAGATATTTTACTAAATTATATTTATAACTTGTATTAATGAGAGCTCAAGTTTTTCAATAATCAAGGAAAGACCAACTGAAATAGCAATGAAATATCNCAACAAATTAGTCTCAAGCATAAATGAAGAACTTTTACAAATCAGTAATTTAGAAACAAAAATAATTAGAAAAATGTGAAAAATGTTTAACTAGATATTTTACTAAATTATATTTATAACTTGTATTAATGAGAGCTCAAGTTTTTCAATAATCAAGGAAAGACCAACTGAAATAGCAATGAAATATCATTACATAACTAATTTATTGGAAAATTCAAAAATCCAATCAGTTTCAATTTTTGAAGTAATGGGAGCTCTCATATATTACTGCTCAGAAATTAAATTTTTACAACCACTTTCATGTAAAGTTTTTCATTACCTAGTAAATTTGAAGTTATTCACACTATTGACATATTTCAATTTATAATATAGCCCAGAGACAAGTAATAAAGGTAGACTATGTATAGTAATTTAAAAAATATCATTATAAAGTTAAAATATCTATAATTATGATCTTAGTACATAGACAGGCACGTCAATGCCACTGAATGAGCAGTCTAGAGATAGACTAAAATATATTCCAAATTAGTGCATGTCAAAGATAATAAAACAGATAAGTTTGTAAGACATATTCTTTAATAAAATGGTTGTACAACTTGGAAACTGTCTGAAAAAATTAAATAGAGAGTAATAAACTTAAAATTCATAAAATAAATTCACTTTGGAATATACATTGAAACAGCAGCCGATCCATAACAGTGTCAGAAAATAATGATAGTATTATTGAAAGAGCTCAAGTTGAAGATATTCTGTTTAATGTAACATAAAACATGAAAACAACAGATTAGAATGATTTATAATGAATTTATAGCAGTGGAAAAAATACATTTTTTACAAGGCAATTTTAAAATCAAAACACAAACAAATAGGACTGATGCTGAAGCTGTAGCTCCAATACTTTGGCCACTGGATGCAAAGAACTGACTCATTAGAAAAGACCTTGATGCTGGGAAAGATTAAAGGCAGGAAGAGAAGGGGATAACAGAGGATGAGATGGTTGGATGGCATCCCCAATTTGATGGACATGAGTTTGAGCAAGCTCTGGGAGTTGGTGATGGACAGGGAAGCCTGGGATGCTGCAGACACTTTGGGTTGCAAAGAGTCAGACACGACTGAGTGACTGAACAAACAAATATGGGGGCAAAAACCATAATTCCTTACATGGAAAAAGAGATACATGTATCCATGTGTTGGGAGACAGAGAGGAGAGTGTTAGTTGCTCAGTCCTGTCCAGCTGTTTGTGATCCCATGGACTGTAGCCCACCAGGATCCTCAGTACATGGAATTCTACAGGTAAGAATACTGGAGTGGGTAGTCATTCCTTTCTCCAGGGGATCTTCCTGACCCAGGAATTGAACCATTGTAGGCAGATTCTTTACTGTCTGAGCCACCAAGGAAGCCGCATATGTGAGGAAATAACTATTATAATATTTATTAAAAATGAAATGACAGAAAGACAGGGAAAATATATAAAAAGAATTAACAGAAAAATAAATTTAAAGGTCCCTTAAACAATTGGAAAGATAATCAACCATTTCATAATTTAAAAAAAAAATCCAAATTTAAAACACTGAAAAACTTTTTAAATTTATCTAATTGGTAATGATCAGACTCTTAAAGTGCTATTAGGGTCATGTTAGGAAAAAAGATATTCTCATGCATATCTCATGGGAGTATAACAAAAACTGGTACAATATGTATAAAGGGAAATTTGACAATATTTGTAATTTACCAATGCATTCATTCTTTTAACTAGCAATTCCAGTTATAGATATGTGTCCTTTAATGGTAATCACATGAGTGAAATGACAATGGAATATTGTGGTAAAATAAAAAATTAGGAAATAATCAAGATGTCTGTCAATAAGAAACTGCTTAATGTATGCTATATTTATAATGTACAATTGTACAGCTGTAAAAATAAACATATAAGTCCATATGTGACCACCTTCAAAATATTTTTTAAGTGAATAAGCAAAAGTGGAGAATGGTGAATTTAACATCCAGGAGTGTTTTTTTTTTTTTTTTTTTAGAAAATGAGATATGTGTATGTAGAGAAAGAGATAGAATATATAAGAAATTATTTCACCAAGAATATTATAATATTTAGAAAATTAAATGCTTTCCAAGAAGGAAACTGAGCTGCTGGTCCCTACAGTGGGAGGGGAAATTTTCATAATGCATTTTTTCCTGTTTTCTGAATTTTTTTAATGATCATCTTGTCTATTAAATAAGTAAATTTTTGTTTATAAAATGCATAAAGAAAATGTAAAAGATGAAAAAAGAAGGAAGGAAAGAGAAGAATAACAGGAATACCAGAATAACAGCTAATACTAGCTTACAACCTCCAAAATTGCCTGGGAGAAATCTGAAACTAGCTTCCTACACAAGAGCAAAGAGAGACAAAAAAGGCAGATCACTCCAGATTGCTACGTTGACAGTATAATGAGAAAGGAACTACATGAAGTTTGTCTTGGGAGTCCGTAAAATGAGATCTCTGTATCAACCCCTCAGGAATCTTAAGAGTTTATATAACGGTCTTAACAAAGTTCAGTCATACATTCAATCTTAATGCCTCAACAACACTGCACCTTTACAACTATGCCCTTAGAGTACTCCTAGTTCAGGAACAATGAGTAGAAGGAGGGGGCTGAAGAGTCTCTGATTGCCTGGAACCAGCTCACAAGTCAACATGTGGTCATGTCCTCTAGATGAAGTCCTTCAACAGAGGGAAGAGAGGAGGGAGGAAAAAGGCATGCATTTATCACATCAAACCTATACTAGACATGGACACTGCTGAAGCTAAATGTTTACTCAGATTAATATGATTTGATTTTTGAACTATCAGTCCAGATAAATATACATGATTGAGAGTTTAAAGAATTTCATCTTGCATATGTAAAACAAAATCCCAATCATTTTTTGTAGACAGCTTTTCGGTTTACAAAATACTTGCATATATGCTTATCTATTTAAGTAGTTACTGTTTTCTTCTACTTTTTTTTTTTTTGTGTGTGTGTATTTCATTTTTTTTTTTTTAGAGCTTCCATTTTACTTTATTTTACTTTACAGTACTCTATTGGTTTTGGCATACATTGACATGAATCCGCCACGGGTGTACTAATTAGTCAGACCTCAAAAATGTCAAGTGACACACAANTTACTTTATTTTACTTTACAGTACTCTATTGGTTTTGGCATACATTGACATGAATCCGCCACGGGTGTACTAATTAGTCAGACCTCAAAAATGTCAAGTGACACACAATGAAGCACAGACATTAGTTATTCAGTCTGCCTTCTAACTTTACATCTCATGCTCATTACAAGCTACAATATTTTTCTAAATATGTACATTTAAAAAATTCTCACCTTCTTTTCTCTCTCAAGTCTCCATGTTATAATAATTTAGAACAAACACTAGGCTGTATTACTGAATAAGAGAGTGAATAAGGGGAAGAATGCATGAAGGAAAAGAAAGAACAAGTGTTAATTCAGGGGATTCAGAGAATGAAAAAATAAAAATCAAAGTATGTTAAGAGCAGGAAAAAACTTAAAAGTAAGTTTTTAGGGAGTGGTACAATCATTCTATGTTTTAAATAAGCCATCTCAAGCCTTAAAATGAATGAACACATTCATCCAGCTATTTTACTTTTAGGGATTTTTCCTAAGAAAATAATGGAACAAATGTACAAAAATTGTAAGTACAAAGTACATGGGCTCCCCATGTAGTTTAGCAGTAAAGTACTTGCCTGCAATGCAGAAGGCCCTGGGTTCAGTCTCTGAGTTAAGAAGATTTCCTGGAGAATGAAATATATTCTTCGGTCCAGTATTTTAGCCTGGAAAATCCCACAGACAGAGGAGCCTTGTGGGCTACAGTCTATGGGGTCACAAAGAGTCAGAAAACTTAGCAATTAAACAACAGCTATATTTAATATACATATGTTACTTATAAATTGCAAGAGTATTTTAATAGAACAGATTAAAATTGAATCGCTACCAAAGTAAAATATTTACAGGAAAAAAAGTTTTTTCTCTCTTTCTTCTAACCTGAACTTCTGTCAGTTCAGTTCAGTCGCTCAGTCATGTCCGAATCTTTGCGACCCCATGAATCGCAGCACGCCAGGCCTCCCTGTCCATCACCAACTCCTGGAGTTCATTCAGACTCACGTCCAT
Organism: Oreotragus oreotragus; assembly: GCA_006410675.1. Taxonomy (NCBI): domain Eukaryota; kingdom Metazoa; phylum Chordata; class Mammalia; order Artiodactyla; family Bovidae; genus Oreotragus; species Oreotragus oreotragus. Next base: position 22,503 of record SJYX01006733.1, on the reverse strand, counting down.
GAAGTCAGTGATGCCATCCAGCCATCTCATCCTCGGTCGTCCCCTTCTCCTCCTGCCCCCAATGCCTCCCAGCATCAAAGTCTTTTCCAATGAGTCAACTCTTCACATGAGGTGGCCAAAGTATTGGAGCTTCAGCTTTAGCATCATTCCTTCCAAAGAAATCCCAGGGCTGAGCTCCTTCAGAATGGACTGGTTGGATCTCCTTGCAGTCCAAGGGACTCTCAAGAGTCTTCTCCAACACCACAATTCAAAAGCATCATTTCTTTGGCGCTCAGCCTTCTTCACAGTCCAACTCTCACATCTATACATGACTACTGGAAAAACTATAGCCTTGATTAGACGGACTTTAGTCAGCAAAGTAATGTTTTTGAATAGGCAATCTAGGTTGGTCATAACTTTTCTTCCAAGGAGTGAGCGTCTTTTAATTTCATGGCTGCAATCACCATCTGCAGTGATTTTAGAACCCAAAAAATAAAGTCTGACACTGTTTCCATTGTTTCCCCATCTATTTCCTATGAAGTGATGGGACCGGATGCCATGATCTTCGTTTTCTGAATGTTGAGCTTTAAGCCAAACTTTTCACTCTCCTTGTTCACTTTCATCAAGAGGCTTTTTAGTTCCTCTTCACTTTCTGCCATAAGGGTGGTATCATTTGCATATCTGAGGTTATTGATATTTCTCCCGGAAATCTTAGTTCCAGTTTGTGTTTCTTCTAGTCAAGCGTTTCTCATGATGTGCTCTGCATAGAAGTTAAATAAGCAGGGTGACACTATACAGCCTTGACACACTCTTTTTCCTATTTGAAACCAGTCTGTTCCATGTCCAGTTCTAACTGTTGCTTCCTGACCAGCATACAGATTTCTCAAGAAGCAGGTCAGGTGGTCTGGTATTCTCATCTCTCTCAGAATTTTCCACAGTTTACTGTGATCCACACAGTCAATGATTCCAGCTTGTGTTTCTTCCAGTCCAGCGTTTCTCATGATGTACTATGCATATAAGTTAAATAAGCAAGGTGACAATATACAAGCTTGATGTACTCCTTTTCCTATTTGGAACCAGTCTGTTGTTCCATGTCCAGTTCTAACTGTTGCTTCCTGACCTGCATACAGATTTCTCAAGAGGCAGGTCAGGTAGTCGGGTATTCCCATCTCTCTCAGAATTTTCCACAGTTTATTGTGATCCACACAGTCAAAGGCTTTGGCATAGTCAATAAAGCAGAAGTAGATGTTTTTCTGGAACTCTCTTGCTTTTTCCATGATCCAGCGGATGTTGGCAATTTGATCTCTGGTTCCTCTGCCTTTTCTAAACCAGCTTGAACATCTGGAAGTTCATGGTTCATGTATTGCTGAAGCCTGTCTTGGAGAATTTTGAGCATTACTTTACTAGCGTGTGAGATGAGTGCAATGTGCGGTAGTTTGAACATTCTTTGGCAGTGCCTTTCTTATAGTAATTAATCTTCTGTGTATTATTTTGTTACAGATGTGTTCTTGCTGTCATGAATCTGTTTATTTGCTAGTTCTTGTGATCCAAACTTTATTTTTATCTGCTCAAATCCATTACATTTTTTCTTTATGACATGTCTTACTTAGGAAATTCAATCAAAACCATAATTATAAAAAATAACCCACTATAATTTCTTTAGATACATTATATATTTTTTCTAGTTAGCTTTTTCATTAGTCTGTAATTTATTTTTGTTGGATGAGTTGAATATCAACTTTCTTTTATTCCAAATCAATGGTTAAAATCTTTATCAGGTAAGTCATTCTTTCCTCTATGTAATGGAACAGAATCTCTAACATATATCGTTTCCATACATTCTCAAGCTTATTTTGGGATCTCTGTTCAACCCTGTTCTTTGCTTGCCTATTCCTTTTCTCAATAAAGGCATTTATTAAAAATTTCAAGATCTTGGATAGCACCAGTCCTCTTCTATTACATGTGGCCATCAGTATTTTCGTTATGCATGATTCTTGAACACAGAACCAGACATCTGTACGTGCTTCTTCAGATTCTCTTGCCTCTTTATTTTGAGAGCTGGGCATCTGTGGACTGCTTCACCCTGAATCTCTTGCCTCTTGTTTCCATTTGAGTTTGGCCAGTGAGAGGCACCAATAGGAGTCTAAAGGAAAGATATGGCATTTGTTCACTCAGCTCCTTTCCAGCAGGGCTACAGTCCACAGTCCTCAGTCCTCAGTGGCTTCCATCCAGTGCACCATAGATCTCCTTGGGTGGTCCTCTTCCATAGCTGGAGTTGGAGCTCTCTGTTCTCCACTCCCTCCCCTTTCCCATTTGTTTAGGACTCAGAATGGTAATATGAGTCCCCGGGGCTTCACCATCTCCTGTGGTTTTCAGATCACCCTACCAAAACCTTGGTAAATTATTTCTTCATTAAACTTTCTTCAATTACCCATTTGAATGTGCCATCTGCTTTCTGCCAGAAAGCTAATTATATGCAAAGAAACTGTGGAATTGAACCCAGGAGATAGCATTGGGACTAGAATTGGAAACATGTTAATTGCAAATACTAATTTGGGAAGGATTTATATGCCTGTTAGTAAATCTTCCCCTCAGGAACATCATCACTTTTTATTTGTCCTTCAGTGAATGTTTTTCTTTATACAATTTGGTTAACATTTTAGTTTGTTAGTTTATTCCTAAGGAGAGTATGATTAATGCTGCTATTGAGATTAATACATTTTTTTATCTCATTTCCACTGTATAATCATAAGGGATTTGATTTAGGTCATACCTGAATGGTCTAGCGGTTTTCCTACTCATTAAAATATCCATCAAGGTCTCCAGCAAGTATATCTTCGTGTGGACTCCTTCAAACTGGGTGAGAGCTCATCATCAATAGTCTACTTAGTCTTTCAGTCCCTGAAAGTTTAATGCATTTGAACATTAGTGTTTATTCAGAGCTGGGTGCAAAGCTCCCGTGGTAGCCCAAAAATTTAATTAGAATCAGTCAGTGTATTTGAAAGCATCATGGCTCTCTATTTTGAGCCTTTTTGAGATCAAAGTGTCCCTGGCCTCACTTTCAAGCTCACTGCTGAAAGACCTGGCTATCAATTAAAGGATTCTCACTCCAAACCCATAAGAGCCCGACATTGTGCCCCTGAAGCATACATCTAAGGGTATTCCTAAGACTTACAGACTTTATGTTCTAAAATAGCCACTCTTTCTGGCAGAATCATTTCCTCTTTTTCTCCATCAGTAAATTGGAAAAAAATCCTCCTGATACTCAAAGTTATCAGAAACCTTAAAAAGAAAACCAACATTTTTGTGCAAGATAAAATGTCCTGTAATTGTGATTCAAGACTTTATCCTTCTACGATCTTGGTTATAATGCTCTGTTTTCTTATTTTCCCATCCTATCCTCTGCTTATAAATGCAATTTTTCTAAAGTAAATTTTCACATATTGTGTGGTATCAGTACTGGAGGTGGAAATGACAACCCACTACAGGATCCTTGCCTGGAGAATCCCATGGACAAAGGAGCCTGGCATCTACAGTCCATGGGGTCTCAAAGAGTCAGACGTGACTGAAACGACTTAGCACACGTGTACTATCAGTACCCAGCAATGAGGACTACTGGTGGAGAGTAAATATAGAAGAAAGTTATAATGCTTATTCCTAAGGCAAGAACAAAATGTCAAATTCATGGTTGCAGATTACATAGATTTATATATTTAAAAAAATGCTCCATAAAATATGTAAGATAAAGCCAATAGTTTTTTTTTGTTATTGCTATATGATAGTCCACCTGGGGCTTTTTGCATACCTCTGTCACATAAGGCTTTCAGATTAATAACAAACCCAACAGATTGCTAATTGAGAACTCAGTTCAATAACTACAAGGAATAGAAATACGTGCAGAAATTTTAAAAAAGCAGTTTTGTCCTTGGGAATTGTGAAAGTGACTAAGTTCGTTTGCTTCCATCTTTAAACTATTGTCTTACTTTGACAAATTTCACTGGGACCAACAGACACTATGTGATCAATGGGATCGAAATGAATGACATTCAATCACATCTTGCATTATTAGATGAACATTTTAATAAGATGAATGATGTCCTTGCAGTACAAGCAAGACATAAGAAATCATTTTTCCCCCCACAAATCGTCAATTCCTTGAAAAGAGAGGGCATACAAAGGAGCTGAAGTACCAACTCTTTGTTTTACTCTGCTTACATATAAAAGCCATTTTACCTCCTCTGTGATACCAAGGGGTTCTTTTTTAATCTTACCCCCGGTAAGTCCTACTGACAGAGGAAGGCAAACTAACGGTGTAAAAATTCCCCTTTTCTCATCAACATTTTAGTAACCTGAATCAAAGTGAAACTATTATTTGAATTTTTTAAATATTTATGTTATTATTGAGTAATATTGAATCCAAAAACCTATGAAGCAAATTCTCAATTATAGATAAATCTATATCTATATCCATATTTAGATATCAAGAGAAAGAGGAGAGAAACAGAAAAAGGTTTCACCATATTTTATCAGAAATAATAGGAAATTTGTCACATTTCTTTTATCATTACTCAATGCTTGAACTAAAAGATTTATTCAAATTTAGACAATTAAGTAAGAAAGTCAACTTCTAAGTGTTGCTTTAATTTTATTTATTTCCTTAGAGAAGATACACATTAATAGCCAAAATGTCTGTTTCTTTTTTTCATTCTCAGAGTCAGATAATGTGTCAATCGCATGATATTGCTTCAGTCTGCTAAATCTTATATAAAATAAATTCACTTTTCCTGCATAAAGAATATTACAACGGAGTAACTGAGGCTAAATATTTTATGACTTTCATCAACTTGTGATAACAAAAATTCTCATTCCTGGTTACTTAAAACTCCTGGTATTAAAACCACATATTTTTCCTCTAAGGAATCAGTATCTTTCCTCAGTTGCTTTGTCGGGATTTGGAAACCAAGTTTAACAAATAAAGAAAAAAGGCACGAAGTAAAATTCCATTAATTAGGAAGAAATCACTATGAAATGACTGGAATATTCAGATAGGAAAGATGTCTGATCAAATTCATAGGAAATGAAGATTGACTAAAGATAGGAAACTAGTCAAGAACTTAAAGCTCATATCACTTTTTATTTTATTTTTATCTTTTAAAGTCCATTTCCCAAATTCTTATCTTGAAAGGCAAGTTTCTCTCACATGAATTAAACTTCAGGACTTTTGCATTTTACAATTTCATAGAATTCCTTTTTTTAATCTGTAAAAATATTACACTGGATACTATCATCAACTGATGATTTGATACTATTTATAATTTTTATACAAATTAATTTAATTTTAGACACCATTTCTTTCTAAATGCAGGGACTTCTAGTTTAGCCTAGCACTGAACTAATCAATTAAAATTTGACAATGGGCTTCTATGGGCTTCTATGGTGGCCTAGTGGTAAAGAATCCACGTGCCCAGCAGATGACATGGGCTTGATCCCTGGTTTGGGGAGATCTGCTGGAGGAGGAAATGGCAATCCACTCCAGTATTCTTGCCTAGGAAATCCCAAGGATGCAGAGCCTGACAGGATACAGTCCTTGGAGTCACAAAAGAGCCAAACAAAATTTAGTGACTAACAACAACAAATGCTTTTGCAAGGATGCTAGTATCATGAAAAGTAGCAAAAAAGAAAATGGTTTATGTAATATATCAGAATTAATAAAGAGTTAAATACAATTAGCACTATATCAAACAAGGTTAATATCAAATCACAATCTAGGATAAAGAAAACCTATCTTGACTAATAAAGCCTTAATCTGAACCCAGCTCTATAGCAATAAAGATAAACATATACAGTCCTTAAATCTGTCGAGGTTTTATCCAAGCATATATAAATGAAAACTGAAAACTTGAGTCAAGAGTCCCCCAAAAGTATGTCACCAACCCTAAACACACCATGATATATAACAGAAGGACTATAGTATTTAGTTAAAAAGTTGGGCCCTAGAGGTGAATCCTTGAGGGTTACATCCTAGTTTTACTACTTACTAAATATATGTGCCAAAGCCTTTGACTGTGTGGATCACAAGAAACTGTGGAAAATACTTCAAGAGATGAGAATACCAGACCACCTGATCTGCTTCTTGGTAAATCCCTATGTAGGTCAGGAAGCAACAGTTAGAACCAGACATGGAACAACAGACTGCTTCCAAGTAGGAAAAGGAGTACATTAAGGTTGTATATTGTCACCCTGCTTATTTAACTTATATGAAGTATACATCATGAGAAATCCTGGGCTGGATGAATCAGCCCAGCTGGAATCAGCTGGAATCAAGACTGCCAGGAGAAATATCAATAACCTCAGATATGCAGATGACACCACCCTTATGGCAGAAAGTGAAGAGGAACTAAAGGGCTCGATGAAAGTAAAAGAGAAGTCATAAGACAGTTCTAGTTGCAATTTCTTAAGGAATCTCCACACTGTTCTCCACAGTGGCTGTACTAGTTTGCATTCCCACCAACAGCGTAAGAGGCTTCCCTTTTCTCCACACCCTCTCCAGCATTTATTGCTTGCAGACTTGTGGATCGCAGCCGTTCTGACTGGTGTGAAGTGGTATCTCATTGTGGTCTTGATTTGCATTTCTCTGATAATGAGTGACGTTGAGCATCTTTTCATGTGTTTGTTAGCCATCCGTATGTCTTCTTTGGAGAAATGTCTATTTAGTTCTTTGGCCCATTTTTTGATTCGGTCGTTTATTTTTCTGGACTTGAGCTGCATAAGTTGCTTGTATATTTTTGAGATTAGTTGTTTGTCAGTTGCTTCATTTGCTATTATTTTCTCCCATTCAGANATGTCTTCTTTGGAGAAATGTCTATTTAGTTCTTTGGCCCATTTTTTGATTCGGTCGTTTATTTTTCTGGACTTGAGCTGCATAAGTTGCTTGTATATTTTTGAGATTAGTTGTTTGTCCGTTGCTTCATTTGCTATTATTTTCTCCCGTTCAGAAGGCTGTCTTTTCACCTTGCTTATAGTTTCCTTTGTTGTGCAGAACCTTTTAATTTTAATTAGATCCCATTTGTTTATTTTTGCTTTTGGGCATACACACCGAGGAAACCAGAATTGAAAGAGACACGTGTACCCCAATGTTCATTGCAGCACTGTTTATAATAGCTAGGACATGGAAACAACCTAGATGTCCATCAACAGATGAATGGATGAGAAAGCTGTGGTACATATACAAAATGGAGTATTACTCAGCCATTAAAAATAATACATTTGAATCAGTTTTAATGAGGTGGATGAAACTGGAGCCGATTATACATAGTGAAGTAAGCCAGAAAGAAAAACACCAAGAAAGTATACTAACACATATATACGAAATTTAGAAAGATGGCAATGATAACCCTCTGTGCAAGACAGCAAAAGAGACACAGATGTATAGAATGGACTTTTAGACTCTGTAGGAGAGGGAGACGGTGGGATGATTTGGGAGAATGGCATCGAAACATGTATACTACCAGGTAAGAAACGAATCGCCAGTCTATGTTCGATACAGGATACAGGATGCTTGGGGCTGGTACACAGGGATGATCCAGAGAGATGATATGGGGTGGGAGTGGGAGGGGGGTTCAGGATTGGGAACTCATGTACACCCGTGGCTGATTCATGTCAATGTATGGCAAAACCAATACAGTATTGTAAAGAAAAATAAAGTAAAAATAAAAATTTAAAAAAAAAAGAAAAGAAAGTAAAAGAGGACAGTGAAAAAGTTGGCTTAAAGCTCAACATTCAGAAAACAAAGATCATAGGATCCAGTCCCATCACTTCATGGCAAATAGATGGGGGAACAGTGGCAGACTTTATTTTTTGCACTCCAAAATCACTGCAGATGGTGACTGAAGCCATGAAATTAAAAGTTGCTTACTCCTTGGAAGGAAAGTTATGACCAACTTAGCATATTAAAAAGCAGAGACATTACTTCAAATGTCCATCTAGTCAAGGCTATGGTTCTTCCAGTAGTCTATGAGAGTTGGACTATAAAGAAAGCTAAGAGCCAAAAAATTGATGCTTTTGAACTGTGGTGTTGGAGAAGACTCTTGAGAGTCCCTTGGACTTCAAGGAGATCCAACCAGTCCATCCTAAATGAGAACAATCCTGAGTGGACTATTGTAGGACTATTGTTGAAGCTAAAACACCAATACTTTGGCCACCTGATGTGAAGAACTGACTGTTGAAAAGACCCTGATGCTGGCAAAGATTGAAGGCAGGAGGAGAATGGGATAACAGAGGATGAGATGGTTTGATGGCATCACCAACTCAATGGACATGAGTTTGGGTATACTGGGAGTTTGTGATGGACAGAGAGGCTTGGCATTCAGCAGTCCATGGGGTCACAAAGAGTCAGACATGACTGAGTGGCTGAACTGAACTGAACTGAAATACTTGTGAACTGTAGAACATTATTTAAATTCATGTTGGCCAACTTTTCTCACTTTTAACATGGATTGTATCAATCAGGATCCTAGTTGAACACAACAAAACCCACTCTAGCTTACTAAAGCAGAAAGGTATTTTTAATTGTGACAGTTTCACCTTTTCTTTCTTTTAATATTCATATTATTTATTTATCTTTTATTTTTGACTGTAGCAGGTTTTAGTTGTGGTGTGGGGGTTGGGAGTGTTCACTGTGTCATGTGGGATCTTTCATTGTGGTGCGTGGGTTTGTTCTAGTTGAAGCATGTAGGCTCCAGTGTAGGCTCTATAGCTGCAGCACACACCCTCCAGTTGAGGCACACAGATTCAGAAGTTGTGGTGTGCACAGAAAGGTGTTTGTTAAAGCAGGGCTTAGAAAATGTTTTCTCCTGAGCCAAAGAGCAAATATTTCAGACTGGTGGACCAGATGGTCTCTGTTGAAAACACCCATGATTGACAGTTTCACAAAAACAGCCATAGACAATATCAATTAATAGGTGTAACTATGTCCCAATAAATCTTTATTTACAAAAACAAGCATTGCCAACCTTTGTCTTTAGAACACAGTATGCAAATACAACTCACAGAATCTTGAAGATGTCTGAGACATCGATAAAGAACCAGAGATGTGAAGCCAGTTTTAGTGGCAAAAATCACCGAATCACACTCTGGTGGGCAATACCACTGCCCAGAGAAACCACGGCTTGCAGCATAGGGCACTGAACAGAGACAGGACACTACTACTATTAACAGAGTCCCATTACTATTATCCAATCTCTTTATTGTGTTCTATTGCTTTGCCAGAAAAATGAATTCAACTTGATACTTCCTGATTTATATTACCCTCTTCTGCAAATGAATCTAAAGGAAAAAGTGGACATATGATGTAAAGGAGGCTAGAAAAGCAAGTTATGGGCTTATACCTTAATAAGTTATGACCCATGATGGTGCTGAAATATATAATTGCCACAACATAGTAAAGACTTCTCATATCCAATCATGAAAAAGTGAAAGCAAAAGTCAGTCATGTCGACCCTTTGCAACACCATAGACTGTAGTCCAGTGAATTCTCCAGACCAGAATACCAGAATGGGCAGCCTTTCCCTTCTCCAGGGGATCTTCCCAATCTAGGGATGGAACCCAGGTCTGCAACGCAGATTCTTTACCATCTGAGCCACAAGGGAAGCCCATATGGAAAAATATATATACCACATAGTATTGTTGTGATAAGTAATCATAATACAAACATATTTCAAAATAATGCCTGGTTTTCTTTCATTTCAAACTGGAGATTTCATACAGCATTTCTTGTAAGACAGGTCTAGTATTACCGAATCCCTAAGCTTTTGCTGTCTGGGAGTTTTTATCTTTTCTTCATGTTTGAAGGACAACTTTTCCAAGCATAATATTCTTGGTTATGAATTTGCCTGTTCACTCATTCATTAGTTTGTTTTTCTAGCACTTTGAATCTATCATCCCACTTATTTCTTGGCAGTAAGGTTTCTGTTGAAAAATCCACTAAATAGTCTTATGGGGGTTCCTTTGTATGTGACAATTTATTTTTCCCTTGGTTCTTTTAAAATTCTATCCTTGTCTCTGACTTTCATGGGAGAAAAATGAAGTGTCATCAGTTTAAGCAGACTATTATAAATAAAAGATATTTCATGGAATCCCCACGATAACCACACACACACACACACACACACACACAAACACTCACACATGTGCACACAAAATACCAATAGATGGTACACAGAAGAAACAAGGGAACTAATACTAAAAACTTGACAAAACACAAAAGACATCAGGAGGGGAAAAGACAGGCAAAAGGACTACAAGACTAACAGAGTATGGTTAACAAAATGACAGTAGCAAATATTTCCCTATCAATAGTTAATTTACATTAGATGTAAATAGTTTAAACTTCCCAATCAAAAGACATAGAGTTTTGAGTACTTTTATTTTTTTTTATATTTTTTCCTTGAAATTAAAATCAAGATATTTATTTTATTTTATCTTTATATAGATAGCTACAGCTACAGTTACAGTTACAGAGTTATCCATAATGTCTTGTTTTTTTTTTTTTTTTTTGGCATTCCTTTTATTTTTTTTTAATTTTTTTTAGCAATGATTATATATTTTATTTTTTTTAACATGATAGTATATATATTTCAATGCTATTCTCCCAAATCATCCCACCCTCTCCCTCTCTCTCTCCCTCAGAGTCCAAAAGTCCGCTCTACACATCTGTGTCTCTTTTGCTGTCTTGCATACAAAAAAAGACATGGGGGCGGTCCTAAGATGGCAGAGGAATAGGACAGGGAGACCAATTTCTCCCTCACAAATTCATCAAAAGAACATTTCAATGGTGAATAAACTTCACAAAACAACTTCTGAATGCTAGCAGAGGACATCAGGCACCCAGAAAAGCAAATCATTGTCTTCAAAAGCAGGTAGGAAAAATATAAAAGACAGAAAAAAGAGACAAAAGAGGTAGGGAGGGAGCTCCATCCTGGGAAGAGAGTCTTAAAAAGAGAGGTTTCCAAACACCAGGAAACACTCTTGTGGCCGAGTCTGTGGTGAGCCTTGGAAGAACAGAGGGCAACATAACAGGGAGGAAAAATAAATAAATAATTAAAAGCAACAGGTTATGAGCCCAACAGTAACTCCCCCAGTGGAGAAGCAGCTCAGACGCCTGCATCCGCCACTAGCAATCGGGAGCTGGGCAGGGAGGCACAGGCTGCAGTGCTTTTTAAGAATCGGGCCGGAATGCCCCAAGCATAACCAGAGTGAACTAACTTGGGCTAGCAAACCAGATTGTGGGATAGCTACCGTGCAAAAAGCTCTAACATAAGACACCACCTGGACTGTGCACAGAACAAAGAATGGAACAGAATTAGCCCGCTGCAGACCATCCCCCTCCGGTGACAGGCAGCCAGAGCTGGAAGGGCTGGAAGGGGGCAATTGCAGCCCCAGAAAGACTTCCAAACTGCAAGCAAGCTTCTTTGCTAACTTAGACTTCTTGGAGTTCTGGACAGTTACCATCTGCCTAATAAAGGGCACCAGTTGTACACCCAGAAAACTGAGCAGCAGGGAAGGGAAAGGTAATAAGTCACAGCAACCACACTCGCCAAACACCCAAGATCCTCAGACCTGGGAAGGGCACAAAACGCAGGCCCAACTGAGTCTGCACCTCTGAGGACTACGTGAATGCCTGAGCTTGAACGGCTTAGACCGGGGAGGTGCATGCAGCCCAGGGCCAGACTCAGATGGTTCCTGGCAGAGCAACCTAGAGCCTGAGTGGTGTGTGCCATGAGTGGGGACAGGCCCAGCGGGGCTGAGATACTATGAACACTCCAGTGTTATTTGTTTGCAGCACCCCTCTCTCCCCACAGTGCGACTGAACAAGTGAGCCAGATGTGTATAAGAGACAGCCTTGTTCACTTTCATCAAGAGGCTTTTTAGTTCCTCTTCACTTTCTGCCATAAGGGTGGTATCATTTGCATATCTGAGGTTATTGATATTT
>SJYX01006731.1:431369-449141 GCA_006410675.1 Oreotragus oreotragus | reverse complement strand
CCATGTGTAGTCTTCTCTTGTGTTGTTGGAAGAGGGTGTTTGCTATGACCAGTGCATTTTCTTGGCAAAACTCTATTAGACTTTACCCTGCTTCATTCCATATTCCAAGGCCAAATTTGCCTGTTACTTCAGGTGTTTCTTGACTTCCTACTTTTGCATTCCAGCCCCCTATAATGAAAAGGACATCTTTTGGGGGTGTTAGTTCTAAAAGGTCTTGTAGGTCTTCATAAAATTGTTCAACTTCATCTTCTTCAGCATTACTGGTTGAGGCATAGACTTAGATTACTGTGATATTGAATGGTGTGCCTTGGAAATGAACAGAGATCATTCTGTCATTTTTGAGATTGCATCCAAGTACTGCATTTCGGACTCTTTTGTTGATCAAAATGGCTACTCCATTTCTTCTGAGGGATTCCTGCCTGCAGTAGTAGATATAATAGTCATCTGAGTTAAATTCACCCATTCCAGTCCATTTTAGTTCACTGATTCCTAGAATGTCGACGTTCACTCTTGCCATCTCTTGTTTGACCACTTCCAATTTGCCTTGATTCATGGACCTGACATTCCAGGTTCCTATGCAAGGGTTTAATTTCCAAAATATACAAACAGCTCATACAGCTCAATATCAGAAAAACAACTCACTCAAAAAATGGGCAGAAGATCTAAATAGACATTACTCCAGAGAAGACATACAGATGGCCAATAGGCACATGAAAAGATGTTCAGCATCATTAGAAAAATGCAAATCAAAACTGCTGTTAAGTACCACCTCACACTGGTCATAATGATCATCATCAAAAAGTCTACAAAGAAAAGGAAACCCTCCTCCACTGTTAGTAGGAATGTAAATTAATGGAGCCAGTATGGAGAACAGTATGGAAGTTCCTTGAAACACTACAAGTAGAGTTACCATATGATCCAGTGATTCCACTCCTGGGCATATACCAGAAAAGATGAAAACTCTAATTCAAAAACATAAATGCACTCCAATGTTCAGCAGCCAAGACACGGAAGCAACCTAAGTGTCCATCAGCAGATTAATGGATAAAGAAGATATTATATATATATGTATGTATATGTGTATATATATATGTGTGCACATATATGTGTGTGTACTAATATATATAACGAATGCTGCTGCTAAGTTGCTTCAGTCGTGTCCAACTCTTTGCAAGCCCATGGACTGCAGCCCGCAGCCTCCTCTGTCTATGGGATTCTCCAGGCAAGAATACTGGAGTGGGTTGCCATTTCTTACTCCAGAATTGTTGCTTTAGAGTTTTAGTTACAAGATGAAAACAGTAATGGAGATAGATGGTGGTGATGGTTGCACTATATTAATGCATTTAATGTCACTGAACTGTACATTTAAAAATGATGAAGAGTTAAATTTTATATTATGTGCATTTTATGACAATAAAAAAATTAAGATGAGAAAGAAAAAACAAACGATGTTATATTAGGTTATAGTTCAGTTGCAAGCTGAGGAATGTAAATCACTTTCCAAGACAATTTTTGCATCCAGCATGGGGACTTAAGTTTCTAAATTTCTGCAAACACATTGGAGGCTTAAAGTAACAGTCTGAGCAAGATGTGTGTGTTTTGCATCCATCATGTGGTAAGATGAGTTTTCCAGGTTGACCTCCCTGCTCTGAGTCTCTGAAAATATTGGCAGGCAAATAGTCTAAGGTGGAGCTACAAACGACACTGCAGTCCACACAACACTGAATAGTTAAGCAAGATCTAAAGTAGATCATTCACCTGCCTATTTTCTATGAAAACTTTAATGAAGAAGCTTTCCCTCTGAGTTTAATATTGTGCCATTTTGAAAACTGGGTAAACTTTCCAGCTCTCACCTCTAAATGGCATCAAATATGACCCCAATCACTAAACAAGTGGTTTCATTCATGTATGGTTGGTTATATTTGTTAGATTCTTCTACAAAACACAAATTAAGGCTGAAGGGGGAAAGGTAGTTTCTTGTGGCCTTCTCTTCACCAGAAGAAGGAAAGGGGAAACAGTTAATTAAGAGAGAAAATGAAGAAAAGAGGAAGCAATTACATCATAGAGTCCTCCAGTGCACATGTAGCCAAATGTAGATCCTCAGAGAAATGCATTCAATTGCTTTCAGATTGGGCCAAACAACCGGCTCCATGCCAGAAAAGAGAAAGCAAATGCTCAAATGCTATGGAACATTCGAGAAGATTACTCACTGGAGTATACCCTTTTCATTCCCACAGACGTCGGCAAACATGGCTGTCAACCTACAGTCCTTTCCTTGGCTCTTGCTAAGCTATGGGTTTCTCAAGGGAGAAGCTGCTAGGCATGTGTGAAGTTTGTTTTCCTTCATCAGAAGTGTCACTGCTTGTCTCCTGAGAGTATATTACTTCTGCTAAATCTGCCTTAGAGTGTTGCTCAGTCCTCTTTGTTACTGAGGCATCAGCTTGGAGTATTACTCTCACTCACAAGCTCCCCTCACCCAAACACACTCTCAGAGTATTTGAAAGCTTCTTGGAAAAAGCACCTGGGCCTGGCAGATGGACACATGTATCCTAAGATGAATGAGCTATGTGGAGCAAAACTGTCATCAAAATTCCCCAGACTATAATGCCGGTGCCTGCCTCAGCCATTAATGTCTGAAGCTATGTGGAAATGTGTGTGGCTAAAGCCCAGAAGAAATAAAAATCAATACAACTTCTTGCTGTGTTTCTTGGAACAGCAGTCCAGGAAGTCAAGAATACTCAATACAGGCCTAGATACAGTTTTGCACATTTTTGCAGATGCATGATATGAAAGACAGTCGTTAAGTAAAAGAAATATGCTTGAAGACATTTTTTTGAAGAATAAGGCTAAAGAATTTCCTGAACATTTAACAAATGCATGAAGGTACAATTTATATACAGCCAGTTTGCTTTATCCAGAGTGCAGTCTGATGTAGCACATGCCTCAGTGACATACAGGTGAACAGGAATTTTCAGACTGGTAGCAAGGCATGTAAAACGTGCAAATAAGGACTGGCAAAAGTTATAACAGAAAATAGAGTCGCGTGGCATCAGGGGGCATGCACTAGCTATAAAGGGTCTTTCTGGGAAAGGTGATGAGATCCAAACAATTTTAAGTTTCCTGTGAGAACTGCTGGCTGAAGTTCTGGTATAGATGGAAAGGTGGTTAAAGTACCATCTCTCCATCCTTCTGCATCAGGTAAAGGTCAGCACCTACTGGGGCAAGCAGAAAGGTGGGGATGCCGCCATTGCTTTGAGAGCTACTATTGCCTGGAGGGAGCTATCAACAGAGAAAGTATTAGTCCCAACTCTTAAGCGGTTGGGATTCTTCAGTTCAATTAGCAGTTCTCAATGGAACCATCCCTTGTTTTATATCAATATATTGCAGTATGTTGCAGCTTACTGTACCTAGGTAGACACAGCTGATATTTTAACAATGAATATAAATTCTTTTTTTTAAATTTGCTTAGGAGAGCATTTTGAAACTAGTTGTTTTCCGGACGGATGATGTGGGGTGGGAGGTGGGAGGGGGGTTCATGTTTGGGAGTTCATGTACACCCGTGGCGGNGCAGCTTACTGTACCTAGGTAGACACAGGTGATATTTTAACAATGAATATAAATTCTTTTTTTAAAATTTGCTTAGGAGAGCATTTTGAAACTAGTTGTTTTCCGGAGGGATGATGTGGGGTGGGAGGTGGGAGGGGGGTTCATGTTTGGGAGTTCATGTACACCCGTGGCGGATTGATGTCAATGTATGCCAAATCCAATACAATACTGTAAAGTAAAATAAAGTAAAAAAAAAAAAGAAAGAAAGAAACTAGTTGTTTGGAAATGTTTGTGTAGTGATCAGTTTCTGTTGCCAGAGATGTAATTTGTGTGTCTATCAGTCTCCTCTCTGGTCACGTCCACCTCTTTCCTGTCCAGTCTCTGGGTGGGATACAGACTGGCATCCTTCAAGCAGACCCAAGTTGACAGCACCCAGGCTTACACCTGTTTGAGGCGCTCCTTGCTTGCCTCCCACCCCAGGTTTTTCCTATTGACTCGGAGAGGTGAAAGGCTTCCTGCTGAGCAGCCACAAAAACACAATCCACAGCCAACTTTTGAACCCACACAAGTGCAATCCACAGTGAATTTATGGAAGATGGAAGAAAGACAATACATTTCCCCATTCCTTTCTCCAGAGGGACTGTCCTGAGAAGCCATCTTTATACAGCCTTTGTGAAGATCAACTCTCAAAACTGAAAATCAATCATGCCCCATACAAGACAGAGGCTAACTCAATAATACATCCTTGTCAGGCCCTCCCTCTCCATGTCCCTCCCTCCTGCAAGCTAGGAGTGGACAGTTCTAAATAAAACCCAGGTTCTGCTTCCTGGCAAACCCAGGCTAAGGCAGGATGTCCCCTCCAAAGTCTCCCTTATCTGTACAAAAGAAAAAAAAAAGTAGAAATAAAATATTATAACCAGTTTCAACATCTTCAAAATAATATACTGGTTTTAATCTCACTCACTAAAATGCAAAAATGTGCCCCCTTTCAAGGAGTATCTAGAAATTATAGGATATTTTTTGCAGAATTTAAGCAGTAGCAATAAAAAGCTTTTTTATAAAGTACAGAGGATTGGCAAACCCATATTATAATTAAGGGCAGCTAATGATCTACTCTTTTGAAACTAGTTATTTGACAATAAGGCTTCAAATTTATTTGAAAATAGGACTAGTTTCAAAGGGGCAGCTAATGTGGAAAATTCTTCCAGAGATGGGGATACCAGACCACCTGACTGCCTCCTGAAAAATCTGTATGCAGATGAAGAAACAACAGTTAGAACCAGACGTGGAACAATGGACTGGTTCTAAATTGGGAAAGGAGTACGTCAAGGCTGTATATTGTCACCCTGCTTATTGAACTTCTATGCAGAGTACATCCAGAGAAGGCAATGGCACCCCACTCCAGTACTCTTGCCTGGAAAATCCCATGGATGGAGGAGCCTGGTGGGCTGCCGTCTATGGGATCACACAGAGTCGGACATGACTGAAGTGACTTAGCAGCAGCAGCAGCAGCAGCAGCAGAGTACATCATGAGACATGCCGAGCTGGATGAAGCACAAGCTGGAATCAAGATTGCCAGAGAAATATCAATAACCTCAGATATGCAGATGACACCACCCTTATGGCAGAAAGTGAAGAAAAATTAAGAGCCTATTGATGAAAGTGAAAGAGGAGAGTGAAAAAGTTGGCTTAAAACTCAACATTCAGAAAACCAAGATCATGGCATCTGGTCCCATCACTTCATGGGAAATAGATGGGGAAACCGTGATAAACTTTATTTTTTGGAGCTCCAAAATCACTGCAGATGGTGACTGCAGCCATGAAATTAAGACACTTGCTCCTTGGAAGAAAAGCTATGACCAACCTAGACAGCATATTAAAAAACAGAGACATTACTTTGCCAACAAATGTCCATCTGGTCAAAGCTATGGTTTTTCCAATAGTCATGTATGGATGTGAGAGTTGGACTATAAAGAAAGCTGAGCACCAAAGAACTGATGCTTTTGAACTGTGGTGTTGGAGAAGACTCTTGAGAGTCCCTTGGACTGCAAGGAGATCCAACCAGTCCATCCTAAAGGAAATCAGTCCTGAATATTCACTGGAAGGACTGATGAGGAAGCTGAAACTCCAATCCTTTGGCCACCTGATGTGAAGAGCTGACTCATTTGAAAAGACCTTGATGCTGGGAAAGATTGAAGGTGGAAGGAGAAGGGGACAACAGAAGATGAGATGGTTGGATGGCATCACTGAGTCAGTGGACATGAGTTTGAGTAAGGTCCGGGAGTTGGTGAGGGATAGGGAAGCCTGGTGTGCTGCGATCCGTGGAGTTGCAAAGAGTTGAACACAATAGAGCACCTGAACTGACTGACTGATCTACCTCTTCCATAAGGACCCAAGTTCATTGTGAGGCATCTTTTTCAGCTAAGAATTTAGAAACAGATCTTTGAGTAGCTTAATCACAAAGTATAGGCCTTGATTCAAATCCAAAATAATTAAGTATATTCAACCACATTTTATGAAAACAAAAAGAAATTTTCTACTGTTAATAAAATTTTAAAATTAATTTTAAATGTTTCTTCTTTAGATTTTTATTTTCTGTTTTGTGAATGTTTATGATTCTTACACATGTAATTTTAAATCAATAAATAAACATGTACTGGGGTGAATCCTCAAAATTGTTTTGCTGCTATAAGGGTTTCGGGTAATGTTTGGAGACCACTGCCACAGATTACCTGAACTGGATTCCTAGTTCTGTGTCTTACCGCTTCTGTGACCTTGGACAAATTACTTGATCTTTCTGAATTTGCCATTTATAAAATGAGAATGCTAACAGTATATGTCTTGTAAAACTGCCATGAGGATTCTTGGTAAAAAGCGGAGAAATGCAGCTGACATACAGCTGGGAATGTGCAAATACTTGCTATTATTATTCAAATAATGCCACTGCAAACACAGTTCTCTTCTACTCTTGCCTGACAGAAGGCCCACAAGCCACCACAGGCGAAGTCCCATATTACTGAGTGCTTTCAAAGGCTGGGGTAGGTGTTCCTGAAAATGAAAATCCCCCTAGAAAAACTAAAAAGCCTTTCAAAGCAGAACATCTCCAGGTTTAAAGGAGTTTTATAGAATCTGGTTCAAGCCATTCACAGTCAACCCTTCCTCTCCATAGATTCAGCATCCAAGGAGTCAACCGATCAAGAATTCTGGGAACACTTCAGAAAATCTGAGAAAATCAGTCCTCAGTTGGTTGACTCCGAGGATACTGAACCTGCAGGTAGGGAGGGTCAACCGACTATGATTTAGGGTATCTGCAGGGAGTCCTGGGAACAATCTTCCATGAATACAGAGGCAAGAGTGTATTTTACAATAAGGAAACTGTGGATCAAAGAGGTTGATTCATTTTCCAGGTGAAATACATGGTAGAGCCAGAATCAATGTCTTGATTCTTCTGCACACACAAAGGCCCTCAGACAACAGATGAGGCTCTGACTTTACCACAGTCAAAAACGTCTACACCAGCACCTTTCCCTCTCTGAAGTCTGCCAATCACAATTGTGCGAAAAATGACATTTGTACAGTGGGAATGATAATAATATTCACCTTGTAAAAAATTACACAACTTAGGGATGACAGCTCTAAAGAATGTCAGCGAACTTTCAAACATGGAACCAGTTCCAGCCAACTGCAATCCAAGTAGCTGGTCCATGCACCAAACCAGAGACATTATGTATCAAGTAGGCGTCAGTAACTTCATAACCCCCAACACTCCCTCACCCCCTTACTGCTCTATTTTCCCCCCTTGCAGTTATCAACAACTTAACATGTCCTCTGTGTTTCTGATTTACCTTATTTGGTGACTGTCTATTCTACTACAGCGCAAGTTCCAGAAGGGCAAGGGTTTTTGTCTGTTTCTCCTGTGCAAATATTTGTTGACTGAATGGATATGACTTTCTGAGTCATTCTTGCCACTTTGCCTGTTAACCTTTGGTTTCTATGAATACACAGAGACACTGATTTCCTAAATTAAATTTCACATAAACCTTCTAGACATTTTACCACATAAAATTGGTTCTTCTACAAGTAAATATCTGATTTCAATGATTTGATTAAAATGTGCTATCACAGCACATGTGATCTAAAGCCTACTAATTCTATGAATGCCAGCTAAAATATCATTTCCTAAGGAAAATCACCTCTAACCTCTGAGACAAGGCAGTTCCCATATAAATGACTTCCATTGCGCACTGTATGCTTTGTCTGTTAACACATCTGTAATTAAATCACTATATGTCATTTATTTGTTCAATGACAATCTTTCTTCCCTTCTAAGTTGTAAATTTCATGAATACAGGGGCCATCATGTCCATCACTGTATTTTGAGGACCTAGCAGAACCTAACATATAGTAAGCACTCAATAAGCACATACCAAGTGAATAAACAAGCAGAAATCTAATATGCATCCCATCTTGAACAGATTCTCAAAAAAAAAAAAGGGGGGGGATTTAATAACACATGGTATAAGCTATAAATTTGGTCCTTGAAGTCATTTAAGCAAACTCTAGAGAGCTGAGTAATTATTCTTTCAAATGAAGCCAGTTCCTAGTTTTTTCATCTAAAGCTGATGATATACAGTTACTTCTAGCAAGATATTTTCAGTTATTTCTTTTATATTCCCCAAATCAATATTGCAGGCTTAATAAGGAAAACTTCAATCTCCCAGCAATTTTGCCTTTGACCCCAAGTGAATTGTACTGTCCAAGTTTCTGGTTTCCTTCCAAAATCTGTATCTGGTTTTAAGATAAATTTTCCCAAATAAGCCATAAACATGATTTTGACGATTGAAGAGTATTTTCATTTTAGATGAATAAACCAGAGGTAAAATTTGTGATCTATATACCTATGCATACTTGCTTTCATTTCCAAGTTTCCATCACTATGAGCTCTTAGAGTGAAATAATATCCTTTTTCCTCTTGAGCATTTTTCCTGGATCCTAAGAGAATAAAATAGAAGCAAACTAAACCATGCTTCTTTCATGTTAAAGAAATATATAAGCACAAGTAAAAACCCCTACCCAGACACATGTAAACAATTCCCTGCCAAAATAATATTGTATTCATCCTTTGAGTTTAAGTATTCACAGAAGACTTAACATAATGGCAGTCAGTACTTGGAACTAGACAGACTGGAAAGAAGGAAAGAGACTGTTTAGTCCTGGCAATTTACAAACTTACCTGAGAATTTCAGAAAGAAAGAGACACAGTTAGAATAACATACTTGCTATGAGTGGAGAAAAAAAATCATGTTTTAGTCTCATTGAACAATTATATATTCACTTCACACTATACACTAGGTTTAAAAGACTTTAGAGTTTCATACTAATACAGAAAGAACTTTCTGCTGGGATACTGCTGGTTTGATTATAAGCCACATACTTTGCATTTTAAGTGAAACTACTTTATTCTTTGACTAACAGCCATGGGGTGGTGGAAGGGGGCATGGAATAGAGAGAAATGAGATTTTTTCAAAAACGGGAAAAATGAAAAAGAGAAAGAGAGCTTGAGAGGACAGTTTTCTTTTTGGCAAAATGTTTGTAATCTAAGTCTTTCAACCGCAAATGAAGTAAGTATGAAAGCTTAGTAATCCCAACTTACTGAAAATACAGAATTGGGAACATGATATAAGAAATTGACTACAGCAGTGGCTTTTTGCTTTGCTACATGAGAAAACTATTCCAAGAGTTCTAAAAAATTACTGATGCCTGAGACCTACCCTTAGAAATTCTAAAATAATTAATCTGGGTGTGGTCTGAGCATTTGGATATTTCAGAGCTTCCCAGGTGATCCAAAGTGCACCTAAAATTGAAAACCACTATGCTAAAGGAATTATTGAGACCCAGGAGTCCACAAGCCAAGGAACTCATTAATACCAGAAGTCAGAGAAAACAAAGATGTGAAGATTAGAGTAAATCTCATTCTGTCCTTGAGATCTATCTTGCAAAGATGGTGTGACCAGGAATTTCTGTTGGAGATGAGGACCCTCTAGGAATCCTGGCCTCTTTTGTATCCTCAGCTCGCTTAGGAAAAGATGAAGCTCCTGCTGCTTGGTAATAAATAAAGCAACCATATCAGAGCTTCTGTGGTGGAAGGCAGTGAGACATCTCCAGATTGTTTTAAAGGAGTGCACTCTGGTCCAGAGAGTGGACCAGAGATATCTCTCTGATATTGGAGTGAGAGGTAGTCGTTGATCTTTTTTAATAACCATTTCCTTAGCAGTTAGATTTTCCCGATGATATCCATGACAAATAACACATCCAGTTCTTTCCACCTATTTCAGATTTTCTAGTCCAGTAATATCTCTCCTTTGTAGATCCTAAGTACTGTAATTTTTACTATACACACACACACACATACACACACACATACACACATGGAGTAACAAACAGGGGAAATGGGTACTTACTGGGAGGATAAATTCAGCTCAGTACAGTCACTCAGTCATGTCTGACTTTTTGCAGCCCCATGGACTGCAGCACACCAGGCCTCCCTGTCCATCACCAGCTCCCGGAGTTTGCTCAAACTCATGTCCATCTCATAGGTGATGCCATCCAACAATCTCATCCTCTGTCGTTCCCTTCTCCTCCCACCTTCAATCTTTCCCAGCATAACACACACACACACACACACACACACACACTCACACACTCTGGTGCTTCCATACCTCAGACTCCATCTCCTACTGTTCTTTCTCTCACCTGACCTACATTCACTCTTGCTGTTCAGTTCTGGAATGTTTTTCCTCTAACTAGTCACTTGGATGGCCCCTCCTTTTTCTTTTCAGGTTAATGTCAGTCCTCAAAAACACTTTCCCTATCCACCTTACCTAGTATCTTGTACTTTATTCTCTTTCTTCATTTATGTACTTGATGATTGTGAGTTGTCTGTATTAGATTGTAAGCTATGCAAAAACAGACACCTTGTTTATCTAGAAGTACTGGCTGGATGGATGGGTGCGTGGAGAGTTCAGGGGAATGGATACATGGGTGGGTGGGTAGATGGATGGATGGCTAGATTAGAGGGGGAATGAAAGAACAGTTACGTTGGTCGGAACAAGCAGCGGAGTTACGACAGAACTTGAATGCTAGGAAGATCATGACTCTAAAAGCTTCATCAAAACCTCTTCTAAATATCAAGCTTAGAAACTTCTTTCCAAACCGGGCTGCATTCAGAAGTTAGAGATGGTAGGAAATACTACGTAACAGATTCTCTTCAACTTTCACAGGGGCTGTTCTATAGAAAAATCATTAGACCTGTCTCTGTGGCCCCAAAAGCTTGATCCAGGACATGTAGGTGGAGACTACCAGGAGTATATTGTGGATTAAAATGAGAGAGCTTTCTCACTGAGAGAGCTGCCCTGACTGGCAAATGAGTAGTAAGATGATGTTGGTGAAAGGATTGATACATACAGTGCCTGACTGCTGAGTAGGGATGCTTATCACAGAAGCATCGAATATGCTGTGGTTCTGGACAGCTCGTCTGGGCTCTTATTACTCTGAAGCTCTATGGTTCTATAATGATCAAAGGAGAAGCCTGGTCAATAGTTGACAATTAATTTTTAAAAGAAGAAATTCCAGTGAGATTTGGATTTTTCATTTTGTCCCATAAGGACATAACTTTAAAAATGATTTATAAATGAACTGAAAGAAAATGTTCCTAGCAAAATAATAAGGCTGAATTCTGAAAGTCTATTCAGCATCTTCCGTTCCCTGGGATGCCCAGGACAGGACATGCAGTATTTTCGGTACATTGAGAGCGAGGAGCCTGCATTCTCAGGGGGCGGCAGGGGCGGCCTGTAAGGTCTTAGTCCAGGTCTGTGATCTTGAGGCAAAGCCTCCATGTGTGAAGCGCAGGGGTGCCTCCAAAATAGAACAAGAGCACTCCATCATGTGAAGATGACTGTCAAGGTCACTGAGACCTACAGTGATCTGGCAATTAAAGCTGTCTGTGACTGTCTTACCTTTCAGGACATACTTCCAGAGATCAAAAAAAAAACTTTTTTTTTTTTCATAAATTGATGATTTTCTGTTGCTGAGTCATTCTTCTTCCAGTTCCTTTTGCTTTTCCTATTTATTGTTGGTTCGATACCTAAGCAGTAGCATTGTCACCTTCTAGGGGGTGTAAGGAGAAGGCAATGGCACCCCACTCCAGTACTCTTGCCTGGAGAATCCCATGGATGAAGGAGCCTTGTAGGCTGCAGTCCATGGGGTTGCGAAGAGTCGGACACGACTGAGCGACTTCACTTTCACTTTTCGCTTTCATGCATTGGAGAAGGAAATGGCAACCCACTCCAGTGTTCTTGCCTGGAGAATCCCCGGGACGGGGGAGCCTGGTGTGCTGCCGTCTATGGGGTCGCACAGAGTCGGACACGACTGAAGCGACTTAGCAGCAGCAGCAGCAGCAGCAGCAGCGGGGGGTGTAAGGGAGAGAGCCGAAGATGCAGATCTGTGCTGCAATGGGCAGATCTAGGCCTGGCCATGAGGCCCCCTCCTGCAAATCCACAGATGTCCAGAGATCAAGAGGAATGTTCTCTCGGGTTAATGAGGTTTGGGTTCATCACTGCCATCCAGTTGCTTGCCTTGCCAATTCCTGGGGTGCATGGGATACTGAGAACCGAGTAAGGGAGAGGAGTTAAGATTTCTCCCTTGGTTTCTAGCCAGGCTGATTCACTGTCCTACACTGGAGGCTCAGGCCACGTGTAAAACAGTGGCCACTGGCAGAGTATCCGTGATGTTCTCAAGATGGGGTTCACTCACCTCCTCTGGGGAGCTCTCCCAAGCCCTCAGGCAGAATAGTCCTTCCCTCTGGGCCTCCTCACTCTCCTCCATCTCCCCTTCGTCAGTTCATGAGCTCTCCTCTAAGGCCATGAGATCTTTGAGGGTAGGCGTTGTGTTTCCTTTTCTCTTTATATCTCCAGAGTGCAGTACCCTTCCTGGCACATAATAGATCCTCAATGAATGCCTGATATATTGGGGCGGGGGAAATGACTAGCTACCTGAAACATTAAAGGTATTCATACATTGTGGGTGGAGAGTAATAAAGACATGTGAAGTTCACTGTGAAACTCATCTTGCCTCCCCAGTGCAACCTGATTAAACAGCAGCAGTTTCTTCCTCTCTTGAGTCACCTGAACCTTACTGACTATTTTCTTACAAGGTTGTTGAGTTTACCCTGGACTTGGGGCTGTCCTATATTAAGAAGCTTTCAGCAGAGCCTAGGAATCAAGTTATGGTGTCACAGGCACAAAGCCAGTGGGGCAACCCTGGGGGTGGGGGTGGGGAACCCTCCTGGATAAGAAATGCTTTGTCATCTGGTCGCTGAGTCTTATGGACCCGACCTAGTGGACCTGAGCTAGTGGCCCAGCTGAGTGATCCCCCAGTGAGGCCTCAACATACGCCAAGCCCTGGACATGCTCTGAACAGGCTCTGGACTCCCAGTGATGCACACAGCCCTTCAGGGTCAGGGGTCACTATGCTGCCAGGCCAGCAGGACAGGGGGAATGTTGCGCAGCTGCTCCTCTGGTTGCATTTCCCAACACCTCCCTATCCCACGATGATCGGTCATTGGCATGCTATTTCCGCCACCTTGTCATCTCAATGGCTTGTCTGGGGTCTCAGTGCCTCTCAGTGTGGAGAGCCTGTCCCCGACCCTTTTTTCTCAGGACAAGTTTGACTTCGCTTCCTCTGGCCTTATCAAACTCCTTGTTTCCAAAACTGTTACTCAGCTACTTGGGAAGCTGAACTCAATTTCTCCCTCCTGACGTCCTCCCAGCTGAGAATAATAAGAAAAGCAGTTGATCGTGGTGAGGTGTCCATCTTGTCCATTCTCTCCCATCTACCATGCCTTACAGGGATAAGCCCGGGAGATTTTGTCAGCTGCATTTCATACTGCTTAGTGGTCATCTGGCCATCTCTGCTTTGAGCCTAGCTTAAAGAAACATATGGCCCCAGATTCTTCCACGCTACAGATATGGAACTTTCCCATGTTAAGAGAGCTAAAGATGAAATATGGTTTTCTGTACCTCTTTTCATTGATCGTCAAAATAACAAGTGATGTCTTGTCTTTCAACAGAGACGCTCTTTTTACTCAGTTATTCAATGAAGAATGTGCCGTTGTCTTTGCTGTAGATTTTTATTTTATTTGTAAATTGCGCGTGCTGCGTGCTACGGAATACTGAGAAGCCATACACCCTGGCTTGTTAGCTGACACACAGTATGTGTGATTACAAATTGTTTGAATAACAGTGGACTATTGAACTGCCATCCAGATGTGTGTGGAGTTAACTGTGGGAATGTCCACAAAGGAGGATTATCTTTCTGGTTGCTGGGTCCAAGCACCCTAGAAAGTGGAAACATAAGCGTGGAAGCTACTCACATAGAACATGAGCTACAAATGGCTCTTTAGAGGCAAAATTAATCATTTTTCTTAAAAGTACACATTGCAGTTAAGACCGAATTTGTTCTCCCAGAGTAAATCAGGCAAAGAAAGTGCCAAACAACAACAAAAGAAGTTGTGGCTTAGAACGGCCTTTGTGAGTGTTTTAGTCACTTTCTGTTTCTCCATATCTACAAAATTCAGAACGTTGTAGTCTCAGAATAAACCATGACCGTCCCACGTCTCTGAGCTGACGTCTTGTCTGCTCTGTCTGGGTTTCTGCACTTCCTTCCATCTCGTCTGCTGCAGAGGACACCACATCACACAGTGGCTGGCATTCGTAGTTCTGGCCAGGGGAAAACAAGACAGAAATCCCACATGAACATTTCCTTTAAAATATCTGAATCACAGTGAGATACCACTTCACACACGTAGGATGGCTAAAATAGGAAAGACAGTAACAAGTGTCGATGAAGATGTGGAGACATCAAAACCCTCACCCACTGCTTATGGGAAAGTAAAACGGCATAGCCACCTCGTCAAACAGTTGGATAGTTCCTTAAAATGTTCAACATGGAGCTGCCATACCACCCAGTGTTTCCACTCCTAGGTATATGTATCCAAGAGGAATGACAATGCACGTTCACATAAAAACTTGTACGTGAATGTTCAGAGCAGCATTGTTCAGAATAGCCAAGCAGCAGAAACAACCCAATGTCCGTCAACTGATGAATGGATAAAATGCAGTATGTTCAGTTCAGTTCAGTCGCTCAGTCGTGTCCGACTCTTTGCGACCTCATGAGCCGCAGCACACCAGGCCTCCCTGTGCATCACCANACAGTTTATTGTGATCCACACAGTCAAAGGCTTTGGCAGTCAATAAAACAGAAATAGATGTTTTTCTGGAACTCTTTTGCTTTTTCCATGATCCAGCAGATGTTGGCACTTTGATCTCCGGTTCCTCTGCCTTTTCTAAAACCAGCTTGAACATCTGAAAGTTCACAGTTCACGTATTGCTGAAGCCTGGCTTAGAGAATTTTGAGTATTACTTTACTAGAGTGTGAGACGAGTACAATTGTGCGGTAGTTTGAGCATTCTTTGGCATTGCCTTTCTTTGGGATTGCAATGAAAACTGACCTTTTCCAGTCCTGTGGCCACTGCTGAGTTTTCCAAATTTGCTGGCTTATTGAGTGCAGCACTTTCACAGCATCTTTCAGGATTTGAAAGAGCTCAACTGGAATTCCATTACCTCCACTAGCTTTGTTCATAGTGATGCTTTCTAAGGCCCACTTGACTTCACATTCTGGGAGGAAAACTGTGAGAAACCTAAACAGTGTATTAAAAAGCAGAGACAACACTTTGCCAACAAAGGTTCATGTAGTCAAAACTAGCTTTTCCAGTGGTCATATACAGATATAAGAGTTGGACTATAAAGAAGGCTGATCACTGAAGAACTGATGCTTTCAAACTGTGATGCTGGAGAAGACTCTTGAGAGTCCCTTGGACATCAAGGAAATCAAACTAGTCAATCCTAAAAGAAATCAACACTGAATAGTCATTGGAAGAATTGATGCTGAAGCTGAAGCTCCAGTCCTTTGGCTACCTGAAAAGCTGACTCATTGGAAAAGAGCCTCATGATGGGAAAGGTTGGAGGCAAATGGAGAAAGGGGCAGCAGAGGATGAGACGGTTAGATAGCATCATGACTAAGTGGACATGGATCAGAGTGATCTCTGGGAGATAGTGAAGGACAGAGGACTGGTGTGCTGCAGTCTCTGGCGTCACAAAGAGTCTGACATGACTGATTGACTGAACAACAGCAGTCTGCACACCTGATGCTGTTGCTTTTTCTCTGGGAAATTTTGATTCCAGCTTGTGATTCATCCAGCTGGGCATTACATGTATAGGCAGGTAAGGTGGTCTGGTACTCCCCTCTCTAAGAATTTTCCTCAGTTTTTTGTCATCCACACAGTCAAAGGCTTTAGTGTATTCAATGAAGCAGAAGTAGATGTTTTTCTGGAATTCTCTTGCTTTTTCTATATTCCAATGGATGTTGGCAATTTGATCCCTGGTTCCTCTGCCTTTTCTGAATCCAGCTTGTACATCTGGAAATTCTCAGTTCATGTACTGTTGAAGCCTAGCTTGAAGGATTTGAGGAATTATCTTGCTAGCATGTGAAGTGAGCACAATTATATAGCAGTTTGAACATTCTTTGCTATTACCCTTCTTTTGGATTATCATGCCTTTATAATGTTCTTAAATGTTAATAGTATCAGTGGCCCTATATCCAAAAGCCAAAATGTGAACATATTGTGAATGTTTGTGGACAACCTCCTAAGAAAACCAGGCAATCCCTATGATGAGGTGATTAAAGGGAAGAGTAGTATTTTGACCCATAGTGGAAGTGAGGCAGGATGGGAGAGGTTTTGACTCTGCTAGGCTTCAAGTCACATGGATATACTTCATGTACTCAAGCATGAACAGGCCTTGATTGGGCACAGCCAGGTGAAGGTTATCTGTTGCCATGGTAATAACATGTAACAAACCAAAAAACCTCGGTAGCATTTAACAATAAATGTTTACCGCTCACTTGTCTGGAATGGTTAGCTACATGGCTAGATGCCTTTGCTTGTCTTGGCTGGGCTCACTCATATGCCAGTGTGGGCTGGCTGAGAGCTCATATAGGATAGCCTCAGCTGGGACATCTGGAGCAATTCAGCTTTGATCACATCTCTGATCCAGTCCTTGTGTCTCCAGCAGAATTGGGCATATTATAAACAAGACATTGGGCAAGAACTGAAAAGCTCCAGTGTACATGCACTTTCCAAGCTTCTGAATGTATCAAGTCTACTCAACTCCCATCATCTAAAACAAGTCACATGGCCTAGACCATGTGTACCAAAATAGGCATACACTAGAAAGTTACACAGCGAGCACATGGATATGAGGATGCAGGGGGTAATGAATCGGAGCAAATCAGCAACCTGCCACATCCGATTCCCAGCCTTATTTTAGCACCATTCTAGGCACTGTAGAAGGTCAAAAGATAGAGTGCCCTGCATTTTAAATGTCTTGAAGAAACGTTTCTTTCAAAATATGGGCCATGACTACTTAGTGGGATATTAAATTGATTTAGTGGGTTATGATCAGCATTTTAATAGGATGAAGCAGCATGGAATGGTAGAATAGAAAAGAAATAGAAAGTATCATAGTCTACCACCCATGAGGTAAATGCTGTTTCATAAAACCTTTTTTTTTTTTTTTTTTTATTTTTACTTTATTTTACTTTACAGTATTGTATTGGTTTTGGCATACATTGACATGAATCCGTCATGGGTATACATGAACTCCCAAACATGAACCCCCAAACATGAACCCCTCCCTCCCACCTCCCACCCCACATCATCTCTCCAGATCATCCCCATACACCAGCCCCAAACATCCTACATCGAACATAGACTGGCGGTTCGTTTCTTACATGATAGTATACATATTTCAATGCTATTCTCCCAAATCATCCCACCCTCTCCCTCTCCCTCTCCCTCAGAGTCCAAAAGTCCGCTCTACACATCTGTGTCTCTTTTGCTGTCTTGCATACAGGGTCCTCATTACCATCTTTCTAAATTCCATATATATGTGTTAGTATACTGTATTGGTGTTTTTCTTTCTGGCTTACTTCACTCTGTATAATTGGTTCCAGTTTCATCCATCTTATTAGAACTGATTCAAATGTATTCTTTTTAATGGCTGAGTAATACTCCATTGTGTATATGTACCACAGCTTTCTTATCCATTCATC
>SJYX01006731.1:416345-429487 GCA_006410675.1 Oreotragus oreotragus | reverse complement strand
AGCTTCTGCACAACAAAGGAAACTATAAGCAAGGTGAAATACAGCCTTCTGAATGGGAGAAAATAATAGCAAATGAAGCAACTGACAAACAACTAATCTCAAAAATATACAAGCATAAAACCTTTGACTAAAGTGTGTGCACACAAATGCTAGTTCCACTGAAAACTGTATTTCTTACTGTAAATTTCAGACAAAAATGTGAAAATCACTGTTTGAAAGCATCATAAACCAAACTAAAATTCTAATTTTGCATGTTCTTCATCCTTCATTCTTACTGCCATCAGTGTGAACCTGGCAATGGTGAGTCCTCAGCAAGAGTGAAACCTAGGTCTTCACAGACCAGTGTCCAGTGAGCAAGAAGGCATTTGGCAGAGCAGGGAAAGCCTGCTTTGCTGGCGTTAAGCCTCAGTCTCAGACTGCAAAGCAGCTTACCTAGTGCTGCTAATAGTCTAAACTAACATGTAAGAAAATATTCTAGAATATCCCTAAGTTGAACCCAATACTCTGTTCTCACTCTTCTCTGCATCCTTTCCGTGTGTGAAAA
Organism: Oreotragus oreotragus; assembly: GCA_006410675.1. Taxonomy (NCBI): domain Eukaryota; kingdom Metazoa; phylum Chordata; class Mammalia; order Artiodactyla; family Bovidae; genus Oreotragus; species Oreotragus oreotragus. Next base: position 428,943 of record SJYX01006731.1, on the reverse strand, counting down.
TACATTTATGAAATGTTTTGTTTCACTGTCTTCTTTTTCAGGGTAATAGCACAATTTTGAAAGGTTAAATTGCTTTAAGAACTCAAATGAAAATACAAAACATTGGGACTTCCCTGGCAGTCCTGTGGTCAAGACTCTGTGCTTCCACTGCAGGGGGTGCAGGTTCCATCCCTGAGAAAGGAAATTCTACGCGCTGTGTGGTGTGGCCAAAAAGAGAGAGAAAGAGAAATACTGAGCATTGAACAGCAAATAAAATTTTCTCTGACTGTTCAATAAAACCTATAAAGAAATAAATATATTTTTAAAAAGTAAGATGTAAGTTTAGCTTCTTTACTTTTTTAAAGCACTACTTTGCCGACTAAGGTCCGTCTAGTCAAGGCTATGGTTTTTCCTGTGGTCATGTATGGATGTGAGAGTTGGACTGTGAAGAAGGCTGAGCACCAAAAAATTGATGCTTTTGAACTGTGGTGTTGGAGAAGACTCCTGAGAGTCCCTTGGACTGCAAGGAGATCCAACCAGTCCATTCTGAAGGAGATCAACCCTGGCATTTCTTTGGAAGGAATGATGCTAAAGCTGAAACTCCAGTACTTTGGCCACCTCATGAGAAGAATTGACTCATTGGAGAAGACTCTGATGCTGGGAGGGATTGAGGGCAAGAGGAGAAGGGGACGACCGAGGATGAGATGGCTGGATGGCATCACGGACTTGATGGACGTGAGTCTGAGTGAACTCCGGGAGATGGTGATGAACAGGGAGGCCTGGTGTGCTGCGATTCTTGGGGTTGCAAAGAGTCAGACACGACTGAGCAACTGAACTGAGCTGAATTGAACTGAACTGAAATAGTTAATATATCATTTTCCTTACACAGGTCTTTATATCTCTTTGCAATATCACACTCTTTCAGATTCCTTTAAGAATATAATCATTCTCTTTAAAAACTATCTAATACTGATTCTATCCATTTCAAATCAAATAACCTCGTATTTAGAGAGAAGTGTTTCCTTTGGATATAGGATTAATAATAACTCACATGCAGCTGGGTCCAAAATAAGGCAATCATTCTGGAAGTAAGAATGTATTTCTAAGGATTTTAGCATCCAAATGACTACTCAAGATAGGACTTCTTATCGCACAGTAAGTGGTTCTGCTTCCCGATAAGACAGACCAAGCTTACATATATTATATCATAAACTCATTTATATGTATGAAATATATTGTCCCACTTGATATTATTTGCATTAAGCATATTTCCTTTATCCTTTAAAGGACATAATATTACAAGAGACCTGAACACAAGAATGTCAAATGATTCTTCCACATGGAATGTATGGAAGACCACTATGGCCTTCCCTGGATCACTGGCTAGAAGATCACTGTGATTCTAGGGAACGTTATGCAATTGAAAAGGCCAGCATTTAATCAAAATAATTTACAATTACAAATAATTTCGGTAGAACCTTCACTTTGGCAAATGTAACATTTATGGTTGTGAGCCCTTCAAAGTGATGCTAAAATTCCAAAACATGTCATCATTTGTAATGATGTTCATATGTTAATTTGATCAGCACGTGTTGTAAGATGGTCCTTCCTAAAGCAGAAACAGGAGAGAAGGGTGTGAGGACTTGGCAGAGAGAAGATCTATGATGGAACATGAGGGCGGTGAGATTGGCTTTGTTGTTCTTATCACTGAATGTGAACAGATCATTTAATCTTGAGTTATACTTGATTGCATTCCACAAGGGAACTTTCCAGAGGAGTAATAATGAGGTTATAACCCTTGAGAATGTCAACAATCTAGTCCACTGCAAAATATCAACCTGAGAATCTTCCCTTACATTTCTCATCAAGAGACTCCATCCTTGCAGACAGAGTTTTGCCCTCAAGAAGGCACTTTAGCTGCACCTTCAACAGGTCAGTTCAACACTCAGTTACACTGACAGCTTCTGGGAGGTGCACCATGAGATACCGCCAGTGAATTCCATGCTACTAAGCCCACTCCCCCAGTTCTTTCACTGTACAAATGATGTGGATCAGACATGACCAGATAGTGGTGCTGACTGAACTTCCGTAGGAAGGAAAGGTAAACTAAATTTAGAATACGTTCTTATTAGTGCAGAGCATTGGTGCTTCCAGAATAAAAAGAGCCTGATGTAGTCAACTTGTCACCAAGTAGCTGGTTGATCTCAGCTACTTGTGGGAATAATGTTCTGTCAAGGGCTCAGCCTTGAGTTGGCGACAGCAATTATTTTCCTTTGAAAGTAGGAATCTATGCTGTTAAACCCATGAGTAGCTTTAACCTCTGCCTCTGTGTCCCCTTCATTCATATACTTAGTGTGTAGTTCTGCGGTGGGAAAGACAAAAAGGCTGGCTAACATCAACTGTCTGACTTAAACTTTCTCCTAGATGATTTTAGTGCATAGAATGGTAAAGACTTTCTAGTAAGCACAAATTGATAAGTGATACAAAAGTCACACTTCCATATGCCAACTTCCATATGTCCATCCACCTACCTCTACCCTAGACTCTATCTCTGATCTTCGAGTCTCTGACCTTGACCAAACTGGCCAGGTCATTCATCATGGCCCAGATAAATGGACCATTTCTTCTTGCTGGTAAAGTGGGTGATCAGGTACACTGATCAAAGCTCTACTATGGGAAGATTTTTTTTCTTCAGTGTTATCTGTCAATGTCACCCTGCACGTGGCTATACTGCACCCGCCATCCATTTTTAACTTGCACCCATATATACTAAGTCAACCCATCCATAAATCAGCTTCAGGGTTATCCTCTCCTTTCAACTAGGTGTATGCACCTCCCTTCCCAGCTCAACCTCCTGACAGGTTTTGGCTGAAGTAGAGGTGCTGGTACAACCACTGTGGGTGATGGGGAGGGGGGCATGTATTCATGGCCCTGGTGCTCAGTCTTGGGTATGCCATCTCTGTCTCATGATGGGTTGCTTCAGGATCTGCTCAACTTTATCACTTGACGTGTCCAGCAGAACCCAACTCATCAGAAGCAGTGTTTGATGTAGTCTCTTGGAGCGTATGACTCAAGCGACAGAGCCGCACATCATGTTCCACCACAGTCTGAACCTGCTGCAGAGCCTTTTTCTGTTTCAGTCTCCCTTTAAAACTGGCAGCCTTTGGGGTCACATGATATGTGAGCTGGAGCAGTATTCCCACATGTAGAATGTGTTCCCCTAGTACCTGGATAGGCCTGGTAGACACTGTGCTGACCTCTTTGCAATTAGGGATGAAGGTTGAGGCAAGTTGTCTCGTGTTTTGGAGATGTCTCAACACACTCCTAGGACTACTGGACCCCTGAAAACTTTGCCCAAGTGGAAGGTCCCAAAGTCTTTATAGAATTTATCTTCCACCCTATAGACCGAGGACCAAAATCTTCAGCATGCTAACTCCTCTTGCAAATCCTGTCTGATCAGCATGATATCAACAATGTGGTAAATCACTTGATATTTTACAGGATGTCCCAACAGTCTAGATATTTTCAGAATACATTACAACAGAGATCTAAGACTTGATACAGTCTTGGGACAAAACTATAAATGTATAGTTTTTCCCCTCCTTGTGAATGCAAACCTTTTCTAACCTCTTCCCTGATAGGGAAAGAAAAGAGCCCTATTACCAAATCAACAGCTGCAGATTGTGTAATAAGGCCATGTTAATCTGCTCTAGCAAAGTAAATGCACTCTGCCAGTCTCTGCCACGGAGGCTACTACTTGATCGAATCTCAGTGGTCCCCAGTCATTCTCCAAGATCCATCCATTTTCGGCAGGAGCCAGATTGCTAATTTAAATGGTGATATGATGAGGATCTCCACCACCATATCCTTACGAACATCAGGAATGGCACTAATCTTCATTCTTTCTCCTATAGTATTACTGTTTGTTTAATATCTTGGCTAGGGATGTGGGTAGGCAGTTTCAAAGATTTCCTCTTGGCCCTCTACACTATCATAGCTCTTACTCTGCAGGCTAAGGATAAGCTTCCAAATGTTTCAGCTCCAATTATATATTCAGGAACGAAGGGAAAGACCACCTGGTGAGTCCACAGACCCAGTGGATCCATGGCAAGCTGGACTTCAGCCAAGATTCCGTTTATTCTGTGCTCTTCCTATATCCCAGATCTAGCAGTGGGACCATGATGGTGCTGCTGCAGGTCCCCAAGTACCAATGTCAGATCCTATGTCTAACAATCCCTGTAATGTCCTAATATTTCCCTTTCCCTATTGTGCAATCACTCAAGTAAATACCCATAGGTCCCATTGCAGAGGGGCTGGAGGAACCATTACCACGTATAGTTGCCAGAGTCCTTTCCACTGGAATCCAGCCACCTCTTCAGGCCCTTGATTCTGGGTCTGAAAACTGACTTGGGTCTGAATGCTGAGAAAGAAATTGTGACTTTCCCTTAGGGTGACCATTCTGTTTCCTGCTCTTTCATGACTGCTTTCTTTGATTAAATATGTGTATTGAGAATACCATCATCGACTCTTCTGTTTTACCCCTGGCAATGTTATTTATCTTATGTTAACTACCTCTCTGCAATTCTCTGTAGGTTAAGCCTCCTTGGCTGCCACTCAATTCTGGCAGTTGTCCCAAAAATTGCAAACCCCCCTGGCTTCTGGCAGTTAAGTGTAGCCACCTGGCCTCTACAACACTGAAGCTCTACAATCCTCATTAGAATCAATGAGCCAAGCTTGGTGACAGCCTCTCCTACTATCAGCTCTTACCTGCAGAAGTAAGCCATGTGGAAACAGATGAAGACCACCTGAATGAGAAGAAATAGCGACTGTTTATTCAGAGCTCGCTACAGCAAGGAAGTCAGCCACCATCACTCGTGCTTGGCAGAGGCTCAAAGGCAGGCAGGGGAGTGGAAAAGCTTTACAGTGAAAAATAAAGGCAGACTTTAGGTAAGTTCTGATTGCAGGTGGTTTGCACAAGGAAGCTGGAAGCAGGCTAGCCAGGAGGGCATCTTACGAGATTGGTATAAGGAGCATATTTGGCTTTTGGTGGTTGGTCCTGAGCTGGAAACAAGAAAAAATAAGGAAACTGCCCGTTATTGGCTAAGTCCTGACTCTGGGTCAATTGCAGGAGAGGTTGTGGATGTGACTATTTATATATTCAGTCCCTCTGCCACTACTGAATTTCCTGGCAACATTGGTGTCTCTCTGTCCTGGGCTTGGTGTAACTCCTGGCCTTTTCTGTGAAACACATTTTGAGACGTTTCTGAGGATGTGTTTTCTGACCTTGCATAATTTGTCTAGTCTAGCATACCCACCTCCCTTCATCCATTGTCTGCCACAGTAACAAGCTTTTCAACCGTGGGCCATTGTTCTCAGTGTGTTTGGGGGGTCTGTGCCAGGGTATTAAATCCTGCATTTTGAAAAAATTGTCCCCAAGTTCACAAACTCACTCTTATCCAGTCTTATGTTCCAAACCTTTTGATTCAGTTTAGTTCAGTTGTTCAGTCGTGTCTGACTCTTTGCGACCCCATGAATCGCAGCACGCCAGGCCTCTCTGTTCATCACCATCTCCCGGAGTTCACTCAGACTCATGTCTATCGAGTCCGTGATGCCATCCAGCCATCCCATCCTCGGTCGTCCCCTTCTCCTCCTGCCCCCAATTGCTCCCAGCATCAGAGTCTTTTTCAATGAGTCAACTCTTTGCATGAGGTGGCCAAAGTACTGGAGTTTCAGCTTTAGCATCATTCCTTCCAAAGAAATCCCAGGGTTGATCTCCTTCAGAATGGACTGGTTGGATCTCCTTGCAGTCCAAGGGACTCTCAAGAGTCTTCTCCAACACCACAGTTCAAAAGCATCAATTCTTCGGTGCTCAGCCTTCTTCACAGTCCAACTCTCACATCCATACATGACCACAGGAAAAACCATAACCTTGACTAGGCGGACCTTAGTCGGCAAAGTAATGTCTCTGCTTTTGAATATTCTATCTAGGTTGGTCATAACTTTTCTTCCAAGGAGTAAGCGTCTTCTAATTTCATGGCTGCAGTCACCATCTGCAGTGATTTTGGAGCCCAAAAAAATAAAGTCTGACACTGTTTCCACTGTTTCTCCATCTATTTCCCATGAACTGATCAGACCGGATGCCATGATCTTCGTTTTCTGAATGTTGAGCTTTAAGTCAACTTTTTCACTCTCCTCTTTCACTTTCACCATGAGGCTTTTTAGTTCTTCTTCACTTTCTGCCATAAGGGTGGTATCATCTGCATATCTGAGGTTATTGACTAAAAGAAAGTAACAATAACTTATCATCATGGATAAATTTCATGTTATTCATTTCCTTGCCTTGATTTTAATTGACAGGTAAACTTGCATTTAATCCACTAGGTGGCAGTAGAGAGAAAACAGATGAAAAACAGAGTACCACACTAAATCTATTTCTAGAGAAGAATATCTTGATAAAAATCTTTAAACAATATCTTTATCCCTGGGTTAGGGAGATCCCCTCGAGGAGGAGATGGCAACCCATTCCAGTATTCTTACCTGGGAAATCCCATGGACAGAGAAGCCTAGTGGGCTATACAGTCCATAAGGTCACAAGACTCGGACGTGACTAAGGGATTAAACCACCACCACCATTCTTAGCAAGCAGGTAGATTACAGACTAGAATTTTTCAATGCTGAGAGAAAACGTGTTTATGTGTACTAACTTTTATTTCTGAAATTTAAGCAAGGTCAATTCATATTTTGCAGGCACTTTAAGTACTGATGTCACCTTCATCCTTAAATAATTATTTATCTCAAATATCTTTCCATGAAAAGAACTATGACTTTACTGAAAATGATCACACTGTTTCATAAGTGACAGTAAATAAAATGTAATTTTTGGATCAGGAAGGGAACTTGGTGGTTGGATCTGTTTCTCCCCTCCTCATTTGTTCCTCAGTTCTCCCTTCTTTCCAGGAAAGCAATTTAAATTCTACACTATCCCTACAGTAAAGAATAGTTTATGATAGTATAATATTAATCAAATGGCAATGAACAACATTCTATGATCACAAGATCAGGATTCTGGTTGAAATAAAATAAAAGCCATATACATAAAGAAAAATATGGATAGTAACGGCTGATAAGTTATGTAGACCAGTTTCACTGTCTTATTTTGATTGATTTTTAAAAATTCTCCTTACTAGTTTCTTGGATTATTTCAATACATAAAGAACTGAAAGGGGCTTTTAAGGAATCCCTCGGAAAATGAGAAATACAAAATTTTAGATGCAAAGTTTATAATGTCTCAAGGGACCACATTGACTTTGAAGTTGAACTTCTGATATGTTAAAATATACACTCTTTTAAGTTATATCCCACAAATAACAAACATAAATATATATATGAGCATTAAATGTGGGTACATTTTGCACAAAATAACAGGGCAATTGAGTGTGATGGAAAATAAAGACACATTTCACAGTGGAAATGACTTCTGTGTCACTTAGAAAATTACTTTATAGAAAGACAGGACTTCTAGGGTGATCCATCTGCAGCGGGCATTCAGAAATGTACATTCAGAAATGTTCTGCTTAATAGTCCATGTTTTGGCCTGGAAGGCAGAGAAGCACTGCTGCCATGTAGAGGCTTGAGAACAATTCTGCTGGGCAAGGCAATTAAGGGGCAGAAGAAAAAATATAATTAGAAATAATTGGGGAACATTTTTCAAAAAGAAATTTTTAGGGTACTCCAAATTATTTTTTTGATCCAAAGAGTAGACTAATTTAAAAAAAAAATTCTGCCAGTTCTTAAAAAAGATTAGAGGGGAAAATGACAAAGAATACTGAACTGGGATCCCTAGTAGGCAGGTGGTTAAGAATTCACTTTGCAATGCAGGGAACACGGGTTCAGTCCCTGGTTGGGGAAGTCAGATCCCAGATGCTGTGGGGCAACTAAACTGTCCCAGATCCCAGATGCTGTGGGGCAACTAAACTGTCGCACCCCAACTAGAGTCCATCTGCCGCCATGAAAAGTCCCCATCGGCCTCGACTGAGATCCAATGCAGCCAAGTTGGTTAATTAACTTTTTTTGTTAAGTTTCTATCTTAGAAAAAAACAACAACAAGAACAATGAACTAAGGGGATGCCGTAAGAAACACAGGACTGACCAGTGACCCATTTAGGGTTTCAGTGTGAGTCACATGGGGGAGGGACACCAAAGTCATGGGATGTGTTTATAGGAAAACTGGCTGGTCTGATTTAGGATTAAAATAATAACTAGCAACCCTCAATAATTACACGGTGCTTTCAGGTTTCCAAGACATTCCATAGCCATTATCGCAGAAAATCCAACAGTCCAGGAATATGTCCAAGCTAAAGAAACTGAGGCTCAAATGATTCACCCAGAGTTTTCGTTATTAAGCTCTGGACATCCCTCTACTCTTAGTCCAGAGCTCTTTTTTTGATATCAGAATTTGAGAGAGGGGAAAAAACATAAATAAATACATCGGTGAAATTCTCAAGATTTCCTAATGTGAAGAGAGTTCAAACCAGACCTTCCTTCCACCCTCAGCCTTCACCACACTCTCATATTCTGTGCATCCTCTGCTCAAACCATATGGAATCCTTTAGGGTTCCTCCTTGCTTTCCTACTCAAAATACATAGGTAGAAGGCCTAACCCCCGATGTGAAGGTATTTGGAGATAAAGCTTTAAAGGAGGTAAAGTTAAATGAGGTCAAAAGGCTGGCGTCCCAATCCTGCTGGGACTGTGGGACTCTGCGTGTTCCGTCGTGTCTGACTCTTTGCCACCCCATGAATTGTAGCTCTCCAGGCTCCTCTGTCCATGGCATTTTCCAGGCAAGAGTACTGGAATGGGTTGCCATTTTCTCCTCCAGGGGATGTTCTTGACCCACAGATCATACCCGAGTCTCTTGTGTCTCCTGCACTGGCAGATGGATTCTTTACTCAGCCCCCTGGGTAGTCCTGTTATCCTTAAAAGAAGAGACACCAGAGCCTATGTGCCCTGTGACCTCCCGCTACAGAGTGATAAAGCGGACACCTACAAGCGAGGAAGTGAGGCATCCCCAGAGAGCAACCCTGTTCACACTCTGACTACGGACTTCCAGCCTCCGAAACTGAGAGAATGAATTCTGGTGTTTGAGGCGCCTAATCTGTGGGCTGTCCGCGGCAGTCCAGTGATTAAGACTCTGCACTTCCACTGCAGGGGGCAAGTATTTGATACCCGGTTAGGAAACTAGATCCCGAGTGCCTCATCTCTGAAATTCTGTTGTGGCACCAGGCTTCCCTGTGGCTCCGGTAGTAAAGAATCTGCCCACAATGCGGAAGATGTGGGTTCAATCCCTGAGTCGGGAAGATCCCCTGGAGGAGGAAATGGCAACCCACTCCACCGGTATTCTTGCCTGGAGAATTCCACGGACAGAGGAGCCTGGCGGACTATAGTCCAGGGGGTTGCAAAGAGTTGGATGACTAACACTTTCACTCTCTGTGGCAACACAAACCCGTCGCAACATCCCCTCTCTCTAGGTAACACAAACCCTCAATCTCTATTTAAATGTCATCTAACTGTCACTTCAGGAACTGAGCTCCAGTTACAAGCCTAGGTGCTTGTGTTACACGGTATTACAGCATCCAGCACTTCCTCAAAGGTAGACAAAATACCCATCATGTGTTCTTACAACTGCTTATTTAAATTCTCCACCGCTCAGGCATCTGTGCACTCCATGAAGTGCAGGACCTTCTTTGCCCCTANTGCTTGTGTTACACGGTATTACAGCATCCAGCACTTCCTCAAAGGTAGACAAAATACCCATCATGTGTTCTTACAACTGCTTATTTAAATTCTCCACCGCTCAGGCATCTGTGCACTCCATGAAGTGCAGGACCTTCTTTGCCCCTACACATAGCATCCTCTGTTGTTCATTATACCAGGTACTGACTAGACATTGGTTGAACTGTTGGCCATCTTAATAAGACATTTATGGAAAAGGGCTATGAAACCAAAAAAAGCTGATGTTAATCCTTATCTGTTGAGTTGATGCCATAGAGAAAACATTACTGTCTCCTGCTTGATTCCCTTTAGTGCTGGCCTTCAGACTAACGGGTAGTTAATATATAGACACTGAAAGAATATCATGGGGAAAACAAAAGCCGAGAATTTTCTGAGATCTGCTATAAAACAGGTAGGGGACAGGGCTGAGTTTGTTTCTCAGTCATGTTCAAAGAGAAAGACAATATACATTTAACACTAGACAGAAAGGCTAACCACTCAGCTCTTTTTTTTTTTTTAACTTTCAATAAAAATGATGTTAAAATTTTAAAAAGAAAAACACGGTTAAAAGAAAACTAAAGCTCAGATGAGAAAGACTAAAAGAACATTTTATAATCTAATATTATGTAAAGGCAGTGATAATATACTAGTAGCTCACTAGGTTAGAATAAGGATTAAATTAGATATCTGTTGAAAGTTCCCAGGGTCTGATCTTTTTAATGCATTCAATAAATACCAATTTTTACTATTTTTAAATAAATAACACATGATAATAGTAATAATGGTAAATAAATTCAACATGTACCAATTTACAGGACATTCAGACGACATTAAAATGATTTGTAGATCTGAGCAATGAATTAGTCAACATTCAGTGTTGGAACTGTGGAGAATGCATTGGTCCTTGGAAAAAAGACAAGGATTTCTGTACTGACAATGTGGAAAATATAGGTTGATAAATGTGAAACATAAATAGAAATTTCAGCATGAATTATTAAGCAAATGGCTAAGAATATGGGATGAGGAAGTACCCAGGGAGAGCCAAAATGAATCACCCTTAGGAAAGCCATGCTTCATTTCCCTTCTAAAGAAACTCAGGATCAAGGGTCAGCAAACCTCAGCCTGCTGCCAGTTTTGTTTTTAAGTTTCACTGGAACACATTCTTTCATTCATGTGTGGCCTATTGCTGTTTTTGTGCTACAAAGGCAGAGGTGAATAGTTGCAAGGAACGCAAAGCCAAAAATATTTAACTACCTGGCTTCCCAGGTGGCACTAGTGGTAAAGAACCCACCCACCAATGCAGGCGACATCAAGAGACGTGGGTTCAAGCCCTGGGTCAGGAGGATCTGGAGGAGAACATGGTAACCCACTCCAGTCTTGCCTGGAGAATCCCATGAACAGAGGAACCTGGCAGGCCATGGTCCACGGGGTCACAAAGAATTAGACACAACTGAAAACACTCAGCATGTGCACACACACCTGGCCTTTACCAGAAAGTGTCTGCCAGCCCTTCCTCTGGATGCCAGGAAAATGCCACAGGATGGTATCGCCTCGGAACCAGGGTCCCCTCACTGACCTAGCCTCCGTGCTCAGACCTGGACAGCAGGATTCCATCCAGACTGGTTCAGTGGACTGGGCCAAGCAAGGCACTGGGCTTGGAGCAGAGCAACAGGTAAGACCAACAGAGGGAGCTGGCAACTGCGGTAGTCTCAGCCTGTGAGCTGGCTGATGAAGGGGGAAGGGTGCTACACTCACGACAGCCCTCTCAGTGACACAAATGTCAGGTGGAGAACCACAAGCCGAGGAGCAAGGCAAGGGGTGCTTGGATGTCCCTCCATCCTGTCCATGGCACTGCCTGCTGACAATGTCACCTTCAGAAGTAGGTGCATGATAGAAGTAGAATTGGGGAAATCGTGCGACTATTTGATCAGTTTTCTCTTCCTTCTAGATCACTGACATCAGCTTAGAAACATGCCATAACACCTCCAGTCTCAAAAAAACACTCTCCCTTTACCACCTACCCCACTGCCAAGTACCCACCCATCTCTGTTGCACTGCAGCGCAGAATTCCTCACAAGATTAATGCATACTCATAATCACAACCTCCCTCCTCTCCTCCTCTACTGAGTTCATGACATTCAGGCTTCCAGTCCCACTACCCCCACTGAAAGATGTTTAAGATCACCAAGGACTCCACGTTGTCAAATCCAATAATCAGGTCTCGGTCTTCAAGGCACTGGTCCTATGGGTGGGATTCCCCACAGTTCATTGCATCTTCATATTCTTCATTTGGCACAGGACACCAAGCCCTCTTGTTTTTCTTTCTACTTTCCAGGATGCTACTTCTCAGACCCCTTAGCTGATTCCTCTTCCTCTCCCTTTCTCTACATGCTGGCCTGCCTCAAATCTCATTCCTTGCCTTCTTAACATTTCTCTCTACAGCTATTTCCTTGATAACCGCATCTAAGCCTCAGACTGTAAATGTATCTTATACTAAAAATAAGAATGTAGCTGTCATCTGCATATCTGAGGTTATTGATATTTCTCCCGGCAATCTTGATTCCAGGTTGTGTTTCTTCCATCCCAGCATTTCTCATGATGTACTCTGCATAGAAGTTAAATAAGCAGAGTGACAATACACAGCCTTGATGTATTCCTTTTTCTATTTGGAACCAGTCTGTTGTTACATGTCCAGTTCTAACTGTTGCTTCCTGACTTGCATGCAGGTTTCTCAAGAGGCAGGTTAGGTGGTCTGGTATTCCCATCTTTTTCAGAATTTTCCACAGTTTATTATGATCCACACAGTCAAAGGCTTTGGCATAGTCAATAAAGCAGAAGTAGATGTTTTTT
>SJYX01006731.1:396424-415922 GCA_006410675.1 Oreotragus oreotragus | reverse complement strand
AAAAAAAAAAAAAAAAAAAAAGACATCGCAGAGTCTTCCCACCAGGGGACAACGCTGTCTCCTAACAGAAGGAGTGGGCCACCTCTGCAATTCTGAGGGCTCAATGGAATATGGAGAGCCAAAATCTTGGGCAGCTTCAATCCCAGTGTCTTTGTTTGATGTGTTAGGGTTCCAAGTTTGCCCAGCTGGAACCCTGGTTTTGGCATAACAGATTTTTTGTTTATAGTCAATCATCTTAGTAGCTTGGCAACTCCATTAAACCCTGAGTTTAGTCTTCAGTTTGATCTGCTCCAACACTGCAGGAAATAAGGGACTCTGCAAACCATAGCCTTTCTGGCAATACTCTTTTGTCTCTTAACTGCCCTCAACTTGTCATTATGCCTCCATAGGTCATCAGTGCAACTTAGTAACAACCAGGTAATTCCGCTAGTTTTAGCAATTGGACTGCCACTTTGTACCAGGGTGTCTGTGCCTCAAGTCTCGGTGGAGTCAGTCCCCAAAATACATCTCACCTCCTGCTTTCCCCACTCCTGCCAGCAGCAGTGTTAGGTGGGTCTTGAAGCAGACGCTCAGATGGAGGTAAGGAGGAAAGAAGCATCCAGGATAAATAGAGGAGGAAGAAAAAGTGGGCAAGAAGGGCCGACTACGATGCAGACCTGACAAAGAGTCAGCCAACCCCGCGAGGAGCTCCTGGGGCAAGGAGCATCCTGCACGGAGAGCCTCCCGCACAGAGGGCATCCCTCACGGAGAGCATCCCTCATGGAGAGCATCCCACAGAGAACATCCCGCATGGAGAGCATCCCTCACGGAGGGCATCCCGCATGGAGCAGACATGGTCGTCACTGGCCGAGAGCGCTCTGCGAAGCTGAGATGACTCTGAAGTTGCTAAGAGCTGGAGGACTCTCAGTAAACTGCCCCCCTTGCAGCTGCACAGCAAATTCTCTCTGGAAGGTGATCTCCATGATCTTTGTGCCCCCACATCACCCAAGTCCCAACATTTATGTTTCCTGTCTTTTTCTTGACATTGTTGACTACAACTTCCAGATGACTATTTAGTGGCAAATGGCTTTCTCTTTTCTGATTTGATGGGAAAACCTCAAGTGTCTCCTCTACAGACATAATCTTGGCTACTGGTTTTGCAGATTCTTCACCCTGTTATGGGCTTCCCCGGTGGCTCAGAGGTTAAAGTGTCTGCCTCCAATGCAGGAGACCCGGGTTTGATCCCTGGGTCGGGAAGATCCCCTGGAGAAGGAAATGGTAACCCACTCCAGGATGCTTGCCTGGAGATTCCCATGGACGGTCCATGGGGTCGCAAAAAGTCGGATATTACTGAGCGACTTCACTTTCACTTTCATCCTGTTAAGGAAGTGTCCTCTATAGCATAATTAGGGAGAGTTATTAGGAAGAAGTGCAAATATATGCTCGGCATCTGCTACAGTTGTCTCTTTTCAAGCTGTTGATATAATAATACTAAATTTCTTAGCTATGTGGTTCTTGGTGCTTGCCTTTTACCCCTTTACCCTGAGCATTCTCTAAGAATCTTCTGTCTTTCTGGCCCTTTCTCTGGTCAAGTTACTCTTCTGTAGCCCACAGCATAGAGCTACCTGCTTGGCCATGCTGCTGCTGAGTCGCTTCAGTCGTGTCCAACTCTGTGCAACCCCATAGACGGCAGCCCACCAGGCTCCCCCGTCCCTGGGATTCTCCAGGCAAGAACACTGGAGTGGGTTGCCACTGCCTTCTCCAAGGCATGAAAGTGAAAAGTTGGCCATACTCCTGTCATTAAAGGAATTCAGTAATTGATGCTCTGTTTTTATTTTTTAAAGCTCTTACAGTTACCCCATGATTTAAGAGCCCTGGAACTATATCTCAAATCCTATGTCCCTACTCATTTATTCAAACAATGCCTGGCATGAAAGTGAAAAGTTGGCCATACTCCTGTCATTAAAGGAATTCAGTAATTGATGCTCTGTTTTTATTTTTTAAAGCTCTTACAGTTACCCCATGATTTAAGAGCCCTGGAACTATATCTCAAATCCTATGTCCCTACTCATTTATTCAAACAATGCCTTCATGTCACATTATGCAGCAGAAAATTTTCCTACCACAAATTCTATTCTACATGGCAGGTGCCAATCCATGGAAAACTATTGACTTAATCCCTTAAGTATAATTTATATAAAACAGACTAAAAGTACAGTCTGCTATGAAAGAGAAAAAAGACAGCCTTCTATCTTTTCTTACCACCAAACAATTTTTAGAATATCCTTTCGAAAAAACCCAGCACCATCATGCTCTTCCACACTGCGTGTCTGGATGTCTTACCCTATAGAAAGGGGCACAAATGCTTAGAGAGAGCTTTTCTATCCCTCACGCTTGCTACACTCTAATTCTCTGTTAGAGACAATGGTTAAAAAATAATCTGAGACATGTGGCACTTATTTCTCTATTGTCAGCTTTAGATTTTATAGACAGAAACTATTTTGGGATCAGGTTACATGATCTTGATATTGATCCCTGGTTTTTAATGGTCCTTTAAAGCCTTTACTGTAATATCAAAAAGGATGGATCAAAAATTGATGGGAAATGGGTTCTTGACAGAACAGACTCAGCCCCAAATGGCACAAATGTCCTAACCTGCCCACTCTTTCATTTTCACCCAAACCATTTGATAGATTTTTTTTTTGATAACCCAAATACATGATCTCCTCTCATAGCCTCTTCCGTTATGCAATGACATAGTCCTGTTATTATTCTGAGAATGGTCTCAAAGAGCCACTAAGCTTTTGGGGCAATTACTACCATGAGGAACAGATCAATATCAATTAGACCAATGCTAGGACTGCTGCTTTTCATAAATACGCTTCAGCATTTTGATTCTAAATACAGAGCAATTATATGAAAAGATTAACTCATTTCATTATTTAATGGAGAATTTTGCAATTAACTCATCCAAACAGAGTCATTGGAATACAGCCCTACACAAAATCAAATATTCTTTAAGTTATACTATGCCAGAAACAAATACCATCAAAACTGGAGTTTGGCACCAAGGCCAGACTAAGGAGGTTGCTGGTGATAGCACCGTGCCAAAGATGATGTCATTGATCCACCTAGACCACCTCAGACCCCTCCTACCATCCTTGAATGTCCCTGTACTAGGTTCTATGTGCTTTGGCGCCCAGCGACCAGCACTCATGTGTATTATTTGGAGGAAAACCCTCATGGCACTAAATCAGCTTTGCCCTGAGTGGGCAGAGAGCCATAAGGGTCTGGATGTTTACATTGCATCTCGCAGCCCCACCGCAGGGAGTCCCCGTCAATCAGTCTGAATAATGGGTGCAAGGGTACAAAAGCCCAAGTCTTCTGCCTCGGGTGGGAAAATTCTGATGCACAAATTACAGCCCAGAGTTCTTTTGTGGCTCAGGAGATGCTACCCATGTTAGTCAGAATTCTCCAGAGAAACAGAACTAGGGTACATAGATGAGAGATGATAGTTAGCCAGACAACGAGAACTTGAATCATTTGATTATGAGGGCTGAGAAGTGCCCCAATCTACCCTCTACCCTAGGAGACCTAGGAAATCCAGTGGGATAATCCAATCCGCCTCTGAAGACCTGAGAACCAGGGGGAATGGTGATGCAAATGCCACGTGAGGGCTGAGCAGATGAGATGAGATGCCCCTGATCAGGCAGTGATGCAGAGAGAAAGGAAGGATTCCTTTTCCTGCTGCCTTTGGCTCCATTCAGACCCTCAGGGGATTGGACAATGCCCAAGCCATATGATCTTGGGGAGGGCAAGTCCTTTACTGAGTCCAGATGCTAACCTCATCCACAAACAACCCACAATTATCAATACAATCAGAAATGAGGCTTAATCTGGGCCCACTGTGACAAGTCAACACCTAAAACTAACCATCACACAACCTCCAAAGGACTCTAGCTGAGATCCCAGCCTCACTTGGCTCCCCACTCAATCCTGCCCTGCCCCTCCTTCTCCCTTCTTCCAGCAACACCTCCTTAATGAAGCCCTCACTCACAGATCAGCACCTTACAGTCTGCTTCAAGAAAATCTAACTGAAGACAAGCTGTTAAGAGTTTTCCCTGTAGACCCAGTTTGGCCCTGAGAAGGAACAGGCTGGGCCCACAAGTAAGGGTCTCATAGCACCAGCTGTGGGGAGAAGGAGATGCTGGGAGCCCAGAGGAGCTTGATGTCTGATCAAAGGCCAAGAGGAGAGAGCTCATATTGGAGAGGGACATGAACCTCACCTTCTGGATAGAAATAATTCATACACTTAATTTTCTTTTTTTAAAAGGCCCATGATCTCAAAATAAGCACTGTAAAAGGCCTTCCAGTTGACTGGCTAAACACATGCATTCACATCTCCTCTGTCTCCATTTGGGTTCTCTGGGAAGCCAATTCGGATTTGGAGACTAGCGTGAATGAGGTCTATTAGGGAATACTCTTTGGGTCAACATCTGTGGAATGGAAGGGAAGGAAAAAAAAAAAATAAGAGAAGCTGGGCTGGGTGGACTCTCCTTGTAGGCCTCTGCTGACCCTATGGGAAGCTCTGAGGCTGGGTGGTCTTCTGAATTGTAGCAAACTGGGTGAAAATGTTGAGCCTCCAGTTGATGAGTCCCTGTTTGAAGGCTCTCCCAGGAAGGGGCCAGCCTTGGGCAGCTGGAGGAATAAGCCCTTCAGTCTTAAATAGGATCTTAAGAGCTTACCCAGCATCCTCTACATCTTTCCTCACAAAATACTACTGAAGTAACAGGAAAAATAGAAAAATTAAAATGAGTTTGTAATGAATTCAAGTGAATCTGGAATATCAGGAGAGGTATCTCTAGCAAAACTGAACAAGGAAGACTTTCTGGGAAAAGTTGGCGGAAAAGGATCAATAGAATTACCCAAGAAAACAAAGGAACTGAAGTGATATTCAAGCTTCAGAGAAATACCCCCAAACAAGTCCCAAAATATCTCAGGCAATTCAGTCCAGTTCAGTCACTCAGTCATGTCCAACTCTTTGTGACCCCATGGACTGCAGCACACCAGGCTTCCCTGTCCATCACCAACTCCTGTAGTTTACTCAAACTCATGTCCATTGAGTGGGTGATGCCATCCAACCATCTCATCCTCTGTCATCCCCTTCTCCTCCCGCCTTCAGTCTTTCCCAGCGTCAGGGTCTTTTCCAATGAGTCGGCTCTTTGCATCAGGTGGCCAAAGTATTGGAGTTTCAGCTTAAGCATCAGTCCTTCCAATAAATATTCAGGACTGATTTCCTTTAGGATGGACTGGTTGGATCTCCTTGCAGTCCAAGGGACTCTCAAGAGTCGGTAGATACAAAGACAGACTGCCAAATCTCAGGCAGAATGCCAAATAATCGTGTACCAGAAATGAGGCTGTGTGAGGAAGCATGCCACAGGCATGCCTGACTGCAGAGTGAGACAATTGAGCCAGCCCCACACTCCCTGAGAACCCAGGACAACCAAGTGCAGAAGGTAGCTCCAAAAAGGAATGTGGGCCAGGAGGCAGGGGCAATGAGTCGACAATAAGCTGAGTTAAATGCTGCTGGAGATTAAACAGGAATGGACATGAGTTTGGGCAAACTCAGGGAGACAGTGGAGGAAGGCCCGGTGTGCTGCAGTTCACCGGGTCGCAAAGAGTCACACAACTGAGCAGCTGAACAACAGTCGCCACCCCGTTTTGCAGGTAAGGGAAGTGGGACAAAAAGGGATTCAATGACATGGCCAAAGTTCACACAGCTCTACTGGAAGACAGTTGACATTTTATACAATTCATTATTTCCTGTATACAATTAAATGATTTTTGGTAAGTTTACTGAATGGCTGCAACCACTACCCTAAATTAGTTTAAGAACCCGTTTATCTCAGTTAGATCCCTCTCGCCCATTTAGTCAATCCATCCCATCCCTAACCTCAAACAACCACTAACCTACTTTCTACAAAAATTTGCATTTTCTGGTTACTTTGTATAAATGGAATGATACAAGATGTGGCTGTGTTTGGCTTCCTTCACTTAACATGATGTGTTTGCTGTTCAGCCATGAAGTAGCAAGCATGTGTCAGTGGCTTTTTTCCATTTTATTGTTGAGCTGTATTCCGTGGAACGTCTACCAATTTTGTCTCTCCCCTCATCAGTCAATAGACATTTAGGCTGTTCCCAGTTTGGGCTATTATGAATAATACTGCTATGAACATTCACAAGTCATGTAGCCTCTAGGTGCATTATTGGAATACAAACCTAAACAGTAGGAAGAAAGTTCATAGTTCATCTATATGCTGCTTGGAGTGAAACTGATTTCTCTGGTTTATTTTCACAAAGCTATCCTCCTGTGTTTCAGTTTCCAGGCCATGGGGATTGCGCCATGCTCAAACTCACCCCTGGCAGACCCAAACCGCTAGGCTTCCATCCACAACAGGACATGAATGAACTCCAGGGTAGTGCCACTTGGGTTTAAAACTAAAATCCCTGGAGGCAAGATGAATGATATTAACTTAAGTAAAGTCCACAGAAAAATACATGGACTATGTGTGGTGATTGTTATTATGATTAGTATCCAGAGAGTCATGGCTGACTTAGCTGTGTTTTATTTCTTGATGTTATAGAAAATTATTTAATTTTATTCAGGTAAGAAAGATGTTTCTTATTTATGAAATTATAACAGTTAATAATTAGCTCTAAGTCGTAGTAAGTATGAAATCTATGCACGACCATTTTAACCTGCTATAAAAACTTCAAAATAAAATGTTGTTATAGCTATAGAGTGGTGAAAAAACTGCTCAGCATCCTTCTTCTGAACCTTGTTCTCCTAAATCCTCTGTATCAACCGGTGGCATTCCCATCCACCCAACCAACAAGCTAGAAGTCTGAGAAGCATCCTAGGCGTTCTCCATCTTTCTCATGCACTCTGTCCACCCAATTCGCCGCCAGGTCTCCCCTCTCTTCCCCCCTTCCCATTCCACTGCGCCTGCCATGACCATCCTGGACTCCTGCACAGAGCCACGCTCACCAGGTGGCATTGTCTGTGCTGCAGTCACTGAAAGATCTGCCATGGTCTGGCCCTACCTCACTTCTCCAGGCTCATCTCCCACGGCTCCTTGCCTTGATGTTTCAGAAACACCAAAGCACGTGTAATTCCTCACACACACGTTTTCACAGGTCATTCCTCTGTCTAGAATCTCCGACAATCTCTCAATCTGCTTTTTCACATCCACAGTTTAATATGAAACTCTAGAACCGCCATGTCCAAAATGCCTTTCTTGATCCCCAAAGCTTAAGCACGTGTAATTCCTCACACACACGTTTTCACAGGTCATTCCTCTGTCTAGAATCTCCGACAATCTCTCAATCTGCTTTTTCACATCCACAGTTTAATATGAAACTCTAGAACCGCCATGCCCAAAATGCCTTTCTTGATCCCCAAAGCTGGATCAAATCCCTGTTGCCTGACTCCCTCGGTCCCTGGGCATGCCTCATCATTGCATTTATCATTTTCAGCTGTTGCAACTTCTTCATGGGAAGATTCAGAATAAGACAATCCCCAATTCAAATCTGGCTCTGTCACTGACTAGCGCTGTCACTTACAGGCTTGTGATTTTGAGCAAGGTCCTTAGAGTCTCAGTTTTCTAATCTGAAAAATGGGTCATAAAGAAGATGAAATGCTCAGCTATTAAACAGAACGCATTTGACTCAGTTCTCATGAGGTAGATAAAACTGGAGCCTATTATACAGAGTGAAATAAGTCAGAAAGAAAAACACCAATACAGTATATTAACACATATATATGAAATTTAGAAAGATGGTAACGATGACCCTATATACGAGACAGCAAAAGAGACACAGATGTAAAAAACAGACTTTTGGACTCTGTGGGAGAAGGCAAGGGTGGGATGGTTTGAGAGACCAGCACTGAAACATGTATATTACCATGTGTGAAATAGATCACCAGTCCAAGTTCAATGCATGAAATAGAGCACTCAAAGCCGGTACACTGGGATGACTCTGAGGGATGGGATGAGGAGGGAGGTGGGAGGGGGTTTCAGGAAGGGGAACACAGGTACACCCATGGCTGATTCATGTCAATGTATGGCAATAACCACCACAACATTGTAAAGTAATTAGCCTCCAATTAAAATGAATTAATAATATTTTTTAAGAATAATGATGCCTCGAAAGTACTTTGCACGATGTTTGGCAAATTATAAACCTCAGAATCAAGGCTGGTGTTGCTGCGTCTCCCCTTGTGGACTTCCTCCACTTTCCTTGCAGGGCGACTGTGCCTGACACAGAGAAGGACTCATCGGTGCCTGCCGTTGCAGTGGACCCCTGGACACAGGAGTGGGTGGGTGGGTGAACGGGAGCGCCGGCCGCTCTTTCTCTGATTGCAACGGAAATCCAGGGTGACGTCTGAGGGTTTCAGGCTTAGCTCCTTGTTCCTTGGGCACATCAGACTCATCTTTCTGTGCCTCCCTGAGCCGTCGCCATACCTCCCTGGTGCCCGGGTTGCAAGCATCCTTGGCAGCCTCTCCAAACTCTGGATAGGACCGGGGTGGTCTGCACTCAACTCCATCCGTGCATGCTTTACTAAATGTAAGAAACCCCTTCGAGAAAAAATCTTAGTGATCTGTGTCGTCTTTTCTTTCTGGAACAGAAAACAGGAAATGTAGACAATAGAATTGGGGGAGGGAGAAACCATCTCTTTTCTCAGAGTTGAAAAGAACAAATGGGGACTTCCCTAGCAGTACCTGGATAAGAATCTGCCTGCCAGTGCAGGGGCTATGGGTTCGATCCCTGGTCCAGGAAGATCCCACGCTCCATGGAGCAGTTGAGCCCATGGGCCACACCTACTGGAGCCTACACACCCTAGAGATGGTGCTCCCCAGCAAGAGAAGTCCCTGCAGTGAGGAGTGCCTGCCCCATGCAGCCACAAGTAAATAGATAAACAAGAGGACAGTTCAGTTCAGTGCAGTCACTCAGTCGTGTCCGACTCTGCGACCCCATGGACTGCAGCGCGCCAGGCCTCCCTGTCCATCACCAACTCCCAGAGTTTAATCAAACCCATGTCCATTGAGTCAGTGATGCCATCCAACCATCTCATCCTCTGTCGTCCCNAGATAAACAAGAGGACAGTTCAGTTCAGTGCAGTCACTCAGTCGTGTCCGACTCTGCGACCCCATGGACTGCAGCGCGCCAGGCCTCCCTGTCCATCACCAACTCCCAGAGTTTAATCAAACCCATGTCCATTGAGTCAGTGATGCCATCCAACCATCTCATCCTCTGTCGTCCCCTTCTCCTCTTGCCTTCAATCTTTCCCAGCTTCAGGGTCTTTTCAAATGAGTCGACTCTTGGCATCAGGTGGCCAAAGTACTGGAGTTTCAGCTTCAGCATCATTCCTTCCAATGAGCACTCAGGACTGATTTCCACAAGTGACCATAAAATGAGAACATTCAGCCCCCAGCTGAGAAATAAAGATAGTCAGAGGGCCATCGGGCCCAGAGTTGCCGCCTGAGTCCCCTCTCCAGCTGCTCGTGGGCAGGGGGAGGCCCAGAGGGAACCGAATGGCTCTGCCCCCAGTAAGGAGGGCCCTTCTGCTGAGACATTCCACTGGCATGTCCCACTTTTCTCATTCATTTTGTCCCCTCCTGACGGTGGCCCAGTCACGAGCGAGAAGGACGCTCACGCCGTATTAACACCACATATTCATTCATTCCTCCTGAGGGTTAGATAAGAAAAGTAACAATTCTAAGAACTTCCCTTCCAATCGACATTCTTAGCAAATATATTTTAATAAGATAATGCAAATCCTGCTATGTATTGAATTGGTATTTTCTTCACCAGCCAGCCACCAGGCCCATTTCATACGAGACATCAGAGACTCCATCTCCCAGTGTTTTGGGGACTCATGGTGAAGTCTAAGTGTATTAATAATATAAAATATTGCCACTAAAAATATATATACTGTTCTACAGAAATGGACAGATGTTTCCTAGTGAGTAATGAGTACCATTTTCTTCCAGCTTTCCTAACAGTCTGAAGCTAAAAACAAACACACACTTTTACATAAACTAGACCCATCTCAATGTTAAGAATGTAACTGACAATCCAGAAAATTTAGAGAAGGAAATGGCAACCCAGTCCAGTTTTCTTGCCTGGAGAATTTCATGGACAGAGGAGCCTGGTGGGCTACAGTCCATGGGATCACGAAAAGTCGGACACGACTGAGTGATGACCACCACTGACAGTCCAAAAAATTTAGAAGTTAAAAACCAGATGTTTTTCTCTTTTTATTGTCACATGTATGTGTGTATGTATGTATATGTTTACACATACATATGCACACACACACATAATGTTCTTGAGAAAAATCCATTCATTTCATTAATTAACCTGCTCAAGACAGGTAAATTGAAGGAAAGGGGGCAAGTTGGGACATTTTGATCCTGCCTGACATTCTTACTTCATGCTTGAAATGGGACCTCAAAGAAGCATGGAGTGTTGGGGCCAGAAGTTCCTTCAAGATCAAAGGGCAAGCTCTTCTCACTACTAAGGAAATCGGGGCCCAGAAAAGTCAAATGACTTCCCCAGAGCACACAGCCAGATGGCAGGAGAGCTGAAAAAACCTGCATAGATTCTAACAAGACAACCCCTCGGAGAACTGGGGTTGAGACACCAGTCAGCCTCCTGCCTGAAAGAAGTTCCTTCCTTAAAATCTTCAAGATGGAAATTTCCAAACTCAGTAGTCCTCGGACCTGATCATGACATAGCAAGAAGTAATGCTGGCAGGGGTCAATGAGCAGTGTGTGTGTGTGTTTGTGTGTGTGTGTTCATGTGTTTGAGATGGCTGGATGGTATCACGGACTTGATGGATGTTGAGTCTGAGTGAACTCCGGGAGATGGTGATGGAGAGGGAGGCCTAACGTGCTGCGATTCATGGGGTCACAAAGAGTCGGACACGACTGAGCGACTGAACTGATGTCTAAAGAATTTCAGTCGCAAAATTTCAGGATTTTTTTCCATTCTATTACCCGACTTTTTAAAGTGGATTAAATAGGTTGCCGTTCCAAAAAAGGTTACATTCTGTCACTAACCTACAAAAGTTTTCAGAGAAAAATGATGCCTCTGAAAACCAATCACATCTAGACATTTATTTGTCAAATATGTGTGTTGTGAACATATACTCCTACATCAATATTTCCACACAATGTGTTTTTCACAGAAATTGTCATAAGTTCATTAAATCCTACTTATAGCTTCCAGAAATGTTAGAGAGAGAGGGTAGGATAGACACATAATCTTACGTGTGAAGGAGAGACAAGGGGCAAGTTTTTATTAAATGAAAAGTGAACTAAGTGTTTTCATTTGAAAGAGAAACATATAGATAATTAGCCAGATAGTAAAACGCTTAGACTTCTGATCTAAATTACGTGTAACTATCTTATGATAGTGGAGAAGGCAATGGCACCCCACTCCAGTACTGTTACCTGGAAAATCCCATGGATGGAGGAGCCTGGTAGGCTGCAGCCCATGGGGTCGCTAAGAGTCGGACACGACTGGGCAACTTCACTTTGACTTTTCACTTTCATGCATTGGAGAAGGCAATGGCAACCCACTCCAGTGTTCTTGCCTGGAGAATCCCAGGGACAGGGGAGCCTGGTGGGCTGCCTTCTATGGGGTCTCACAGAGTCAGACACGACTGAAGCAACTTAGCAGCAGTATCTTATGATAGAAGAAATTTTTGCATACTGAGGTATGGAGATGTCATTCTGGCTTATATATGATCTGGCTTGAACACAGTGCTGACTGGAACAGCCTGTCTCACGGCTTGTCTGACGTACATTATACAGCTGCTTTAACCATTAAAAAGAATGCATTTACCGGGTAGGATAGAACGTCCACTTTGAAGACAGGGATAAACGCCCCAGGGCACCAGGGCTGGCTTCCTTCTCGGCCACCAGGGTCCTGCTGACGCGCCGTGTGCATGCTCTCTGCCTCTTTGGAAACCGTGGAGGAGTTTGACGTTCGTTCTTTCTTCTGACAGGTGGTTCCGGCATCCGAGATGGAGCTGAGTGGCCTTTGTGGATACAGTTTCAGACTCATTTCTTCGGCACCGGGAACTTGAATTTTCTGAACCGTATCGAACTCAAAAGTCACTACCAGCCATTTTCAAAACAGTATCAGCTGGCAGATGCCACTGTAAACGTATGCAAAATGCAACCATTTGGGACCCCAATCAACCCTTTCTTAACAAGTACCCTCACTTCCTGCCAGCTCAAATCCTAAGTCTTGACAAACAGCTTATATAATGTTGTGCTATTAGTCTATACAAGTGTGGCTAGTTACTCTGTCATGTCTGACTCTTTGCGACCGTGTAGACTGCAGCCCACCAGGCTCCTCTGTACGTGGAATGCTCCAGGCAAGAACACTGCAGTTGGTAGTCTTCTCCAGGGGATCTCCCCAACCCAGGGATCAAACCCAGGTCTCCTGCATTGCAGGCAGATTCTTTACTGTCTGAGCCACCAGGGAAGCCCCCCTCCCCAACTTTGGAGACAAGCCTCCCTCATTTTGTAGACTGCTGGAACACAGCTCAGGTGCTTCTTGAATTTGTCTCCCAGGCTGGAGTTCTGTTTGACTGGAATGAAATTCTTTTCTATTCCCATTATAAGTTGTCTGTTGATTATTTCCATGGATAGTCATAAACAAAGATATTGGGACTATTGTTCCCCTAAAGTTCTATAATCCTAAGAAATAATTCCAAATAAACTTTAGATAATGAATATTTTATTTTTCTACTTTATACTGAAGAGGAGAAAGGAAAAGAAGGTTAACCTTTATGGACAGCTATCTGATATCTAGTGTTGGATACTTCACAACCATTATTTATGTTATTTTAAAGAGGTTTCTACTGAAATCAAAATTATGATCATTTCCAATATCTCCATATCACTTTTCAAATTATAGCAAACATTCGAATTAGAAACCCATTTTTATTATAAATTTTGCCCCCAAAAATGTATATTTTGTTCACCAACATGGTACCCTTTACATCTTTTGTATCACTAGAAAACACCAGAATATTTGAAGATTTTGATAAACCTATCAAATTACAAGCAACCCATTGCACCAAAAACCAAGGCTGAATTTTCTTGCTGTGGAGGGGGAAGAAACTGACTTTTCCCTCCTTCTATTAAGTTTTTGAAGTAATAAAAACCTATTAATACAAAATGACACATTTCAATGTGAAAAATGCAAGCTGTGCAAAGTGTGAGATTCTCACTGTACTAACAACAGGCCCACATGACACAGATGGAGTTCCTTTCCTTATCCGCCTCATAAACGTTAAGAGCAGCACACACAGCTTTTTCACTGTAGATGAACACTTGGTAAACACTATCAAGGAGACCTTTCACTTGTGTGTTTCCCTAGGCTTAGTGTAACTAAGTTTGTGGCCTCGCTGTAACAAGAGTAAAAGATTTTTCATTGAACACATATATCCCTGTAACTGCAGCACATCTCAGCGGTTCTTACCCTCAGCATGGTAAGGAGGATTAAAGAGGGTAAGAAGCAGCATGTTCTCAGCACATGGTTAGCTGTTAGTTTTTGTTTCTCTCTCTTTTTTTTTTCTTTTTTGTTTTAATTTCAGGAAAAACTAATGAGTTTCCAGAAGCAGTGTGAGTGCTTTGGGGCCAAATGTGATTTAAAACCGGCAGTAAAAGAAAAAGAAGGCAGGGAAGGTAGCTGGTTAATTGACCTTTATTGTGCCTTCTGGTTCATTTAGAAATGGAAATTAAATTAACATGATAATTCAGTCCTACTGTGTTAAGGCTGCTATAAACCCATTAAATTTTATGGCCATTGATTTAGCATTTTTTTCTATTAACTGGGTTTAATTTTCAAAATTGTCATGCAGGTTCTGAAAAGTGCTTCATCCACTCTGGTTCCTCCAAGTTACTAATGCATAGCTTTTCCTCTAATAGTACTCACTTAATTATTCAAGCGCAGAGGGCCCAACTGCCCTCAAATGCCTGAATTAATTTAGAAACGAGCGCCATTGAAAGTCTTCTTAAGAAGCAAGGAATGTTCAGAGATAGTAAAAGTCAGTGAAATGTCCTAAAGCATATATCTAGCTTTTAAAAAATTGTACCTTAAAACTAATCCAGATAAATGAAGGACCAGGAAAAGGTTTTGTGTTGGTGTTTTCCAACTTCTTGATAACATGAAAATCTTTTAAAATGCAATCATTCCTTATAGTTCATTTAGGTGTTCAAGCATCTTTTTAGCTACTCATTTAGAATCATGACCAGTCAAAATTGCTATTTTTGAACTTCTAAATGATATCAATTTTTACTTAAAGTTAAAACTACTTTCCTGATTCTCTCTTATGCAGATGTAGGTCCTAAGAATGGGCTTCCAAGGTGGTGCAGTTGGTAAAGAATCCATCTGCTAATGCAAGAGACACAGGTTCAACCCTTGGGTCAGGAAGATCCCCTAGAGAAGGAAATGGCAACCCACTCCAGTATTCTTCCCTGGAGAATCCCATGGACAGATGGAGCCTGGGGGGCTACACTCCACGGGATCACGAAGAGTCAGACGCGACTGATGCACACACTAGGTCCTCAGACTATAGTTTACAGAGCGCATTTTTAGTTACTAACTCAAATATTAGTTTGAGTTTTATTTTGAAACCTATTGACATTGAGGTCTCAGAGAGTTTGAAAAGGATTCTCTATCTTAACCTCACAGTATTCCTGAAAAGTAAAAATGTGATAATTTTACCTTTCTGATTCTTCACCACTAAAGAAAAAGAGGTAACTGATGGGCCTACAGGCCTACAGCTGGAACACTAGGCCTGTAAACAGTGCTGGACTTTCAACCCCAGTGGCTCAGAGGTTAAAACGTCTGCCTGCAGCACAGGAGACCTGGGTTCGATCCCTGGGTCAGGAAGATCCCCTGGAGAAGGAAATGGCAACCCACTCCAGTATTCTTGCCTGGAGAATCCCATGGACAGAGGAGCCTGGTGGGCTACAGTCCACGGGGTCACAAAGAGTCGGACACAACTGAGCGACTTCACTTTCACTTTCACTTTGTAAATTCAAAGAACTGTTGAGTGGCCACTTTTTTTTTACTAAACTGTCAGTATTTTTTCATTATTTTCAAGTGGTATGGTCAATTAAATTAGCTCAATTTTTTAAAATGCTAAATTATGGCTGATCTGTTTATAGTTTATAGACAACTGTTTACAGCTGTCTTTATGTTTGCTTTTGATAGTTTTAACAATTGAAAATCATAATTAAAGACCTTCAAAGCATCTGAAGATATTGTTGTTAGAAAATGGCATATAAATATTTCATTCCCTTCTGGGCAAAGTAAACCAAATTCTTCATTATGCAAGCTATCTAACCATCTCATCATCTGTCACCCCCTTCTCCTCCTGCCTTCAATCTTTCCCAGCATCAGGGTCTTCCCCAGTGAGTCAGTTCTTCGCATCAGGTGGCCAGAGTATTGGAGCTTCAGCTTCAGCATCAGCCCTTCCAGTGAATATTCAGGGTTGATTTCCTTTAGGATGGACTGGTTGGATCTCCTTGCAGTCCACGGGACTCTCAAGAGTCTTCTCTAGCACCACAGTTTGAAAGCATCAATTCTTCGGTGTTCAGCCTTCTTTAAGGTCCAGCTCTCACATCTGCACATGACTACTGGAAAAAACCATAGTTCTGACTATACAGACCTTCGTCAGCAAAGGGATGTCTCTGCTTTTTAATAAGTTGTCTAGGTTTGCCCTAGCTTGTTTGTGTGCTCAGATGTGTCAGACTCTTTGTGACCCCCTGAATTGTATAGCCAGCCAGGCTCCTCTGTCCATGGAATTTTCCAGGCAAGACTACTGGAGTGGGTTGCCATTCCTTACTCCAGGAAATTTTCCTGATCCAGGAATCAAACCTGTGAGTCTCCTGCATTGGTAGGCAGGTTCTTTACCATCGGTGACCTGGGAAGCCCTACAAGGATAGATAATATTCTGAGCATCTTTGAGCTGTGTCTTAGAGATATTGAAAACCCCCATCAGATGATGTTAACTACTAATCTCCTTGACTTTGCCTAATCAAAGACTAAACTACAATTATTTGGTCTTATTTGGTTGTTTTCCTTTGTTTCTGAGGTTTCTCATTTATCTGATTAAACTTATTGTTTGGCTAAAGTTCTCATCAGGCTGAGGACAGGAGGGGAACAGAGGAGTTAAGCGGCTTGTGCAGGGATGTGAACCTATGCCAGCTGGCTATTACCACCTGAGTTGAATGACTGCCATACTCTTGTTTCTGTCAATTTCATTCATTCTTACTCACCAGGCCTGATAATTTGGATCATTTGGGATTCATTCCTTATCATTCTTCTCCTTCCTGCATGTCTCCTCCCCACCCCCATCCCTCACACCCTGCTCATCTTAAGAGTCCTGATCAGTTTTTTACCCCACGATCATGAACTCTGAGGACAGTCCCTTGAGAAGGATGTATAAAGTGCTCAACAGTGTTAATATTTCTAAACTTGAAGCCCCTGACCTCCTCTGATCTGAGGGTAAGAAGCAGAATGAGCGTGGAGTGGGGGAGGATGAACGTGCGAGAAAAGGGGAGAGAGAACACTCCAGCACCCTTGTCCTGTGTTTTATGGCTTTGGGTTTATATGATCTGTTGGAGAAGCTTTGGCTTCTTTCTCAACCTCTGTGCCTGCAATGGGGGAGCTGTCAATAGAAAGGATTCATCTTTCCCCTCTCCCCAAACTGTACACATAGTCACCTCTATCATAGCACCTATAACACCTTATTCCTTCCATAGTGGTCTCCTTTAGATTCCCAAAATTTGGATTAAAGAGTGGTTAATAAGGACCATAAATGACTTCAAACTATATTCTCAAAACTTGAATAATGTCTGGCTCATTCATGTTCAATAAGTGACTAACGACTGAGTGAGTTAATGAATGTCTGAAATAAACCAGCCTTTACCAAGAAGCATGAATGAGAGTAGATAATATGTTCTAGTTATATTTTTTCTAAGGAAAAAAATGTTGGAGGAATGTAACAATATCAATACAAATAAATACTAATGTTCACTAATTCTATACTTATTTTAAGAAATAAATTGTTATTATTCTTTAAGTGGGTAAATTTAAGGGAATAATTTGTTCACTAAATACATCACTGAGCATGACTTGGCCTAGTTCAAGCTTTAGATTCCAGATACACGTAGCAAATATAACCTGAGTCTATTCTCCAAGCAAAGCCCTTCTGTGACGTATGCTCTACTGATGCCTAATTCTGGGGACCGGAGCCTATATTCAGTCTTAAAACCCTTGCTTTCATCTTACAGGAATGTGGGCATTCATTTCCCTCCTTCCTTCTTCAAGGGTTTCCCTTCTATCCAGTTTCTCAGGAAACAAACTTCACTTTCTTCCTCACACATTGTTTCCTATGGTTCAGTGTTTTATATTCCCCGTAAGTCTTTCATAAATCCTTTCACCCTACTCACAGCAGACAACAAAAATAAAAGGGGAGTAAAAGGAAGGAAGAAAAAAAAGAGGTAAACCCTAAATTTACATTAGCGTTATATGTCAAATCCATACAACTAAGAAAAGGAAATAAAAAACATCATCAGAAAATTTCTTATATCTGCTTCTAACCCTGAGGTGATCTCATTATACATGTCTTCAGAAAGCTTATCCTCCTTTCCAATAGCACTATAATTTTCAGAGAATGCTTTATTCTTGCAGTGGCAGAATTCTAGAAATTTTTATAACCTGATCCAACTTTCTGAAACAAAGCATTTACTTTATGACTTTGTTGCATGTTGAAAATGGATATTCAGAACATATATTTTTTCAGAGTCATAAAATTACATTAGAAGCTCTTCAAAGCAGATTCTGGAAAGAAGACCTTGTCTGGTTGTCCTATAACCTTTGGGCATCACCAGTAAGTCCTGGGCAGAACGTGTAGTCTGCAGGAACACAGTAGCTACGTCCAGAGATGGGTAAAGCTGAACACACTATTTCTTACATTATAGGAGAAGTTTTCATAAAAGGATAACCAAGAAATAGAGCCAAATTTGGAAGCCAGGAGAAAACAGATTATGAATCAATTGGAGGACAAGGTGAAGTCACGCACCAATGAAAAGAGGAAAAGTCAATAACGAAACTAAAAGGAAGCGGTGAAATGAACACGCATGCATAGACCCATCGAGAGGGCCTAGAGGTACTGATGCCCAGCATCAATGAGCACAACCCGCTCCCAGACCCTGGCTTCTAATACCATTCTCTGACGAAAGAAACCAGGGCTCCTTAGAGAAATGGATGATTCTAGAACTGGGGCAGAATATACAAACTGGGAACGGAGTCTCTTGTAAAACCAGAAAGTAGAGATGTGCTTAAGAAACAAAAGGATGGGAGCATAGGAAAGGGACAGAGGAACAACTGAGAGATCCCAACTGCTGAAGTTGGAACAGTTTAAAGAACAAAATAACGTCGTATTGGCTCATTACCCAAAGAATAAAGTAAATGTCCAAAGGTTCATCAGTTCAGTTCAGTTCAGTTCAGTCACTCAGTCGTGTCCGACTCTTTGCGACCTATGGACGTGAGTCTGAGTGAACTCCGGGAGATGGTGATGGACAGGGAGGCCTGGCGTGCTGAGATTCATAGGGTCACAAAGAGTCGGAAATGACTGAGAGACTGAACTGAACTGAACTGAGGCTCCTCTTTCCATTGAATGCTTCAGGCAAGAATATTGGAGTGGGTAGCCATTCCCTTCCCCAAGGGATCTTGCCAACCCAGGGATCAAACCTGGGTATCCTGCATTGCAGGCAGATTCTTTACAGTCTGTGCCACCAAGGAAGCACAAAAAAAAATTGCTATAAAAGTTTCCAAATTTTACCTTGTTAGAGACTGTTAGCAGATTACTCACGGAGAGCTACTACCCTTGTTACCCTAAGAAGCTAATAATGACCATTCATTAAGCATGTTTTCAGTGTAAATGGAATTACATATCAGTTCAGTTCAGTCGCTCAGTCGTGTCCAACTCTTTGCGACCCCATGAATCACAGCACGCCAGGCCTCCCTGTCCATCACCAACTCCCGGAGTTCACTCAGACTCACGTCCATCGAGTCCGTGATGCCATCCAGCCATCTCATCCTCAGTCGTCCTCTTCTCCTCCTGCCCCCAATCCCTCCCAGCATCAGAGTCTTTTCTAATGAGTCAACTCTTCACATGAGGTGGCCAAAGTACTGGAGTTTCAGCTTCAGCATCATTCCTTCCAAAGAAATCCCAGGGCTGATCTCCTTCAGAATGGACTGGTTGGATCTCCTTGCAGTCCAAGGGACTCTCAAGAGTTTTCTCCAACACCACAGTTCAAAAGCATCGATTCTTCGGTGCTCAGCTTTCTTCACAGTCCAACTTTCACATCCATACATGACCACAGGAAAAACCATAGCCTTGACTAGGCGGACCTTAGTC
>SJYX01006731.1:348331-396322 GCA_006410675.1 Oreotragus oreotragus | reverse complement strand
TTCTTCACAGTCCAACTCTCACATCCATACATGACCACAGGAAAAACCATAGCCTTGACTAGACGGACCTTTGTTGGCAAAGTAATGTCTCTGCTTTTGAATATGCTATCTAGGTTGGTCATAACTTTTCTTCCAAGGAGTAAGCGTCTTCTAATTACATGGCTGCAGTCACCATCTGCAGTGATTTTGGAGCCCAAAAAAATAAAGTCTGACATTGTTTCCACTGTTTCCCCATCTAATTCCCATGAACTAATGGGACCAGATGCCATGATCTTAGTTTTCTGAATGTTGAGCTTTAAGCCAACTTTTTCACTCTCCACTTTCACTTTCATCAAGAGGCTTTTTAGCTCCTCTTCACTTTCTGCCATAAGGGTGGTGTCATCTGCATACCTGAGGTTATTGATATTTCTCCCGACAATCTTGATTCCAGCCTGTGCTTCTTCCAGCCCAGCGTTTCTCATGATGTACTCTGCATAGAAGTTAAATAAGCAGGGAGGCAATATACAGCCTTGACGTACTCCTTTTCCTATTTGGAACCAGTCTGTTGTTCCATGTCCAGTTCTAACTGTTGCTTCCTGACCTGCATACAGATTTCTCAAGAGGCTGGTTAGGTGGTCTGGTATTCCCATCTCTTTCAGAATTTTCCACAGTTTATTGTGATCCACACAGTCAAAGGCTTTGGCATAGTCAATAAAGCAGAAATCGATGTTTTTCTGGAACTCTCTTGCTTTTTCCATGATCCAGCGGATGTTGGCAATTTGATCTCTGGTTCCTCTGCTTTTTCTAAAACCAGCTTGAACACCTGGAAGTTTGCGGTTCACGTATTGCTGAAGCCTGGCTTGGAGAATCAAATTACACATAGTGCGACAGTTGTGATAGCTAGATTTTCTGATGGAATTTTTGTGCCAAGTATAGAGTTGGTCAAAAAATTCTTTCAGGTTTTTCTGCAATGTTATGGAAAACCCTAATGAACTTTTTTGGCCAACTCAGCATTTTTCTAGTTCTTTACTAAATTATCTCCTCTGGTCAAAAGCAGAGACATTACTTTGCTGACTAAGGTCCGTCTAATCAAAGCTATGGTTTTTCCTGTGGTCATGTATGGATGTGAGAGTTGGACTGTGAAGAAGGCTCAGTGCTGAAGAATTGATGCTTTTGAAGTGTGGTGTTGGAGAAGACTCTTGAGAGTCCCTTGGACTGCAAGGAGATCCAACCAGTCCATTCTGAAGGAGATCACCCCTGGCATTTCTTTGGAAGGAATGATGCTGAAGCTGAAACTCCAGTACTTTGGCCACCTCATGCAAAGGGTTGACTCATTGGAAAAGACTCTGATGCTGGGAGGGATTGGGGGCAGGAGGAGAAGGGGATGACCGAGGATGAGATGGCTGGATGGCATCACGGACTCGATGGACGTGAGTCTGAGTGAACTCCGGGAGGTGGTGATGGACAGGGAGGCCTGGCGTGCTGCGATTCATAAGGTCGCAGAGTCGGACATGACTGTGTGACTGACTGGAACTGAGTCCTCAAAGTCTACCTGTGAAATAGATTCTACTACTATTTCATAGGTATGAAAACCAGCCCCAGATCCTGTAAATAAGTTTCCCCTTTCACACAGATAGTCCGTGTTGTCAGACACCACACTCGGTCGTCATTCATGGGACCGACATTCATGTGGCCACGAGGAGAGCTGGGAATTGCATGTGATTTTGTGTCGGAGACCAGGGCTCAAACCACAGTCCCTCCATCTCCCTGGTACATGACACAGGTTGAACTATTTAGCCTGTCTGAGACTCATTGTCTTCACTGAATGTTGGCATTGTGATATGCGACTCCCTGGGACAAAGGGAGAGAGAGGGTTACATGTGTTAGCACTTTATAAATCATAAACTTCTCCTCAAGCATTAATTACACATACACTCAATTTTTAAACCAGGATATCCGTGCTCGGGCTTAGCTGTGTCTGACCCTTTGGGACCGTTTGGACAGTAGCCCACTGGGCTTCCCTGTCCATGGGATTTTCCAGGCAAGAAGACTGGAGTGGGTTGCTGTTCCCTTCTTCAGAGGATCTTCCAGGCCCAGGAATCAAACCCCCATCCCCTATGTCTTCTGTATTGCTGGTAGATTCTTCACCCACTGAGCTGTGTAACAGTGTTACAGGTGTGCTAACAGTGATTCTCAATTTTCAAAGGTTATACTCCATTTATAGTTATTAGAAATATTGGCTATATTCCCTGTGTTGTACAATATATCTTTGCAACTTATTTATTTCATGTGCAGTAGTTTGTACCTCTTAAGCCCCTATCCCTGTATTGTCCTCCTCCCCTTCCCTCTCCCCACTGGGAACCGCTAGTTTTTTCTCTATTATCTGTGAGTCTGTATCCTTTCTGTTGTATTTATTTGTTTTATTATTTTAAATTCCACATATAAATGATACCATATAGCATTTGTCTTTTCCTGTCTGACTTATCTCACTTAGTTTAATACCCCTCAGATTCACTCATGTTGTTATAACTGGCATTATTTCATTCTTTTTATAGCTGAGTAATATTCCACTGTATGTATGTGTATGTATATATATACCACATCTTTTTTGTCCATTCATCTGTTGATGAACACTTAGGTTGATTCTGTTTCTTGGCTATTATAAATAACGCTGCTGTGAACACTGGAAAGTATGTATCTTTTCGAATTAGCATTTTCATTTTTTTTTCAGATTTATACCCAGGAATGGAATTATTGGGTCATATAGTAATTCTGGTTTGTTTTTTGGTTTTGTTTTTTTTTTTGAGAAACCAGTGTACTATTTTTCCACAGTGTCTGCACCGGTTTGCATGCCCACCAACAATGCACAGGGGTTCCCCTTTCTCCACACTCTTGCCACCATTTGCCATCTGTGTTCTTTTGGATGATAGCCATTCTGACAGGTATGAGGTGATGTGTTATTGTGGTTTTAATTTGCATTTCGCTGATGTAATGATGCTGAGCAACTTGTCATGCACCTGTTGGCCCTCTGTATGTCTTCTTTGGGTAACTGTCTATTCAGGTCTTCTTCCCATTTTTAAATTGAGTTGTTTGTTTTACTGATACTGAGTTGTATGAGCTCTTCATATATTTTGGAAATTAACCCTTTATCAGTCAAATCATTAGCAAATATTTTCTCCTATTCAGAAGGCTGTCTGTTTTGTAGATGGTTTCCTTGGCTGTGCAAAAGCTTTTAAGTCTAATTAGGTACCATTTGTTTATTTTTCCTTTTATTTATCTTGCTTTAAGAGACAAGATCCCAAAAATAATGCTACAACTTACATAGGAGAGTGCTCTACTTATATTTCCTTTCAGGAGTTATATGGTTTCTGGTCTTACATTTATATCTTTAATGAATTTATTTTAGTGTAGGTTGTGATAAAATGTTCCATTTTTATTCTTTTACATGTAGCTGTCCAGTTTTCCCAGTACCACTTATTGAAGAGGCTGTCTTTTCTCCATTGTGTATACATGCCTCCTTTGTCATTGATTAATTAATCACAATCACATGGGTTTATTTCTGGGCTTTCTATGCTGTTCCACTGATCTATTAAACATATGAATTTTTAAGGTAATGTTGGCATAGTCTGTAAACAATGTCCTTTGAAAAGTTTCTTTAAAATATACTGTGTCAGTGAGGGCTCACAGAATAAAGAGATAACCTAGAGAGGACCTGCATCACTCAGGGCTCTGCCAGAGAAACAGAGCCAGCATATTAGACAGACAGGTGGATAGATAGATATCATATACGTTACATGTTGTGAGAAACTAGCTCAGGTCATTGGTGGCTAGGCATCAGCTAGGCTGAAGCCATCAGCTAGGCTGTCAAAAAGCATTCCCTCGGGATACTTGGGCAGATGGTGATGCTGCAATCCACAGGGCCACAGGCAAAATGTCTTCTTTCTCAAGGAAACCTCAGTTCTGCTCTTAAGACCTTTCAACTGAAGGACCTTGGATCATGTGTACCCACATTATTGGTCATCATCTCCTGAAAATCAACTGATTGTAGCTGTTAATCGCATCTATAAAATACCTTCACAGCAACACCTAGATCAGAGTTTGATGGATAACTGGGTGCTATATCTTAGTTGATACAGAAGACCGACCATCACTATTGATGGCAAGAATCCATACCAGCACTAGAGCTGGGGGAACAGTGGGATGCTGAGGTACCCTAGAGTCCAAATGCTGGGGAAGCGTGGTGGGAGCTGCCTGGTAAGAGCTGGGACCACAGAAGACACATCACAGGTGGCAGAGCTGCCATGATCGGTGGAGGGAGCCAAAGAAAAGGGAGAGAAATACCTGCCCATTCTCCCCTTCCCACCCATGTTTCTCATTGGCCAAACCTTCAGGAAACCAGAAGGCAAAGGGGCCTGGGAAATGTAATTTTCTCTGATGCAAAACAGTCTGGAGGAGTGAAGGGCAATGGGATTGTTGACATTATGTACCTATACAAGAAAAAAAAAAAAGATAATGTGTCCCATCCTAGGGAAGGTTAAAATTAAGAAAACACTCATTGGCTTAAGATAACTTGAAAGACAGCCTCTTCAGAAAACAAAGAATAGCTGTGTCATTCTTACCTTTCATTCGTTTGGTAAATATCAAAGTTTTATGTGGTTGGAGATAAGGCTTCAGAAGAGGGACTTGAGTGCAATGCTTAAGAGCCTGGAGTTTTTCCCCGTGGTCTACGTGCCTCCAAGTGTGATGCAAGTACCACTTGCATCCAGATGACCTGTGCACTTGTAGAAATAAAGATTTCTGAGCCCCATCCCGAACTACTGAGTCAGAACATATGGAATGGAATACAGAACTATGCATGTTTATCAAGCTTCCCAGGTGATCCTGAGGCAAACTGAAGTTTGAGGATCAGAGTTTTAAGCAAGATGGTGACTCGCAGAGGAGTGTCATGATAAGATTATGTTTCAGAAAATAAGAATATAAATAATCAACACTTATCGACCAAAAGACCAAACAGTGTCTTATGTGCTTCACGTGTGGATTTATATAACTACTCCAGTGTCTCTGTGATTGATAGCTGGTTTTTTGGTTCTGGGTACCAAAATGGTGAGTAACAGCCAATGACTGCTTTCCTATTTCAGATAATTAAAACAACATCTGAAGGGGCTAAATCAGAACTTCCTTAAACAATCGTTATTTGCTCCTGATTTGGGGAAGATAACTGAACATGCACTATCAATTGCAAATTGCATGTGGTTTATCTAACCACAAATTTGAGCATATTCAAATACATCTACAGATAATACCCAGTGGGTGTGTGTTCCGTCGTTCAGTCATATCCAACTCTCTGCAGTCACATGGACTGCAGCTCACCAGGCTCCTCTGTCCATGGAATCTCCCATGCAAATATACTGGAGTGGGTTGCCATTTCCTCCTCCAGGGAATCTTCGCAACAAAGGGACTAAACCCGAGTCTCCTGCATCTCCTGTGTTGGCAGGAGGGTTCTTTACTATTGAGCCCTCTGGGAAACCCAATATCTAGTGAGTTTCTGGCAGTGCAGTAGAGTCCTTTGGTCCCATTATTAACACCTTCCTGCACGCACACTCTTTGCCATGTGACTCTGAAGTGAGCAGGGTGCTCTGTTGCACCCCTTGACCTTGAGCTCAATCATGTCATTTCACCAGCAGAGGTTAGCAGCTGTGACACAAGCAGAGGCTTGAGACGGGGTGCACACTGAGCTTACTCTTGTGCCACTGTCATCACATGAGTGTGTGCCCTGCTTGGCCAGTTGGAAGATGAGAGGCACGTGGAGTGAGCTACACCCCACCAGCTGCACCAGCCATGGCCAGCTGAGGTCTGCCAGTTTACCTTAGACGCGTGGAAAACATATTCTTTAGTGTAGATTGCACTAAGGTTTCATAATTGCTTGTTACATAGTATAATTGGACCATACATAACTCTATCGGCACTACATTTCAATTCTACTTCATTGCACTGTGGACCAGGAATGACATCTGCGGCATCAAGGAACAAAGGATGTTGCAGCCATCAAGCCATCTCAGGATGGAAACAGGATGCCTGCCATCAAACCCACCACCGCTGCAGGTACCCACCCCCAAGAGTGCCCCCTTGGAAACTCAGGAATGTGAAAACACAGGATACTGGCCCCCAGAGAGCTGAGGTCCACGTCAAAGGAATAATTTTGATGAGTCCAGACTTTTGCGTCTTCCCATGTATAGAAAACCACTAAATTCATTAACTTGAGATATCTCATTTTCTTTAATTAACAGTCATCTTTTGATGTTCCAATGACCTGGTTTTTGTTACCAAACTCCTATATATCTGGGCTCCTCCCTTATCTCTTCTGAGTGGTTCTCTCAGAGCCATCTGAGAGTCCTATCTCCTGGGCTTGAAGTTCTCAGGAAATCTGCCAAATAAAACACAACTCACAAGTTTGATGTTGTGCGTTTTTCTTTTCAGTCTATGCTATGCTGGTAAAATTCCTTGTAAATTGTGCTTGGTGAACAGTGCATGTCTCTCTAAAATGATTGCTTTTTTCTTTAATTTTTCCAACTCTGTATCACCCTAAAACTTTATCCCATATTTCTACAGGTCATGATCCTGAGGAATGTGGAATGGCCTTCCATTCCAGACACATCCAGGAAGGAACTTAGGGTTCCTGAGGTCAGTGCTAGAGCTGGAGGTATTCCCACCAAGACAACGACAGGCTCCGAGATCGGAGCTGCTGGTGAGGTTAGAGTCTAAAACAAAAAGAGCAAAGGTCCAGACACAGAGGATGGAGAGAAGCCACAGATTAGAAGAAATGGTGGTAGTCCAGCTCTCCAAGGAAAGCATTCAGAGATACGGAGCTGATTTTAAAGGGAATACGTACATAGAGAACCCTAAGGAATCTAAAAAAAAAAAAAAAAAACTGATAGAGCTAATTAAATGGAGTTAGCAAGGATTTAGATACAAGGTTAGCAACCAATTATATTTCTATATATCAGCAACAGACATGAACACTGAAATTCCCAAAATAAGCCATTTTTAAGAGCATCAAAACACACAAACCAGTTAATAGCAAATTGAAATATATGTAAATATAGGCTCTGTACCTTGAAAAATACAAAATACTGATGGGAGAAAGTAAAGGAGAGTTAAATTAAGGGGGAGCCATATGGACTCAATGGACATGAGTTTGAGCAAACTCCAAGAGATGGTGGAGGACAGGGAAGCTGGCATGCTGCAGTCCATGGGCTCACAAAGTGTCGCACGTGACTGAGCGACTGAGAAACAGCAACAAAATTCTCAGATGAGAAGACTCAGTATTGTTAAGATGTCAATTCTACACAATCAGAACAGCAGCAGGCAGGTTTTTTTAAAGACTTAGACTCTACAGTTTTTTGTAAATCCAAATGACTTAGAATCGCCAAAACTATTTTGAAACAGAAGATTAAAGTTGGAGAACTTACATCACCTAATTTCAAAATTTACTGTAAGGCATCAGAAACCAAGACAATGTGAGACTCATTCAAAGATAGACACATAAATAAATGGATCAGAAGAGTGTTCAGAAATAGATGCCAACAAACACGGCCCATTGATTTTTGCTGAAAATGCCAAGATAAATCAATAGCAACAGTCTTGTCCATAAATGATGTTGAACAACTGAATATCCATTCACAAAAAATTAACCTCAACTCTTAGCTCACTGCATACATAAAAGCTAGTTCAAAATAGATGAGAGACAAGCATAAAAGGACAAAGTATTAAACTTCTATTAAAAAAAAAACAAACATGAAAATCTTCCCAACACTGGGGGTTTCTTAGGCAGAATGCAGAAGCTTGCATTATGAAATAAAAATAATAAATTTGAGTTTTATAAAATTAAAACCTTTTCTTCAAAAGATGCTATTAAGAAAATGTAAGAACAAGCCACAGATGGGGAGAAAATATTTGCAATGAATGTATCTGACAAAGTACTTGCATTCAGAATATATCAAGAATCCTTACAATTGAATAACAGAAGGATAAACACTCAATAAAAATATGCAAAGGCTTAAACAGACACTTCACAGAAGAAGATGATATATGAATGCCCAAAAGACAAACAACATCATTAGTCATTAGGTAATGCAGAAAATTAAAAGCCAAAAATAAAATACAGCTATCCATCTATTAGAATGGATAAATTTAAAAATATTGCCAGGAAGAAATGAAGCAATATTGCTGGTAGAAAACAGTTTGACATTTTCCTATAAAGCCAAACATACACTTACTTTCTTACTCCTGAGCATGTACCCCCTACCAAATATTCAAATTTGTGTCCACACACACGAACGTTCACAGTAGTTTTATTCATAAGAGCCAAACATAGGAAACAACTCAAATGTGTGATTTTGTTGGATAAACAGATTATGGTATATTTATACAATAAGACAGAGCCTCCCTGTGGCTCAGTGGTAAAGGATCTACCTGCAATGCAGAAGAGCTGGGTTTGATCCCTGGGTCGGGAAGATTCCCTGGAGAAGGAAATGGCAACCCACTCCAGTATTCTTGCNAGATTATGGTATATTTATACAATAAGACAGAGCCTCCCTGTGGCTCAGTGGTAAAGGATCTACCTGCAATGCAGAAGAGCTGGGTTTGATCCCTGGGTCGGGAAGATTCCCTGGAGAAGGAAATGGCAACCCACTCCAGTATTCTTGCCTGGAGAATCCCATGGACAGAGAAGTCTGGCGGGCTACGGTCCATGGGGTTGCAAAGAGTTGGATACAACTTAGCAACTAAACCACCACCATATACAATAAAATAGCACTGAGGAATGAAAAGGAACAAACTACTGATGCATATAATAACATAGATGAATCTCAAAAATATGATGTGGAGGAAAAGAAATCAAGCATAAACAAGCTATACTGTCTGCCACCATTTATTTACACAGTCAAAACTAATATGTAATTCCACTCTAGAAAAGGCAACACTAGTCAATACGAAGTGTCTTAGTCAGCTCAAGTTGCTATAACAAATGTACCATAGACTAGGTGGCTTAAACAACAAACATTTCTCATAGTTCTTGAGGTCGGCTAATCCAGGATCACGGTGCAGACAGATCTGGTGTCTGGTGAGAGCCTTCTTGCTGGTTTACAGAAGCACATCTTCTTCTTGTGTCTTTACATGGTAGAGACAGCAGACAGGTTGATAACAAGGGCACTAACCCCATGGACGGAGGAGCCTGGCGGGCTGCAGTCCATGGAGTCACTAAGGGTCGGACATGACTGAGTGACTTCACTTTCACTTTTCACTTTCATGCACTGGAGAAGGAAATGGCAACCCACTCCAGTGTTCTTGCCTGGAGAATTCCAAGGACGGGGGAGCCTGGTGGGCTGCCGTCTATGGGGTCGCACAGAGTCGGACACAACTGAAGTGACTTAGTAGCAGCAGCAGCAGCAACCCCATGATGTGGGCCTAATTATTTCCGACCTAATTATCTCCCAGAGGCCCCACCTATTGGGGATTAGACTTCCAACACATCCATCTTAGGGGGATACAAACATGCAGTTCAGGACACCAAGAGAAACCAGATCAGTGCTTTCCTAAAATTGTGAGTGGGGAGACATTTGAATGCAAAGGGACATGAGGGGACTTTGGGGGAG
This sequence comes from Oreotragus oreotragus, assembly GCA_006410675.1. NCBI lineage: Eukaryota > Metazoa > Chordata > Mammalia > Artiodactyla > Bovidae > Oreotragus > Oreotragus oreotragus. The sequence goes on along the minus strand of SJYX01006731.1, from coordinate 386,690 downwards.
TGATGGGACTGAAACTACATCTTGAATGTGCTGGTGATTACATAACTGTATGCATCTTTCAAAACTCATCCAACTGTGCATGTAAATGGGGGAATTATTTTATGTCAATTATATACTAAGATAAACAAGACAGTGAGTCCAGCAGCGGGGATAGGGATACACGGAAGGGAGGGAGCCTAGTCACCGCATCTGTGTCGCTACTGCCTAAAAGTTGTCCTTCATGCACAGCAAGTGGGTGACTCTGGTCGCCATGCCCCACGCCTTCTCTGCTAGCATGTATTAAAGCTCAGTACAAATAGCAAAGAATTCCCAGTCTCTCCGCCCACAAGTACCTCACGCTTTACGGCTCTCTGTTTTTATATGCCTGCTTTTCTTTTTGTTATCTTGACTCTCACACTTTCCTGACTTCCCTGGTGGCTCAAAAGGTAGTCTGCCTGTAGTGCAGGAGACCCAGGTTCAATCGGAAATGGCAACCCACTTCAGTATTTTTGCCTGGAAAATCCCATGGATGGAGGACCCTGGCAGGCTACAGTCCATGGGGTTGCAAAGAGTCGGACACGACTGAGCGACTTCACTTCACTTCACTNCTGACTTCCCTGGTGGCTCAAAAGGTAGTCTGCCTGTAGTGCAGGAGACCCAGGTTCAATCGGAAATGGCAACCCACTTCAGTATTTTTGCCTGGAAAATCCCATGGATGGAGGACCCTGGCAGGCTACAGTCCATGGGGTTGCAAAGAGTCGGACACGACTGAGCGACTTCACTTCACTTCACTTACCCCCACGGTAGTCCAGACATACCCAGAAAGATAGAAGCTAGATAGCTGAGAGATGGATGGATAGATAAATATGTTACTCATCTGGCTTACATATAAATCCTGTCAGCCATAAGCTTAGCAAAGCAGGCAATGAGATGAAAAAGCTAACTGCTACAAAATATTAAGTGCAAAGAATATCTCATATTTGTTTCTAAAAAACGGTATGTTCACCAAATGAGCAAGGACCTGGAGAAGGTGGAAAAGAGTGAGCCAAGCAAAGAAACAAGTAAACTGGTCTTGGGGAAAATCCAGGAAATCTATTCATTCAGATAGAAGGAAAGAAGGTCTGAAAACAGAGGTGTTTAGGAAGGATGCTACAGAATCACTGGCCTTTTGTCTCTGTGTTGAGGGAAATAAAGTGAATGGGAGGGGAGGGACTTGAGGGAAAAGGAGAAATTTTGTGACAGTCACTGCCAGCAGTGGGCGATGAAGTCACCACAGAAGGGCAGGAGCGGTGCTGTGTAGGACCAGCTGTGGTCCAAAGTCATCATTGATTGATGGTTCCAACTCATCTTGAGTCAAAATCCACCTCCTCTGAAAGTGCTGATTCTCCTCCTTGCCTTTCATATGCAGGCATTTGTGCATTTTGCAAATGCAGAAGATATGTAAGATAGACATAAAATACATATATTCAAGATATATATGTCACTACGAACAAAGCTAGTGAGGGTGATGGAATTTCAGTTGAGCTGTTTCAAATCCTGAAAGGTGATGCTGTGAAAGTGCTACACTCAATATTGTTGACCATCTGGTGATGTCCATGTGTAGAGTCTTCTCTTGTGTTGTTGGAAGAGGGTGTTTGCTATGACCAGTGCATTTTCTTGGCAAAACTCTATTAGTCTTTGCCCTGCTTCATTCCACATTCCAAGGCCAAATTTGCCTGTTACTCCAGGTGTTTCTTGACTTCCTACTTTAGCATTCCAGTCCATTATAATGAAAAGGACATGTTTTTTGGGTGTTACTTCTAAAAGGTCTTGTAGGTCTTCATAAAACCGTTCAACTTCAGCTTCTTCAGCATTACTGGTTGGGGCATAGACTTGGATAACTGTGGTATTGAATGGTTTGCCTTGGAGACGAAGAGAGATCATTCTGTCGTTTTTGAAATTGCATCCAGGTACTGCATTTCAGACTCTTGCATTACTGGCAGGCGTGAGCAGCTGGACTCCCCTGACCCCTCCTCTGGGTGCTGACAACTCTGGCACTTCCCTCCATCACCACACACTATGCTCTCATCATGTGTCTCCCCTCTCAGCTGGGAGGCTGTCCCCAGACTGAGGCCCAGAGTGGAGGTGACTTACCCACCATCACATAGTTGGGCCAGGCCCTCACCTCCAATTCCAGGCTCAGTCCCTTCCCTGAGGGCCCAGAATATCCTTGACTCAGATACTCAGCTAACACAGAACCACAGTGCCTCCCTCCCCATCCCCCACCCTCAGCTAAAAGCAGGGGCCCCAAGCAGTGAGGGGGTGGCTCAGCATGGGGAGACACCTCAGGGCCCCTTCCCCATCCCCACTCCCCTGTACCCCCGCCCTCCGGCACCCACCGGCAGTGCTTGTCCCACTCGGGCCTCCGGCGGAGGTCAGAGAGCAGCAGGAAGGCCTGGGCTGTGTCCACGTGCACCAGCATCTCCATGTGGAAGGAGAGGAACTTGTCCTCCTCTAGAGTATACAGGCGGACCTGCACGGGACAGAGGGCAGCCTCGTTCCCTCGTCTCCTCTCAGACTGTGCTGGGGACCCGGGCAGGAAGTCAGGGCCGCACTGATTGCTGTGTGTCTGTGAACAAGTGACTCAACCTCTCTGAGCCTCGGTGGCAGCCCCGTGAGAAATGGGAGATTCAGCACAAGTGGATAGGAAGGTGTCTGAAGAAGCAGGGACTTCATGGACAAGCCCACTAGTCAGATGGAATGGTACTTGACGTGAAACGGAACGCACGCATCCCTTCCCACAGGTGAATGCACTGTGCCTAAGGAAATTCGTCAGAGGTTACATACTGCATGACTCCCTTTACTGCACATTCTCAAACAGACCAAACGAAGGCACGGAAAACTGGTCTGTGGTTTCCAGGGACTGGGGTGGGAAGAGGCTTGATCACAAAGGAGCCAGAAAAATTGGGGGTTTATGGAAATGCTCCATATCTTGATTACTGTCGTGATGATGTAAATTCATGTGCTTTCCACACTAGCAGGATTACACGCTAAAAAGGGGAAGTTTTACTGTATGTAAATTATGCCTTATTTTTTTTAATATCGAAAATTTTCTTTTTAAAAATGAAAAGATAAAGAAGCAGTAACTAATGCAAAACCATAATGGATCCTCAGAGCCAGGCGTCCATCCAGCCACTGATGTCACTGTGGGGAAGTGACCCATCCCAGGACACAGGCAAAAATGGCAGAGCTCAAGCCCCTCCTCAGCCCACCCTTGCCCCCAGCCCCCAGCCGAGCCACGCCAGGCCTTGAGGGGTGGGCGTGCTTCTACAGCTGACTCTCCCAGGGCCTTCTAGGGACTCCCCCCACCGACCTGAGTGGTTCGAGAGGGTTTCACGGCTCACAGTCAACACCTCTGGCTGCTCAAAGGAGGAAGGAAAGCTGGAAGGGTGGGTCCGCTACCTGGTTGTTCTCCGAGGACAGCACCCAGTCATCCTTGGCCACGAGCATCTTCAGGGAGGAGACGTTGTTGTAGCTCAGGCACACCTGCACGGACACACAGAGCAGTCTCTCACCCTCCCCTCCTCGGGGGCTCCGCGCCAGGGCCCCTCTGATGGGTGGAGAGGAAGCTGCATGTGAAGGAAGGAGCCCTGGGCTTTGGGATGGGAGGCCCAGGCTGGGCCAGACTCCTCCTCCCCTTGGGGCCTCAGCTTGCTCCTGCCAAGCAGGGGGACACAGGAAAGCCCTTGGCTCACCAGGCCAGTCTTGAGGCAGAGTATCCTGTCCCCTTTGGGCCTCCTCCAAGAAGGGAGGGTTGGGGGTCCCCATGGGTCTGAAGGCTGTCGGCACAGAGCAGAAGGCCTTACCTGGTTGCTAGGATCCCAGGGGACAGAGAGGGGCATCTCCGCCTGCTTACAGGACACGATATACTTCCTGGGAGAGAGGGAAGATGACAACCTTGGTCCCTCTGGGGCCCACCTCTTCTCAGCAGGCTGACTGTGTGCCAGGCCCTGTACTCAGCCCAGCAGGGTGGGAGGCACCCCTATCTGGCCAGGAAGACTGGGTGGGCACACAGAAAACAGCAGCCAAGGACACGCACACTCAGAGGTGGGGACTCATAGGGAAAGCTGTAGACCCATAACCCTTGCCCGAGTGATTTCACTCTTGTGCCTCAGTGTCTTCATCTGTAAAATGGGATCAGTAGTCACACCTGCCCCCTCATGGAATCATCAGAAGAACAGTACTGGGCGTATGGTAAATCCTCCCTAAATGCACATTTTTCTCATTAATACCAAATGGTGTACCATGGTGTGTTTACAGCACTTTCAAGTTTGTAAAGTGCTTTGACAGTGGTCATTCACACCTGGACTTGCATCTCAAGCCTTTGCTCATCTCCTCTCAGATCCTTTGTTTCTTTATCTGCAAAAGGGGCATCAGAATCAATGGGAGGGACTCAAGATGTAAAACTGGCCACACCAGCCCGGGTTCAAATTCTCATTCTGCCAGTCATTCCTGTCTGGGTGTCCGTGGACCCCAAATCCCTCTGTCCTCAGCATCCTAACCTGTACAAGGGGCCGGTAAGACCACTGTGTCAAGAGGCCAAGAGTAGAGACCGCCTGGATATAAATGCCCAGCCCAGGGGCAGCACTAAAGACAGGCGAGTCCCCAGGGGCAGGGAGCAGACAGGGAGCTGAGACAGAGCTGCAGCCGCGTCCCCTCCCACCACCTGGCCTCCACTTGCCTGTCTTGGTGGATCTTCTTCCTGGCACAGCCAGCTCGCCCAGCCCCCATTACTGCCAGTCCTCCTTCCCTAAAGGGCCCAAGGAGACCCTCCCTGCAATCTTAAAGCGGACTTCAGGTCGCATAGGGGCAGCCTGGACAGCACAGTGCCCGGTCACTGAGGTCCTGCCCCAGCTTCCCGTCACACCCATGAGTGACTTTGGGAAAACCACCCGCCCTCACTAAACCTGCTTCCTCCTCTGAAGGGGCTTGCTATGGGCAGGCGCGCTTCTGAAGTGTTTCCTATGCCAGACTCCCACCAAGCCTCATGACAACCCTCTGTGTATGGCACTGGCACAACCCCCGTTTTATTTTATTTTGGCAGCGCCATGCAGCTTGTGGGATTTCAGTTCCTAACCAGGGACTGAACCTGGGCCATGGCAATACTTTGGCCACCTGATGGGTGGAGCATACTCATCTGAGAAGATCCTGATGCTGGGAACAATTGAAGGCAAAAAGAGAAGGGGACGACAGAGGATGAGATGGTGAGTTCGCATCACCGACTCAATGGGCATGAATTCAGAAAACTCAGGGATATAGTGAAGGACGAAGAAGCCTGACATGATGTAGTTATGGGGTCCCAAAGAGTCATGGGCTTCCCTCGTGGCTCAGATGGTAAAGCATTTGCCTGCAATGCGGGAGACCTGGGTTCGATCCCTGGGTTTGGAAGATTCCCTGGAGGAGGATATGGCAACCCATTCCAGCACTCTTGCCTGGAAAATCCCATAGATGGAGGAGTCTGTTAGGTTACAGTACATGGGGTCGCAAAGAATCAGACAGGACTGAATGACTTCACTTTCTTTTCTTTCTTTCTAAAGAGTCAGACTTATCAACTCAACAACAACAACAATTAGATATCATTGTTTCATGCAATCAGTTTTTATTTTGATTTAACTATCTCACAAATGACTATTTTATCTGATCATGTAACTGAGCAGGACTCTATGGGGCCTTCCCAGGATAGAGCCACCTCCTCCTTTTTTCTTGGTTTCTACCTGTCTCTTGTTTATAGGAAAACTTTAGCCTCCTAGGCCTTCCTTAAGTTTCAAAGAATAAATTTAATCAGAGAAAATGCAGAAGCAAAGGAAAACAGTCAAACAAGACAAAATAATAAGTTTAGCCATTAAACAAAGTCATGGACCTTTTGTTCTTCCTCAAGGGCTATAGATAATATCCTGAGCCATGTCCTTTTAGCCATTTTGCAGAGAGTGAAAACTCCACCAGGTGGAAAAAGTTAACTGTGTGCTGCCCACAAGCGTGTAGACCCCAGTCTGCTTGGAACCAGAAAGTTGATGATGTTGACCCCCAACTACCTCACCATCAACCTCAGAAGAATGTCTACCAGCTGATCACACATCCCCAACCTCCCTGCCTTCCTCCCTCCCTTCCCCTGTCTTTAAAATCCTTTCCCTAAAGCCATTGGGGAGTTTGGGTCTTTTAAGCACTAACTGCCTAAAGTCCTTGCTTGGTGCCGCGTAATAGATTCTGCACTTTCCTTCACTGCAACCCAGTATCAGGAGACTGGCTTTACTGCACACAAGGGGGCGAGTGGACCCAAGTTTGATTCAATAGTGATTTTTTTTTTTTTAATCTCAGATCCATCTGGGATCAATTTCCTTCTGCCTGAAGAACAGCCTTCATAAATTCCTCAATAAGAATTTATTAGTGATGGGGCTTCCTGTGGTTGAGAGTCTGCCTGCCAATACAGGGGACTTGGGTTTGATCCCTGGTCCAGGAATATCCTGCACGCTGTGGAGCAACTACACCTCTGCACACCAGCTACTGAGCCTGCACTCTAGAGCTTGGGAAGCGCAACTGCTGAGCCCATGGAGCCTGGAGCCCCTGCTCAGTGACAGGAGAAGAGCAGCCGGCACATTGTAACAGAGAGTAGCCCCCCTCGCTGCACCTCGAGATATCCTAGTGCAGCAACGAAGACCCAGCACAGCAAAAATAAAACAAACAAAATGTTTAGAAAATAATTTATCAGTGATACTCAGTTCTTGTTTACGAAAAAATATTTTATCCTCATTCTTGAAAATACTGTCACTGCATGCAGGATTCCAGGGTGTCTGTTACTCTGTTTTAGCACATCAAAGTGAATCTCCCACTGCCTCAGCTCCCATTGACATATCTGGTTCATTATTCCACTGGAATCATTTCCCAGTCTCATCTCCTACCATTTCCTCCTACACAGTTTCTGCGTTAGCAACACAGTGGTTTCCCCAAACTCACAGTGATGTCTCTTACCTTTATGCTCTCAGGCCGTTCCTTCCATCCAGAGTGCTTTCTTCCTCCCTTTCCTCCCCATTTCATCTGCCTGACTCCTACTTATCTGTCAAAACCCAGTGGTACCTTCTCCAGGAAGTCCTCCTTGATCCCTCCCCACAGCTCAGTAGGACTTTCTCTCTGCTCTTGCAGCATAGATTAGAACTGTATTACAGTGTGCTATAAATCCCTGGAAACTTGATTGTTTCCCTCTCTGCACTGAGAATGCTTTAAGAAAAGAGACTCTGACTTATTCATCTTTGCACATCAGGTACCCAAGGCCTGGTACTTTACCATACCTAGTACCAAATATACTGGGCAAGTATTTCAATACTTCAGTAAGTATTTCCGGAAGAAATGTTTTATTCTCACTTTGGCCTCCCAAACCTCATTCTTGCCCTGTTTTTTAACACTTAATCTGTTCTTTGCCACCTCCTCTCCCTTGAGGCTCAGCCTCTGAGGACATCTCTGAGTTGAGAGTCTTGTCCTTGATCTTCATTCTCTGCCTTCCCTAGAGCATCTGCTTCATGATGCTCCAAACTTAGAGGAACTCTCCTTCCTTGATCTCTGGAGCACTTCACTCTGCTGGTTCTCTTCCTGCCCCAGATTCTTTGTCTCTTGTGTTGTTTTCCGTGTCCCCATTCCCTACGCCGCCTAAAAAAAAAAAAACAACTCCTTACCTCTGGGTCCCCTGGGATTCTGGGCTTGGGTCTCCCCTCTCTCACTTGGGATCTTGTCCATACTCCTTGCTTTAATTATGGTATCCATGCACGTGGCTTCTGAATAAGTCAGGGTCCAAGGTGGAAAGCAAGAAACCACGCTAAGTATTTCTTCCCAACCCAAGGATTGACCCGGATCTCCTGCACTGAAAACAGATTTTTTACCATCTAAACCAGCAGGGAAGCCTCATTTAAAACAGAGGAAGCACGGACTTCCCTGGCAGTCCAGTGGTTAAGACGCTTCCATTGCAGGGGACACAGGTTCAATTCCTGGTCAGAAGCGAATATCACATGCCTTGCAGCCAAAAAAGAAAAAAAAAAAAAATGTAAAAAAGAAAACAGTTTCATGATGATAGTGAGGAGACAAATGGGCAGAAGGCAGGGATACCAGAGTGGGAGTAAGAGCCATTCATTGCTAGACACATTCCCTGAAGCAAGGAAAGAGATGACAAAATACACTGCCTCTCATCACTCCATGGGAAATAGATGGAGAAACAGTGGAAACAGTGTCAGACTTTATTTTTGGGGGGCTCCAAAATCACTGCGGATGGTGATTGCAGCCATGAAGTTAAAAGACGCTTACTCCTTGGAAGAAAAGTTATGACCAACCTAGATAGTATATTACTTTGCCGACTAAGGTCCGTCTAGTCAAGGCTATGGTTTTTCCTGTGGTCATGTATGGATGTGAAAGTTGGACTGTGAAGAAGGCTGAGCGCTGAAGAATCGATGCTTTTGAACTGTGGTGTTGGAGAAGACTCTTGAGAGTCCCTTGGACTGCAAGGAGATCCAACCAGTCCATTCTGAAGAAGATCAACCCTGGGATTTCTTTGGAAGGAGTGATGCTAAAGCTGAAACTCCAGTACTTTGGCCACCTCATGCGAAGGGTTGACTCACTGGAAAAGACTTTGATGCTGAGAGGGATTGGGGACAGGAGAAGAAGGGGACGACAGAGGATGAGATGGCTGGATGGCATCACGGACTCGATGGATGCGACTCTGAGTGAACTCCAGGGGATGGTGATGGACAGAGAGAATGGCGTGTTGCGATTCATGGGGTCGCAAAGAGCAGGACACGACTGAGCGACTGAACTGAACTGAACTGAGCTCTCCCAGCCTCTTACTCCAGCCAGTGCTTCCCTTGGCTGACGCAGCTGGAAGGCAGAGACAAGGGGCAGGGTTTAACTCAGTGCAGGGCCAGGGAGAGGCAGGAGTGGATCTGAGGACACCCTGGGCTGAGACTAACATAGCCCCATCCCTGGGCTTCCTGCCCCAGCTTGTTCACCATCTCACACCCCACCTGTAACTCAGCACATCTTACTTGAATCTTCTTCCCGCAAAACACGTTCCTCCTCCTAGCTTTCTTATTTCTATCAGTGGTCCCTGATTCTCCAAGAGACAGGCTGAAACCTTCCAGCAAAGCCTCTGACTTCTCCCTCCCTCTCTCCTTCCTCCATGTGGTGTCAGTTTCCAGGCCCCAAAGATGCTCTGATGAAAATACGCACAGATCCTCCCCTTTGCTCACGCCCAATTCAGATCTCCTCTTTGGCTTGTTGTGTGTGTGGCATGTGGGCTTTCTCTAGCTGTGGCACACGGGTGTACTTGCCCCACAGCATGTGGGAGTTTAGTACCCAGACCAGGGATCAAACCTCTGTCCCCTGCACTGGGAGGTGGATTTGCAACCCCTGGACCACCAGGGAAGTCCCTTGTCTGGCTTCTAACAAGAGCTTCTTCGCTGGGCTCCCTACTTCCGTTAACCTTTTCCTATTCATGCCACACCACAGCCTGCCCATCACCAGTGAATCAAGGATGACTTTTTCCATCCTGCAGCCTTATTGCCCCACCACAGGCTCACTCAAACCTCATGACTTAACAGCCTTCTCCCAGTTCCCCTAGGATGTCCTGTGCTCTCTCCTTCTGAGCCTTGGGTCATCCTGCCGGTTATCTGGAATGGCACTTGCTCTTTGCCTCTCCCCCAGTGGAAACCCCACCCAACCATGCAGCTCCACACTGATATAAATCTTAAGGAATGAAATTTTAACAGCAGATTCCAAAAGCCTTAAAAATGTGCAATTCTACTTCTGAGAATCTGGCCTAAGAACATCAGGAATATGGCCAGAGAGGCTCACTGGAGCATTTGCTTATTAATAAAAGACTGTAAACAATCCAGGTATCCAACATGGAAGGTAATGGTTCCATAAACTAGGGAAACAGCCATTGAATGAGATTTTATGCATCTATTAAAAAAGAAAATTGCAATCATATGGGGAAATGCTCATATTATATATACGAGGGAAAAGCAGATTACAAACTCATTATAAATTATATACATCATCTTTATCAAGCATTTGGTGGGTACCAGGTACTGTCACAAATGATTTACATGTGTTTATTCATTTAACCCTCACAACAACCCTACAAGGTAATAAGTGAGGAAACTGAGGGACTGAAAGGTGAAGTGACTGCCGTAGGTCACACGGCTAGTGAGTGTCAGGGCTAGACGGGAGGACAGGCAGCCCAGAGCTTATGCATTTAGACATGCTGTCCTCCACAAGCAGTGGAAACCCAACCATTTTTTTTAAACAGGCAAATATAAATATTCCACAGGCCAGATTATACTACTTTAAAACCTAACAAATACAATAAATGTTGGGATGTGGTACAGAGCAATATCACAAGACAATGCTTTTTGAAGGTTGTTTTTTATGCATGCATAGAAAAAATGTAGAACAATATACATCACAACTTTAATAATAATTTTCCCAGAAGGACATTATTTTTTTCTTTTCTTTTTTACTACCTTTGATTTTTCTTCAAAATCTGCAATATGCATATATTACTAGCTTCCTGGTTTTTGGTTTTAAAAACAATGTATGATCCAATTAGGGCAGCAGCTGTGCCTAATTGGTGCCTCTGTCCTCGACATCTAACACAGTAAATGGCACAGAATAGGTACTCGGTAAAAGTGAACTGGATGTCCTTTAGTTATAGATCCTGCCTCCTGCACAGTCACTCTAGAAAGGGATTGCAGGATCATGTGAATCCACAAAGCTCAAGGATATGAAACAACAGCAGGCAATTTTCACAGAAAAGAGGCTACTAAGTATAGGAAATCATTTTAATGCTGTATTCTTAGGACTCGGTATCCACTTTTCTCTTTGAAACTAAGTATTTTGAGTGGTTTATTATAAATGTACAATGATAGTTGTGAACATCAGTTGATTTGGAGGGGGAGGGAGCGGGAGCTTGGGAACTGAGAATGTTGGTTGCCTTGCTGCTTAAAATAAAATGGGTTTCCCTGGTAGCTCAGCTGGTAAAGAATCCACCTGCAAAGCAGGAGACCCCTCTTCCATTCCTGAGTCAGGAAGATCCGCTGGAAAAGGGATAGGCTACCCACTCTAATATTCTTGGGTTTCCTGGGTGACTCAGCTGGTAAAGAATCCACTTGCAATATGGGAGACCTGGGTTCAAGCCCTGGGTTGGGAAGATCCCCTGGAGAAGGGAATCTGTACCAGTATTCTGGCCTGGAGAATCCCATGGACTATATAGTCCATGGAGTCGCAAAGAGTCAGACAGGACCAAGCGACTTTCACTTCAAACTTCATACTTCCTTAAATAAAATGGCCACAGTGCTAGCCCCTGAACAGGTCTCAGTAATCAACAATCTTAAGGGAAGTAAGGGAGTGTAGGAACAAAGCAAAAGCCCTCAAGAAACAATAGTTCAGATAAAACAGAGTCCTACTTCTTCCTCAAGGGATATGTGTAAACGATCTGACAGGGAGTTCTTCCAGAGCTAAGGCTCCAACCCAGGTGGAGGATGGGATGCTGACCTTTCCTGATCTTCATGGTTTCAGTCAACTAAAACTTGGACTCCATTATCATTTGCCTCAGTTGTGTGGGGAATTCTCCTCTGCTCAAGCCCTTTCATAAACATACATGTACCCTTACTTACAACTTCTTCGATTTTGCTGTTCCTGGAGATGCTGCTTTGGGAAAGTAATAAATCCTTCTCTGGATCTTTGGCTTCGTTGTCTTTTGACTTGGTACCAAAAAGACGGTGAACCCAGTTTTCAGGTAAGGGGCTGGGTAACTGAAGTAACCCCGGAAAGAGAAGCTGGGTCTTGGTGGACCTGTGGTTGTTCTGAGTGGAATGGCCGGGGAGGTCACATGACTCTGTGGCAGGGAATGGGGGGATAAGAGGTGTGGAGGGGGGCCCCCTCCAGCCATTCCTCAATAGCAGCTTCCAGAATCATTCTCCAAAACGCGAAGCTGAGCATGTCCCTCTCCTACTTATCCCACAGACGAAGGCTCCCTATGCCCTCCTGGTTGGAGTCAAGCTCTTCATCAGGGTGACCCAGCCCTGCTCGCCTCCACAGCCTTCTCCCCTGTCTCCCACCTGGCAAGGTTCCTGGGCAAGCCCTTCTCCCACATGCTCTGCTCCCTCCACTCATGCTGCCCCCTCATCTAGAACAACCTTTCCTAGCCCTGGTCCCACATGACTCTCCAGGTCCTCCATGTCGCCCCTGAAAGTCACATGGCCCACCCAGGAGGCTGGGCTTCCCAGTTCCCCTGTGCTCATCAGGGATCCATCAGGTCCCACCTCAGAGGCCACGCTATTAGCCCATCTTACAGGCTGTAACCCCACTCCTGCAGCATCAGCTCTAGAACAGCGGTTCCACCTAAGAGATGCTGGAGCCCCTGACAACCCCCATGTTCTCCTCTCCTACCATGCCCCAGGGGGCTGATGGCTCCCCAGGGCTAGCATGGTACCAGGCACAGAGTGGAGCTCAGATCAGTTTTCTGTCTCATAAGGAGTGTCATGGGCAATGGGGTCCTTTGTGGCCTGGAGACCAACCCAGAAGTCTGAGTCAAAAGCCAGAGCTGAATAAAGACCCTCTTCCTCAAAGACAGCCTGCAACGGCCACAGAGTTGAGAGAAGCTGCTATGCTGAGTGCCTCAGAACCCGTCAGCATCCTTCCCAAGGGGTGGACAACACACAGCCTGCTGGGTGGAAAGACCCAGGCTTATACCTCAGCTCTGCTGCTGACCAACTCGCACTCCCTTATCTGAGATGCAGGAGTGATATTTCCCCCACAAGAGTGTCACAAAGACTAAATAAGCACACAATTCTAAAGCCGATGCCAAGCAGGGCCCTGTGGGGTACCTGGGCACTGAGGTCTCTTTGTCATTTCTTATAGGCCAAACTTCAGGCTCCATGACACCTTGGTTCCAACTGGCAGAACAGTTGCTAATCAAGGGAGGAACAGCAGCATAACTACCTGAGGCAAGATTAAAGGGACCATAGAGGCTCATCAAGATAAGAGTCTAGATCCCCTGAGACCCTGCAATCGCCCTAATCTTGCCAGCAGCCCCACCCTTTAGAAACTGCAGAAGAAGGAATGAAGACTGCTACTGCCCTAACCCTTATCACAGACTCCTGCCTGACTCGGCAACCTCTCCCTGGTCACCAGAGAGGGGCCACACTTGAGCAGCTTGCCTGCTGTGTTCCTCCTTTGCCTGGCAAAGTAATAAAGCCACTTTTTCCTTCTCCTCCATAACTCTGGGTGCTTCTCCAAACTCTCCGTGTTTCTGTTTGAAATTGGTGCACAGACAGCCAAGATTTTGGCAACAAAACTGGGGCTGTTTGTATGTGGAAAGCCTAGTCAATTGTAAGAGCTAAGTTCTAGACTGTCTCCAACATCACCTTTACTCTCACAGTCAAGTCTGGTAGCACCTTGCTGCCCTATGGGCCTCCATCTCCAGGCACAGATGACCACCCCTTTCTCCAAGTGACCCTTCTATTGGCTCCCTGGGCCCTCCCCACCTCTTGTCATTCTATCCCACAGCTGCTGCTGCTGCTAAGTCACTTCAGTCGTGTCCGACTCTGTGTGACCCCATAGACGGCAGCCCACCAGGCTCCCCCATCCCTGGGATTCTCCAGGCAAGAACACTGGAGTGGGTTGCCGTTCCCTTCTCCAATGCATGAAAGAGAAAAGCGAAAGTGAAGTCGCTCAGTCTGTCCGACTGTTAGCGACCCCAAGGACTGCAGCCCACCAGGCTACTCCGTCCATTGGATTTTCCAGGCAAGAGTACTGGGGTGGGGTGCCATTGCCTTCCCCGTATCCCACAGCACTTAACTGATTTCTCTTCCCCCGCCATCCCTAAAGTCTGTGGTCCCCAAAAATCTGCCTCCACCCCCTTCTCTCTTTGCCTTGAGCAGGAAAAGATGCTCACAGCTTCACGTTTGGGCCAGAGTCCCAGACTTCTACATCAACTCCTTCCTGGGCAGCTGCTCTTCAGGGACATCCAGAACCCCCATGACCTGAGGACCCCCAAACCAAACTCCCTCCCGAGCTTCTCCTTACTTCCCAGATTCCCTGGATTTGCCCACCTGGGCATCCTTCTAATCACTCTTACACACACACACACACTCACTCGAGTAACCAAGGCCCCTGCTGGATTTCTCTGTACACTTCTGCCCCAATTACCCATGCACGTGACAGCTGGCTCTTGGACTGATTTAAACTCCAGGGTCTCTGAAATAGGGACCATCTCTAATTGTTTTCCCACACCGGGAACCATGGGACACCCTCTGGGTCAGGCAGTGACCAGTCCCTCCCCTGTGGACTCAGGAGTGGCCTGCAGCAGCCCAGGTCAGCATGCCAGTTCTATCAGTTTCAATCCCAGGTAGATAATCTATCTGAAAGTGAAGTCACTCAGTCGTGTCCGACTCTGCAACCCCACGGACTGTAGACTACCAGGCTCCTCTGTCCATGGGATTTTCCAGGCAAGAGTACTGGAGTGGGGTGCCATTATCTGTGTCTCTTTTGCTGTCTTGCATACAGGGTCAAGGGTAGGTTTAGATTTGGGGATAAAAGCCAAAATCCAAGGCTCTGTTAGGCAAAGAAGCTACTTCATGGAGTCCAATGAATGTGCAAAAGCAAGTCTTAGTCCTATTAGTTGAGACAAAGCTCGAATATTCAGGCATAGACCAAAATGAGTGATCTAGCCGTAAGGCTGAAGTGTAGGGGCATTTAATATTTTCTAAGCCAGTGAGGGTGAAAGTGTTAGCTGCTTGGTTGTGACCCCATGGACCCCATGGACTGTAGCCTACCAGGCTCCTGTGTCCACGGAATTCTCCAAGCAAGAACATTGGAGTGGGTTGCCATTCCCTTCTCCAGGGGATCTTCCCTACCCAGGGATTTGAACCTAGGTCTCCTGCATTGCAGGCAGATTCTTTACCATCTGATCCATCAGGGAAGCTGTCCCTAAGCCAGAAGGATGCTAGAAGAGAATAGACACAGGCCTTCAGAGTGACAAAGGGGTCTGCCAAACAACCTAAACCCAAGCCAGAAAATCAATTATGTGTGGGAGAAAAAAGTCAAATATGAAAATATTCAGAAATTTAGGTTTACTTTCTTACAAAATTAATTGAGAAAAACATTAAGCAGAAAATACCAAAAGAGAGAAAATTATGAAATACTATAAGAAAGAGTCTATCAACTCCAGGAGTACTAAAATGGAATGTCAGTAAAATAGCTATGAATAGGCTTAAAAGGCAAGTGGTTTAGTGTAGTACAGGGAATAAATGTGGCCCAAAGAGAACATCTAAAAGAAAAATGGAGGAACCTAACCACTGAGAGAGTTAAGAAGACAGAGATCAAGTGTCATCACAATAGGCCTGTTGGGAGAGGAAATAGCAACTTCTTCACTTTGTAGTGAATAGTATCTGCAATAAATAACATCATATAATTATTGCAGATATTATGATAACTTTTAGAATGAAGATTTAGATAAAAGCTTGGTAACTTAATTAATACAGAACAGAAGGTGAATTTTTGGCCTCTCTTCATATACCTTAGTAATGTTGATATATAATTTAAGATACAAATAATACATAATTTAAGTGTTTGGGAGCAGGACAGTGACAGAATCAGTGTCAGTATATATCAACTCTGAAATAAAGAGATACTCTGGGAGAGAGAGATAAATGAGATTGCTGTATATTACTCCAAGTTACCTAAAGTAAAAGGAAAAATAGTAAGTTATCTTTCAAAAATTTGGAGCAAAAGGGGAGCACTACAAAAGTGGGGAACTCTTGGCACCCCATTTGTAAAATGTGAATTTGTAGCCTACAAAGGTGAGATAACTTTAAAGGGACAGACACATTGTTTACGCATAAGTAGACAACTGCAAAAAGAGAGAAAAAGGAGAAGGAAAGAGAGGTGGAAGAATCCAGTGCAGGGGCCATGAAAGCTGATTGTCTTTGCGTGTTGGTCTGGGGGTGGTAGATGCTTGGGAGCTGGCAATCCTGATAGTCTGGGGACAGGGGATGAAGAAAACTTTGGAGGCAAGTGACTCAATTTTTATTTTAAACACTGTTCTTCCCCATTTTATCATTAACCTGATGAACATATTACATTGATAAAAATAATACTTTTTTTTTTTTTTCCCCAGCAGCAGCATGAGATGGAAGGAGGCAAGGAGTAGGGGGAACAGTTGAGGATTTAAGTAATATTTCTGAACTGACACAAAGAATTAATGCCAAAGGTGATAAAGGAAGCTGGGTATTCCCATTTCTATTTCTGTGTTCTTTATACCACACGCACTGCCTCCCATTGAGCTAGAATGATATTATTTTGGGAAGTGGCCCAAGTTCTTTTGAGGTGCATGATTAACATTTAAAATGATAATGTCAACTCATTTTGTAACTCATAACCAAGCAGCTCTCTTACGCCCTGTGACCTGGTGCCGGCAATGCTGTTTCCCAAGCACATGGATGAGGTCAACATTGAAGCGCAGCCTCTTGTTCCACGTCTGGAATAAGTGTCTACTGGGCTCATTAATTCATGAGCACTTTTTATTTTAATACTCATAGGGTGCAGCGGCATTTAGGTCACCTTTTGTTTCAAGTTGACATTTACCTCTCATTGAAATTAATGAACATTCAGGGACAGTTCAACAAAGGCAAGAATCCCCTGAAAATGAGAAACACTTTAGGGTCCAGAGAAGGGTTACATTAATCCTGGCATAGTAGGTCTGGTCAATGAAATCCACACTCAAATGAATAGCAATTTGTCAAAGAATCTTTTGGCATTCAGTGAGATGGTCGGTTTAGGGTGAAACTCTCACATTCCACACTGAGTGCTCTTCTTGTAAGATTTCAGAGCTCAGGGTATAAAGAGTGACCTCTAAACCCAAAATTAATCTTTATTTCTTATTCCCAAAATTCACTGGCTATGTCCTAAATATAATATAGGAGAATACTGGAACCAGAACTTTTGCATCAATCAAAATAGTTTCTTTGCCAAACATTTAATTGAGCCAAAATTCAGGGCTAGCAGTGAAACCAGTTATTATACTCATAAATGACTTTATATTTTGCAGATATTTTCACATCTAATATGTTGCTTCATTTTGAGCCTTACAGCAATGCTGAAGGTTAGAAAGGGAAGAGATTCATCCCATTCTAAAAGTGAAAACAGTTAAGAAATCCCAGGGTTGATCTCCTTCAGAATGGACTGGTTGGATCTCCTTGCAGTCCAAGGGACTCTCAAGAGTCTTCTCCAACACCACAGTTCAAAAGCATCAATTCTTCGGCACTCAGCTTTCTTCACAGTCCAACTTTCACATCCATACATGACCACAGGAAAAACCATAACCTTGACTAGACGGACCTTAGTCGGCGAAGTAATGTCTCTGCTTTTGAATATATTATCTAGGTTGGTCATAACTTTTCTTCCAAGGAGTAAGTGTCTTTTAATTTCATGGCTGCAGTCACCATCTGCAGTGATTTTGGAGCCCCAAAAAATAAAGTCTGACACTGTTTCCACTGTTTCCCCATCTATTTCCCATGAAGTGATTACTCTCTGGAAAATGGTTCATTTGCCTTGTAAAGCATTTGAATCGTATTTAAGGTAATTTAACGCAGTCATTTACTTAGGGGTATGGATTCCCAAGGGAGTGAATTTGGTGCATGCCACCCATACCCTCCTGGTTATAAAACATCGCTTAGCAGTGCCTGGAGGAATAGAGTGGATCCTGGTATGAGACAGAAGTAGAATTCAAAACACAGACCCATCACTTAGCTTCATATTTCTTCTTCCTTAAATTGGCCTTCAATACCTAACTGTCAAGAGCACAATTGATGAGATGTAATCTGTGAATGTGACTAGCTCACAATTTACACCTTAAATAAATGTTTTTTTTTTTTTCACTCTACTAATGGTGGTTCAGTTGTACATGGATTTAAAAATCAAAATAGAATCTTTGATCTCTTGCCTATTAATTGACTTCACTAAGGACATTAAAAAAAAAAAAAAACAATCCTTGAGATTTCTGCATAGCTACACTTAAACTGATGCTTCATGAACTGTTTTGAGTTTAAAAATCTAGTTGGCCTTTTATAACCAAAGGAAAAAAATTATCTTCTTCATCTCTATTAAATGGCAACAATTTATAATTCAAAAGAGGAAATATACACATGGTTGTCAGCAAATGGGAAGCACTTTAGAAATGACTTTTGTGAAAATGATGCTGTCTATTCTCCACATCTTATCACTGCAGAGGGAAAACTATGTTTCTTTCGATCAAAGCACAACAAGGAACACATCCAAATCAATACATGGAGAATTTAATCCTATAAGCTGTCATAATCACAAACAGAGAAAGTGAACATTAAAGACAGGAAGGCAAACATGTTTGTTATGGAAAGGTTACTGGTGAGAGACCTGCTTGGCCCTCTTAGAAAAAGCAAGGGATGACATTATCCATGGACCTTAAACTTTGTCACTAATTTTCTTTAAAAAACTAAAACATGATGTTTAGCACATCAAATTTGAAAATTTGAATGAAAGAGAACATTAGTCAAGAAATATGACAAAAGTTACGCTTACCTAAAATATATTTTAGGTGTTTGCTCAGCTATATATGCATTTTAATGTATTTAAAAATGCATGTAAAAATTGAGAAAGACAGAAATAAAGACTATAGTAAAATTAAAACCCATAAACACATCATAAATAAGAAAGAAGTATCATGATTTTGGCACTTTTGCTTTGCTTTATATATTGTTTTATTTTTCTACTTTATTTATTTATTTTTTTCAAGGAAGCATTTTAAAGCAGATGAAAAAGCCACTAGCTCCTAAATATTTCAATAAGCATCCTTTGAAAGCATAGGCTCTTACAAAAACACAATGCTGTTGTTTTGCCTAACATCATCTCCTGTCATATCATATTTCGTATGTAATAAAATATCTTTCTCAAAAGGTGCTCTTATAGTTGTTTTTTTAATCAGGTTTCAAAAATGCTTATATAAAATTTTAAAATGATAAAAATTAAAAGTAATTTAAATAAAGAATTCAAATAAGACAGTATATTAAATTAAAAAGTAATGTGGTCAAATATTCTATATCTGCAAATTAAAATAGTAAGGTAATAGTTAAAGAAATACCTAATGCTATTGAGGTAACATACATTAATAATATTTATTTGAAAAATGAAATGTGTATGGTATTTAATGTTAGTAAAGCTCAGAATAGCTTAAAACACTTTTGTATTTTCAAGAACTTAGTGAATCAGAGCAATTGCCTTAGAAACTATAAGAGTATGATAGTTAATGGAAGCGAAAAGAAATTTTTTTTCCCATTCAACATCATACACCCACTCTTGAAGATCTAAGGAAAGAATGAGAAAAAGTGAAATAATTTATATCTAAATAGATTTTCATAGCTGTGTAATTTTTAAGGGCAAAAACATAAAAGGAAAAACAGCTAAAACTACCGTATTACCTAGGTTCACTAAATGTCTTATATTAACTTACAGTGGTATCGTGTAGTTAATAAAATAATGAAGATAAAGATTATAAACAACATAAAAATTTAAAAAAACATAAAATTGAGTTAGAAAACAGAAAACTGCATACTTTTATTATAAAAAATAAAAATATATAGAAACATAGGTCAAGCGTTGAAACCAAACATAAAAATGAAAACAATTAGGTTGGAAGAATGTGAGTTAACATTGAGAAATAATAAGACTTTATTTCAACATATATTCATAAAAACAAATATAATTTTGCTATGTTGTCTGAAATATGAGCATTTTTTCCTATCAGTAAGTTTCTTATTGGTATTTTGAAATCATTTTATTCAACTGTTCTGTATTGTCAGGGAGGAAGGCACATTCCGCTACCCTCCTTGGTTCTTCTGGCTTCTCTTACTGCAAGCAGGATCCCTTTCAGGGCTTGAGAGTGGGCTCTTGTTTAATACTCAAAAATAAATTCCTTGCAGAGACACATCTATTGACAAAGCAAGAGATCTCACTGGGAAGGGGCTCCCAGGTGGAAAGCAGCAAGGAGAACCCAGGAAGACCGCTCTGCCACATGGCTTGCAGTCTCAGGCTTTAAGGCGATAGGATGAGTTTTCAGGTTGTCTCTGGCCGATCACTCTGACTTAAAGTCCTTTCTGGAGGTACATGCATCACTCAGCCAAGATGGATTCCAACAGAGAGGATTCAGTGTATTTGGATGGATTCCAACAGGAAGGATTCTGTGTAGTTGGTAGGACATATGGACTGGCATCTCCTCTCTCCTTTTGACTTTCCCTGACTTCTTCTATTTGGTGGTAGCTCATTAGTTCTGCATTCTTTACCAGGATCTCTTGTTGTTAAAAAAATTACTCATGCAAGTGACTACAATCTTGCCTGGCCAGGGTAGGTGGTTTTGGTCAGTAGGTTTCCTAACAGCTCCCCTCTGAGAGACTTCATATTCAAGATACTTCTTGGGAATTGAGGTGGAGATCTTTTTCTTCTGTAATCATTTCCTGCAGAGAGTGGGTGCTGTCCTGCCTAACAGAGTAGAAATCTCTCTCCACCTGATCTATCTGGTATGCATATATATATATGTGTACCACACTGAGTAATTTGTCAACACACAATGAAAAGTCAAACACTGAAGCACTAGTCTTTCTCAGAGAGAAAGATTCATTGCAAGGGGGGCAAGCAGGAGGCAGGAAGCCAGTTCAAATCTGTCTCCTCTATAGCAAGATGAAGTAGATATTTAAGAGTTTTGGGGTGTTGAAGAGAGAAAAACTGTGGTTGATTACATGATTTAAGAAAGCATGTTTCTTCACGGGTCATATGAAAATTTGGGAAATGTTAGTGTAAAACATGGTAGAAATTTAGGTTGTGACCTCTAAATATCACCCATCAGACAAGCAGGTGCATTTTGCTCAGTCATAGTGGTTCTAACTGGCGTCATCCAAATTTCTTGTCTTAGAAGGAAAAGGAATTTCAACAAGCTGTTTTCTTCTCTGCTATTCCGTAGGAAGCAATTATGAATTTCTGCTAGTCACCAGTTTCTTTAATCCTGAGTCACGGTTCCATATATACATTTACATATTCATATGTACATATACAAATACACTGGTGAAGGGCATGGCAACTCAATGCATTATTTTTGTCCAGAAATCCCATGGACAAAGGAGACTGTTGGACTACAGTCCACAGTGTCAAAAAGAGTCAGATATGACTAAAGTGACTTAGTATGCATTCAAGCATAGAGACATACCTATGTGTAGATAGGTGGAAATATGTTTATGTCTCTAAATATACCATACATCATAAAACTTTTGTAACATTAATTAAAAGTTCATCATTTCAGTTTTCTACTAGTAAAAAAAATCTTTTGTACATCTATCATTCTCCGCATTTCTTTTAAAATTATTACTATGGATACTTTATAAAATACAACTGAGAAGATTTAAAAGCATCCAAAAAATGTAGTGTTATGAATTATAGCTGGATTTCATACTTTTATTTATTAGTTTTCTAAAATATACAGAATATATGCTATATGTGTGCATAAAGAGTGGTATTTTTGTTTTTGTACTGTAGAATTAACTCAACTTATGGTAAAAATATTAGACTAAATATTGCAAAATGCATAAGCGTAGGCACATGTCATACCAGCATGTAATAATTTATTAGACTAAGATTTTTCTTAGCCACATTAAAGAACATAATTGTTAGGGGTTTAAATATTATATCAAATGCCTATTACTACATTATCTGGGTGGTACCA
The DNA here is from genome assembly GCA_006410675.1 of Oreotragus oreotragus. Taxonomy (NCBI): domain Eukaryota; kingdom Metazoa; phylum Chordata; class Mammalia; order Artiodactyla; family Bovidae; genus Oreotragus; species Oreotragus oreotragus. The sequence goes on along the minus strand of SJYX01006731.1, from coordinate 364,891 downwards.
TTATTTATTTGATCAAGTTTCCATTTTGAGCAATTAAAGTGCTTCCAATTTGTCATTCTTATTAATTAACCACATGAAATTACCTACTGTTATGTATTCTTGTGATTTATTTCTGGGGACAGGGCAAATTTGATAGGTAAAATTTTTAACATTTTGTAGTACTAATTTTTTTCTTAAAATGATTGTAAGGCTAAACCTTTTTATACATCTCTTAACCATTTTATTTTCTTTTGTAAAATAATACTTATGAATTTTACTTATTTGTTTATAGAGGAAGTGATACTATTTATCAGTTTGCAATATATTTATAAATTAAAAACAGTGCTAGTGCTGGAGAAGGCAATGGCAACCCACTCCAGTACTTGCCTGGAAAATCCTATGGATGGAGGAGCCTGGTAGGCTGCAGTCCATGGAGTAGTGAAGAATTGGACACGACTGAACAACTTCACTTTCACTTTTCACTTTCATGCATTGGAGAAGGAAATGGCAACCCACTCCAGTGTTCTTGCCTGGAGAATCCCAGGGACAGGGGAGCCTGATGGGCTGCCGTCTATGGGGTTGCAAAGAGTTGGACATGACTGAAGTGACTTAGCAAATAAAGTGCTAGTGTTAAGCTGCTTCGGTCATGTCAGACTCTTTGTGACCCTATGGACTTTAGCCTTTCAGCTTTCTTTGTCCACGGAATTCTCTAGGTATCTTCCCAACCCAGGGATCAAATCCAGGTCTATTGCATTGCAGGTGAATTCTTTACCATCTGAGCCACAAGGAAAAGTCCCCATAAATTTACAATATCACTCCTTATATTTTTAACTTACACAAATATACATTCTAGTTATTTAACTTTCAATTTGTGTTATTTAGAAAAAAGAATGTAGCAAGTTCTTTTGTAATTAATTATAATCATGTCACTATTATCTCTAATTTTTGAGTTTACAAAATCCTCTTTACCTTGTTTCAAACATGTTTATCTATATTTTCCTCTTTTTCCTCTCAATAAATCTAAACTTATCTACACAGAAGAACTATACAAAAAAGTTCTTCATGACCCAGAAAACCACAATGATGTGATCACTCACCTAGAGCCAGACATTTTGGAATGCAACGTCAAGTAAGCCTCAGGAAGCATCACTATGAACAAGCTAGATTAGAGGTGATGGCATTCCAATTGAGCTATTTCTAATACTAAAACACGATGCTTTGAAAGTGCTTCACTTAATATGCCAGCAAATTTGGAAAACTCAGCAGTGGCCACAAGATTGGAAAAGGTCAGTTTCCATTCCAATCCCAAAGAAAGGCAACGCCAAAGAATGTTTGAACCACTGCACAATTGTACTCATCTAAAGGCTACCAAAGTAATGCTCAAAATTCTCCAAGCCAGGATTCAACAGTACATGAACCATGAATTTCCAAATGTTCAAGCTGGATTTAGAAAAGGCAGAGGAACCAGAATTCAAATTGCCAACATCCGTTGGATCATCAAAAAAGCAAGAGAGTTCCAGAAAAACATCTACTTCTGCTTTATTGACTGTACCAAAGCCTTTGACTGTGTGGATGACAGCAAACTTAGAAAATTCTTCAAGAGATGGGAATAACAGATCGCCTTACATGCCTCCTGAGAAATCTGTATGCAGATCAAATACAAACAGTTTAAACTGGACATGGAAAAACAGACTAGTTCCATATTAGTAAAGGAGTATGTCAAGGCTGTATATTGTCATGCTGCTTATTTAACATATACAGAGATGTAATTTACATACATCATGAGAAAAGCTGGGTTAGATGAAGCACAAGGTGAAATCAAGATTGCTGGAAGAATTATCAATAACCTCAGATATGCAGATGGCACCATCCTTATGGCAAAAAGCTAAGAATTGAAGAGCCTCTTGATGAAAGTGAAAGAGGAGAGTGAAAAAGTTGGCTTAAAACTCAGCATTCAGAAAAGTATGATCATAGTATCCAGTCCTATCATGTCATGACAAATGAATGGGAAAGCAATGGAAACAGTAACAGGCTTTATCTTTTGGGGCTCCAAAATAATGGCAGATGGTGACTACCACCATGTAATTAAAAGACGCTTGCTTCTTGGAAGAAAAGTTATGACCAGCCTAGACAGCATGTTAAAAAGCAGAGACATTACTTTGCCAACAAAGGCTTATATAGTCAAAGCTATGGTTTTTCCAGTAGTCATGTATGGATGTGAAAGGTGGACTATAATGAAATCTGAGCACTGAAGAATTGAGGCTTTTGAACTGTAGTGTTGGAAAAGACTCTTGAGAGTCCCTTGGACTGCAAGGAGATCCAACTAGTCCATCCTAAAGGAAATCAGTCCTGAATATTCATTGGAAGGACTGATGCTGAAGCTAAACTCCAAGACTTTGGCCACCTGATGGGAAGAACAAACCCATTGGAAAAGACCCTGACACTAGGAAAGACTGAAAGCAGGAAGAGAAGGGGACAACATAGGATAAGATAGTTGGATGGCATGGACATGAGTTTGAAGAAGCTCTGGGAGTTGGTGATGGACAGGGAAGCCTGGTGTGCTGCAGTCCATGGGTTCATAGAGTCAGACACAATTGAGCGACTGAAATAAACTGACTGAAATCTAAAGTTATCTTCATCTAACACTAGTTTGTGTGTGTGTGTGTCTGATACTCAGTGTGGTGAAACAAACAGAAATGTTGGAATTTGGAGCAAAGAAAGTTTTATTTCAGGGTCCAAGCAAGAAGTGCAGATGGCTTGTAATCAAAAGACCTGAACTCTCAGATGGTTTTCAAGTTTCTAAAGACAGCATTTGGAGTGAGGTCTGAGGGTGTGTGGCTTTCTTCTGATTGGACTTTTTTCTGACAGGGCCTTGTTGCAGGAATCTTTTGCTCAGCCTGAAGTTATCATCCTCTATCTGGGTAGAGACCTTAGCTCCTGCAGAAAAACTTGGGAGTTATATACATCCCTTGAGGAGGTACCAGAACACTGCCTCAAGGCTGCACTATTGTTTCTTAATTGCTCTTTCTTTGTTTCTGCATAGCCTACCTTCTTTATTCAAAAACTTTGATTCTGCCCTTTTGTAATCCAGGGAAACTCTAGGAGTTTGAAGCCTTTTCCCTAAAAATGAGAAATGGGTGCCACAGAAAGCCTTTTGTATTCATAACTTGGAGGGCCTCACAGGGTGCTGTTTGGTTTCATACCTAAATTTTGATCTGAATATATAATGAATTTTTTTAATTGCACTTTTGTGCTTCATGTGATTGTCTGGAATTGCCAGGCTTATTATTTAAGACATCATAGGTAGGAACTCACATTCTTGTGTGTTTTAATTCCATCAGTTTCAATATTTAGCTGTTTATTTTGAGGTTATCAGATGAATTATTTTACTTTTTATCAAGCTCAGTATATGCTTCTTCACTTGAAGCACTTTATAGATTGTAAATCTATAAATGTTTAAATCTATGAATCTATAGTTTCATAAACATTTCATTAAAGTTACAGTGGAGATTACAAGTGACTTTTAATAAGACAAGCATTAATAGTACAGATTGGGACTACCTGGATGTTCCCTCACCTCCAATCCTCAGAAAGTGATGTACGAATTCCTCCATGTCTCTGCACCCTAAAGGCTTACAGCTGCTGTAGCGAAGTCACTTCAGTCATGTCCGACTCTGTGCAACCCCGTAGAGGGCAGCCCAACAGGCTCCCCCGTCCCTGGGATTCTCCAGGCAAGTACACTGGAGCGGGTTGCCATTTCCTTCTCCAATGCATGAAAGTAAAAAGTGAAAGTGAAGTCGCTCAGTGTCTGACTCTTCGCGACCCCATGGACTGCAGCCTACAAGGCTCCTCCATCCAGGGGATTTTCCAGGCAAGAGTACTGGAGTCGGGTGCCATCGCAGGGACTTCACTTTTCACTCTCATGCATTGGAGGAGGAAATGGCAACCCACTGCAGTATTCTTACTTGGAGAATCCCAGGGACGGGGAAGCCTGGCAGGCTGCCATCTATGGGGGTCGCAGAGTCGGACACGGCTGAAGCGACTTAGCAGCAGCAGCATGTTACGCAATGATAGAAAAACTGCCCCATAAATAGTAGCAATTACTATTATTAGTAAACATTTGAGGTATTGATGTGATATAATGTTACCATTCTTAGTATTAAACCACATTTGCCTTGCTGGCTTAAACTGTGCTTGGACATCCTGTGTCACTGTCGAATTCAATTTATATTGTACTTATTTCATCTTATTGCAAAAAGGCATTAGGTATAAGATTTTTTGCGGGGTCATCTGTATTAGATATTAGACTTGCTGTAGGAATTAAAATAAGACTACAAAATAAATGGAGTTCGACATATTCATATTTTAAAATAGTTTATTTAATATTATCTATCCTTACAAAGTTTGAAAGACTTTATTGGTGATATTTAATGATAATAATGCTATTTGTTGTTGTATTAATGACATATAACTAAGATGAACGGTAACCTAATATCAGGCATTGACTCTTTTTCACAACTTGTAAATTTTTAACATTTTTAAATTTCCACAAGATATAGTATTTGTACGTATCTTAGCATGTTCTTGACCCTCCAGCTCTACAAAAAGAAGGACTTTGCCATGGTTAAGGTTCTTTAAAATGTGTGTGTGCATCCATTTCTGTGTGTGTGATTGAGAAAGAGGGAAAGAGAGAGAGACTTAGAGAGCCTCTGCTGAGGCTCCCTCAGTCTATCAAGGAAGTAAAAAACAGACTTCAAGACAGACTGAGATTGTGTAAAAATAAAAACAGGTCCAGTGTCTTAAAGACCGATGATTCATACATTTAACATCTTTCACAATGCAGATTATTACTGAATGATTTCAATATAACCATTGCCTTGTACTCTCTAGACGTATTCGTCCGGTTCATGGAATTTGAAATCATGCAAGGAGGCCTATAGCAACTGGTAGTATGAAAAAAGGACATATGAAAGAAAAGTAGAGTGACAATTCTTTAGATACTTTCATCTATGCAACTTCTTTTCTGCGTTCTCAATGTTCTGGCACCTGAGGGTTTGTCGACCTGGAAGAGACTATTCCTCCCAGGAGAGGCTAATTCTTATAAATTAAAAAACAAACAAACAAACAAAAATCCCCTGTAATTGTGCCTTTCACATGCAAACCCACCAATCTAGAGCTTACACCATAGCCAACTCTTCTATCTGGCTTTTAGAGGCCAGAATGCAATATCACATGCCCTAATTATTCCAGGGTAGGGTAACAGATAACTAAGGAGAGCCCTATAATTTGGTGCTAGAATGCTAAGTCACTTCAGTTATGTCTGACTTTATGCAACCTTATGGACTATAGTCATCCAGGCTCGTTTGTCCACAGGATTCTCCAGGCAAGAATATTGGAGTGGACTGCCATTCCTTTCTCCAGGGGATGTTCCTGACCTAGAACCCAAGTCTCATTATTTCTCCTCTAGCGTTGCAAGTAGATTCTTTATCACTAGGGCCCCCCGGGAAGTTCAGGGTCCTCTGAAATCATTCGTAGGGCCCAATCCTAATTGTACTTACCTGGCCTTGCCTTCTTTTTCCTTTGAAAACCAAACCTGTGCTTCCACATATGGCCTGCATGGCCAAGTGGACCTCCTCCTCTTGGGAACTGTGAAAAACAAACTCTTTTCAACAACAGTCATCTCCTGATCTGTTGGCTTCACCTACATTCTAATAACAAAACTTTAATTTTAAAACACACACCCATTATGGTGGTTGTAACCAAAAAAATCAATTATTAACAAAAGTTGATGAGAATATAGAGAAATTTGAACATTTTTACAGGGCTGGTGGCAATGTAAAATGATGCAACTGCTTTAGGAAATAGTTTTTCAGTTCTTCCAGAAGTTAAACCTAGAGTAACCATTTGACCCAGCAATTCTACTTCTAGGTCTATATACTGCTGCTGCTGCTGCTAAGCCACTTCAGTCGTGTCCAGCTCTGTGTGACCCCATAGACGGCAGCCCACCAGGCTCTGCCATCCCTGGGATTCTCCAGGCAAGAGCACTGGAGTGGGTTGCCATTTCCTTCTCCAATGCATGAAAGTGAAATGAAAAATACATGTTCACAAAAAANGCTGCAGTCCATGGGTTCATAGAGTCAGACACAATTGAGCGACTGAAATAAACTGACTGAAATCTAAAGTTATCTTCATCTAACACTAGTTTGTGTGTGTGTGTGTCTGATACTCAGTGTGGTGAAACAAACAGAAATGTTGGAATTTGGAGCAAAGAAAGTTTTATTTCAGGGTCCAAGCAAGAAGTGCAGATGGCTTGTAATCAAAAGACCTGAACTCTCAGATGGTTTTCAAGTTTCTAAAGACAGCATTTGGAGTGAGGTCTGAGGGTGTGTGGCTTTCTTCTGATTGGACTTTTTTCTGACAGGGCCTTGTTGCAGGAATCTTTTGCTCAGCCTGAAGTTATCATCCTCTATCTGGGTAGAGACCTTAGCTCCTGCAGAAAAACTTGGGAGTTATATACATCCCTTGAGGAGGTACCAGAACACTGCCTCAAGGCTGCACTATTGTTTCTTAATTGCTCTTTCTTTGTTTCTGCATAGCCTACCTTCTTTATTCAAAAACTTTGATTCTGCCCTTTTGTAATCCAGGGAAACTAGGAGTTTGAAGCCTTTTCCCTAAAAATGAGAAATGGGTGCCACAGAAAGCCTTTTGTATTCATAACTTGGAGGGCCTCACAGGGTGCTGTTTGGTTTCATACCTAAATTTTGATCTGAATATATAATGAATTTTTTAATTGCACTTTTGTGCTTCATGTGATTGTCTGGAATTGCCAGGCTTATTATTTAAGACATCATAGGTAGGAACTCACATTCTTGTGTGTTTTAATTCCATCAGTTTCAATATTTAGCTGTTTATTTTGAGGTTATCAGATGAATTATTTTACTTTTTATCAAGCTCAGTATATGCTTCTTCACTTGAAGCACTTTATAGATTGTAAATCTATAAATGTTTAAATCTATGAATCTATAGTTTCATAAACATTTCATTAAAGTTACAGTGGAGATTACAAGTGACTTTTAATAAGACAAGCATTAATAGTACAGATTGGGACTACCTGGATGTTCCCTCACCTCCAATCCTCAGAAAGTGATGTACGAATTCCTCCATGTCTCTGCACCCTAAAGGCTTACAGCTGCTGTAGCGAAGTCACTTCAGTCATGTCCGACTCTGTGCAACCCCGTAGAGGGCAGCCCAACAGGCTCCCCCGTCCCTGGGATTCTCCAGGCAAGTACACTGGAGCGGGTTGCCATTTCCTTCTCCAATGCATGAAAGTAAAAAGTGAAAGTGAAGTCGCTCAGTGTCTGACTCTTCNCTGTCTCTTATACACATCTTGTGCAACCCCGTAGAGGGCAGCCCAACAGGCTCCCCCGTCCCTGGGATTCTCCAGGCAAGTACACTGGAGCGGGTTGCCATTTCCTTCTCCAATGCATGAAAGTAAAAAGTGAAAGTGAAGTCGCTCAGTGTCTGACTCTTCGCGACCCCATGGACTGCAGCCTACAAGGCTCCTCCATCCAGGGGATTTTCCAGGCAAGAGTACTGGAGTCGGGTGCCATCGCAGGGACTTCACTTTTCACTCTCATGCATTGGAGGAGGAAATGGCAACCCACTGCAGTATTCTTACTTGGAGAATCCCAGGGACGGGGAAGCCTGGCAGGCTGCCATCTATGGGGGTCGCAGAGTCGGACACGGCTGAAGCGACTTAGCAGCAGCAGCATGTTACGCAATGATAGAAAAACTGCCCCATAAATAGTAGCAATTACTATTATTAGTAAACATTTGAGGTATTGATGTGATATAATGTTACCATTCTTAGTATTAAACCACATTTGCCTTGCTGGCTTAAACTGTGCTTGGACATCCTGTGTCACTGTCGAATTCAATTTATATTGTACTTATTTCATCTTATTGCAAAAAGGCATTAGGTATAAGATTTTTTGCGGGGTCATCTGTATTAGATATTAGACTTGCTGTAGGAATTAAAATAAGACTACAAAATAAATGGAGTTCGACATATTCATATTTTAAAATAGTTTATTTAATATTATCTATCCTTACAAAGTTTGAAAGACTTTATTGGTGATATTTAATGATAATAATGCTATTTGTTGTTGTATTAATGACATATAACTAAGATGAACGGTAACCTAATATCAGGCATTGACTCTTTTTCACAACTTGTAAATTTTTAACATTTTTAAATTTCCACAAGATATAGTATTTGTACGTATCTTAGCATGTTCTTGACCCTCCAGCTCTACAAAAAGAAGGACTTTGCCATGGTTAAGGTTCTTTAAAATGTGTGTGTGCATCCATTTCTGTGTGTGTGATTGAGAAAGAGGGAAAGAGAGAGAGACTTAGAGAGCCTCTGCTGAGGCTCCCTCAGTCTATCAAGGAAGTCAAAAACAGACTTCAAGACAGACTGAGATTGTGTAAAAATAAAAACAGGTCCAGTGTCTTAAAGACCGATGATTCATACATTTAACATCTTTCACAATGCAGATTATTACTGAATGATTTCAATATAACCATTGCCTTGTACTCTCTAGACGTATTCGTCCGGTTCATGGAATTTGAAATCATGCAAGGAGGCCTATAGCAACTGGTAGTATGAAAAAAGGACATATGAAAGAAAAGTAGAGTGACAATTCTTTAGATACTTTCATCTATGCAACTTCTTTTCTGCGTTCTCAATGTTCTGGCACCTGAGGGTTTGTCGACCTGGAAGAGACTATTCCTCCCAGGAGAGGCTAATTCTTATAAATTAAAAAACAAACAAACAAACAAAAATCCCCTGTAATTGTGCCTTTCACATGCAAACCCACCAATCTAGAGCTTACACCATAGCCAACTCTTCTATCTGGCTTTTAGAGGCCAGAATGCAATATCACATGCCCTAATTATTCCAGGGTAGGGTAACAGATAACTAAGGAGAGCCCTATAATTTGGTGCTAGAATGCTAAGTCACTTCAGTTATGTCTGACTTTATGCAACCTTATGGACTATAGTCATCCAGGCTTGTTTGTCCACAGGATTCTCCAGGCAAGAATATTGGAGTGGACTGCCATTCCTTTCTCCAGGGGATGTTCCTGACCTAGAACCCAAGTCTCATTATTTCTCCTCTAGCGTTGCAAGTAGATTCTTTATCACTAGGGCCCCCCGGGAAGTTCAGGGTCCTCTGAAATCATTCGTAGGGCCCAATCCTAATTGTACTTACCTGGCCTTGCCTTCTTTTTCCTTTGAAAACCAAACCTGTGCTTCCACATATGGCCTGCATGGCCAAGTGGACCTCCTCCTCTTGGGAACTGTGAAAAACAAACTCTTTTCAACAACAGTCATCTCCTGATCTGTTGGCCTCACCTACATTCTAATAACAAAACTTTAATTTTAAAACACACACCCATTATGGTGGTTGTAACCAAAAAAATCAATTATTAACAAAAGTTGATGAGAATATAGAGAAATTTGAACATTTTTACAGGGCTGGTGGCAATGTAAAATGATGCAACTGCTTTAGGAAATAGTTTTTCAGTTCTTCCAGAAGTTAAACCTAGAGTAACCATTTGACCCAGCAATTCTACTTCTAGGTCTATATACTGCTGCTGCTGCTGCTAAGCCACTTCAGTCGTGTCCAGCTCTGTGTGACCCCATAGACGGCAGCCCACCAGGCTCTGCCATCCCTGGGATTCTCCAGGCAAGAGCACTGGAGTGGNAGTGAAAGTGAGATCGCTCAGTCGTGTCTGACTCTTTGCTACCCCATGGACTGTAGCCTACTAGGCTCCTCCATCTGTGGGATTCTCAAGGCAAGAATGCTGGAGTGGGTTGTCATTTCCTTCTCTAGGGGATCTTCCTGACTCAGGGATTGAACCCAGGTCTCCTGCATTCATAAATAAATATAAAACTAGATAAAACATATTAAAATCAATAATTATCAGAGTAGAAAAAATAAGACCCACCAAGAAATATTAATGAACTGTAAACAAAACAGAAAAAAAAAGAAAACAAGTTGGGTGAAAATAGAACAAATGCAACAGTTTAACAGGAAAAAATATATATAGTTTAAATAACTTGGAATCTCGGATTCTGTGAGTTAACATGTAACTGTACACTTATTACAACAGACACATTAGAAGCAAATGGCATATAAAGGCTGAACTGAACAGATAGAAGAAGATTTGGGGGCTATTAAAAACTTAAAGTAAGAAAGAAAAGAAAGCAGATATGGCAATATTAATAACATAGAAAGTAGTTCTTAAGGTGAAAACCATTTAAAAAGGACAAGGAGAAATATTTTATAATTATGAAAGGTAAAATCTCTAAAAATGATATAATAGTCATGGGCCTTTCTGCACTCAAGGATATGATAGTGAAATATATAAAGTAAAACTTGTTAGAATTATAAGGTTAGATTGAAAAAAACTCATACTTGTAAATGAGAAATTTTATATACTTTTACCAGATCTTAATATCTTTAATAGAGAAATACTACATTAAATTACTAAGAAATGGAAATTCTTAAAGTACAATATTAATGCTATAATATAAAATATATGCCAAACAAAATAACATATTTTTCAAGTAAACAGGTTGAATTTTAAGACATTAAATATTTAAATTAAAAAGAAATAAAAACCTGTTAATTATATTCAAATGTCTCAGATTCTGGTCATTGTTCAATATAAAAATTTAAATATTTTAAAACAACAAAATCACCAAAAATAGATTAAAAAGAAACAAATATTGGCTGTTTCAGTACCAAAAGCTAAATTCAAGAACTAGATATAAAAATTAACAAAATAAAAACCTACAAAAGTTCCTAGGATATGATGCCAAATTAATACTTAAAATTATAGGTTTAAGCACTACCTACCAGGTCATGCAATAACCCAGAATTTCTGATTTTATTAGCCTGGTTTAGGGTCTTGAAGATATATCTTTTTACAGCTAACTGTGTTGACTGTCATGAGATGGTCCATGAGTGACATTTTCAAAATCATCTAGAACAGAGGAGTCTATAAAGAAAAGAAAGATTTACTACCTCACCTCCTTTTGTTTCCCAGAGTCGACCTCCAATCAACTCTTTCTGCTTTCAACTCTTCTGGCAGCTCATTTCTATAATTCTAGAAGGCACCTTTGCTTCTTGTTTTAACATCTGGAGAAACATTTACTTTCCCTCATGTTTCCTGCATGAATGAAGGCAAGTATATACTCATAATGACTTCTGGGTTCAAGAGAGATCTCTGTGCTAATAAGCAAAAGAAGCCCAGCGATCATTCAGAAGAAGACTGAAAGTGGAGGTAGGGAGCCAACCTACCCCTAACTCCAAAACCAGAGTCCAGGGAGATGGGGAAGGAGCTAGAAATCAAGACTGAGAAGGGGGTTCACTAAGTTAGGATGTGGGTACATCCAGATTAAAAAGTCAGTATTATCAAATTGAAAAATGGGCTGAATTGAAAAAAGAGTCATGTCCTTTGGATATGGGAAAGCAGCAGGTCTCTGATGAGCCTCAGCGAAGCAAAAATAATAGCAGTAATAATAAAAGAGTAACTCATAGTTTTAGTGAATGAACTTATGGTTACCTGGGGGAGGGATAGATTGGAAGTTTGAGATTGATATGTACACAGGGCTATATTTAAAATAGATAACTAACAAGGATCCACTGTGAAAGAAAATAAAGTGAACAAAAAGAAGGAATTGTAGTGAACATACTGTGTTATTGATAAACTGGTGAACTAGGGACTATGTGTGTGGAGTTTGTCTGTGAAGGGATGTGGGGGAGTAAAAGGACCTGGTGTTTCTGAGTATCCACAGTGTGTGTTTTGTACCTTTGCTGAACTGAAGCCCAGTTTTTCACATTATTTTCTTCAATGTGTTAATCCACAGAGCCTTCTCTAAAATGGAAGTTAATTTATTTAGTTCAAATATCATTTATTAAACATTCATTATGCAAAAATAGCTTAGTCCAACCATTATTACAAGATGCTAATTTTATTTCTTGTGACCTTGGAAATTGGGGTTAAAGAGGAAGTTTTCATTCTGCAGCTGAAGGTCATGTAATAACAGAAGTGTAATAGCCAGTTAGGTAGTTTATGAACTGAAGGCTAATAATATAGCTGACCTCTGGCAGACTCCAACTTCTTTCTGAGGAGGAAAGAGGATAAGTTTTTCCTGGACACTTAAGTGTCAAAGTCAGTACCTGAGTGCTCAGCATTAATATTTAGCATGGAAGTTGTTGGCTCTGGTCCTTAACTTTTCCATCCTCCCAGAATCTCTCAAGAGGACTAGGAGGGTTTTTCTTTCCTTTGACTATTTTCAGCAGAACTCCATCCCTACAGGAGTTCTTCCAAAGTGGAAACAAGGTTCCTAGAGGAAATTGTACCACTTCTTTTAAAAGATGCATCTAAACTTGTTAATACCATTGCTGCTTTTACAAAGACTTGGCAGTGAAAAGGTCGCTCATAGCAGCATTAAATGCCTGACCTTTACTTTTCGTTCTAAATTATCCTCTGATTGTACAGCCACAGACAAGGCACTCATTTTGAGCTTATTAGAATGCCCACAGTTGGAATCTTGCCCAGTGCTAAAGCAGCAGGTAGCTACACTTTATGTTTTTATCTGCATTTTATTTGGCATTACCACTGGGAAATGAAATGCTAGAAAATGAAATCTGCTGAAGGATTATTTTATTCAGGTGTATGGTATCAGCATATGTGTGTGTGTGTGTGTATGTGTGTGTGTGTGCGTATGTGTATAAATACCCTTCTCTGAGGGTAAAAAACAAAAAGCCATAGGCAATGAGGAGGAGAGAATTTTCACCAAGCTATAGACTTGTTTGGATGCCCTAGATTCTAATACTAACTCACCTATCATGGACTGAGTGAACTCAGGTGGTTTTAAAATTATTTGCTCCTTAAAATTTTATTCTAACATCCATTGAATCTGATTATCTCCATCTCTTCCTGATTCTTTTTTTTTATTTTATTTATTTATTTTTAGAGCTTCCATTTTACTTTATTTTACTTTACAGTACTCCTGATTCTTTTTCTTATTTTTCTCTTGTCTCTTGAAGTCAATGAGAACCCAAGTTAGATCACACCAAGTCAGAGCCTTTCTTTCAGGATTTTGTAATTAAAACCAAACTAAAAGATTAGGGATGTAAAACATCAGTGTTCTCTACCCCAGACTCCTGACTCTTAGCATACCTTATTAAAGAATAATGAATCATTGGATAGTTTGAATAATTTTTTGTTAGACTCTTGTATCCTTTTAACCTATATTGTTGTTTAGTCACTGAGTCATGCCTGACTCTTGTGACCCCATAGACTGTAACCTAACAGACTTCTCTGTCCATGGGATTTCCCAGGCAAGAATACTGGAGTGGGCTGCTATGCCCATCTCCAGGGAATCTTCCTGACCCAGGGATCGAACTCACAACTCCTGTGTTGACAGGCGGATTCCTTACAATGGAGCCACGAGGAAATTCCTAACCTATGTTACTTTTTGAGATTAATGATTGCCCTAAATTTGCTTGCCACTGTATAAAAAGAGTACAAGCAGGGACTATCAAAGTAGACTTTAATAGCTTTTGTTGTGGATCAAAGCATCTCAAAGCTCTCTATCTGTAAGCAATGGATATTAACATGTTTCATGATTGTGGACTTGCTTTAAGGTTTGGACACTCTAACATGGACTCATTAACATGTTTGAGTTTTCAGCTGTAGGTCTGGACATTTGGGACGTTGGGACTGTTGAAATGCTTACTACAACTGGAGGTCTCTGATCCTCTAGGAAGTGAGCCTGAGCATTTTTCGGAGATTTGTAGAGGTATCTCCAGTGCTGAGAAATCACAAGTGGCAATGTTTAATCACTTTTCAAATTTCTGTTTGTATCACATTTGCTAAAGCCCCACTGGGTGAAGAAAGTCACATAAAGCAACTCAGAATCAGTGTGGGTAGGACTCTCACAAGGATATCAGTATAAAAAGAAAAATAAAGATGTCATTTAAAAAATATTCTACAAGGGGCTTCCCTGATGTTCTAGCCACTAAGACTTCGCTCTTTCAATGCAGGGGACTTGGGTTCAATCCCTGGTTGGTAACCTAAGATCCCACATGCTGCATGGAGAAAAGTGAATTATTTCATGCTAACCAAAAAGGCATCACAATTGCAACCTAAATAAGATGTGGCAACTGAAAATAATAGGCAAGTAAATTAAGAAAAAGAAAAATAAAAAAAGATATTGAGAGGCTAGATTGTGCTCTGTGCATGTCCAAGAGTATGAAAAAATGCAGAATTCTATTGGCTAGAGATTGTCAAACATCTTCTGTAAAAGAGTAGTTAGAAAATATTTTTGAATTTCCAAGCTAGATGGTCTTTGTTGAAATTACTAAACTCTGATGTTCAGAGCTGAAGAAGTCAGGAAATATACAAATAAATGGATATCAGTTCAGTTCAGTTCAGTTGCTCAGTCATATCCAATTCTTTGCGACCCCATGAATCGCAGCACTCCAGGCCTCCCTAAGGAGAAGGCAATGGCACCCCACTCCAGTGTTCTTGCCTGGAGAACCCCAGGGACGGGGGAGCCTGGTGGGCTGCCGTCTATGGGGTCGCACAGAGTCGGACACGACTGAAGTGACTTAACAGCAGCAGGCCTCCCTATCCATCACCAACTCCCAGAGTTCACTCAGACTCATGTCCGTCGAGTCGGTGATGCCATCCAGCCATCTCATCCTCGGTCGTCCCCTTCTCCTCCTGCCCCCAATCCCTCCCAGCATCAGAGTCTTTTCCAATGAGTCAACTCTTTTTGCATGAGCTTGGCAAAGTACTGGAGTTTCAGCCTTAGCATCATTCCTTCCAAAGAAATCCCAGGGTTGATCTCCTTCAGAATGGACTGGTTGGATCGCCTTGCAGTCCAAGGGATTCTCAAGAGTCTTTTCCAACACCACAGTTCAAAAGCATCAATTCTTCAGCACTCAGTTTTCTTCGCAGTACAACTCTCACATCCATACGTGACTACTGGAAAAACCATAGCCTTGACTAGACGGATCTTTGTTGGCAAAGTAATGTCTCTGCTTTTCCATATGCCATCTAGATTGGCCATAACTTTTCTTCCAAGGAGTAAGGGTCTTTTAATTTCATGGCTGCAGTCACCATTTGCAGTGATTTTCAAACTGTCAGACTTTGTTTCTTTAATTTAATGTTGATTTATTTTGCAACAATAATTACTGGAATAGAAACTCATGGCAAGGCTGTCCCATGAGATAAAAAGCATGGCTTTTGTATTTAAAAAGAACTAGTCTTATATTCTGGCCCTGACAATCACCCTTCATTTATATATCAATTAAAAAAAAAAAGTGCTAGGTTTAAAAAAGTACTTTTAGAGATTATTTATCAGTGAACGATCCTACATTAATATCCCACTGGGTTTTTCTAGTGTTGAAAGGCACAGAATTATGTGAGGGTACTGGTGGTACTGAACTCAGTACCACACTCAGGTTCAGTGGCTTGCCGCTCAAAAGCAAGTAACTGAGAGGGAAGTACCAGTAGAAAGGAAAGGTACTTTAATTAGAAATGCCAGCAATCTAGAGGGAAGGTGGACTCCTGTCCTGAGACCACCTCCCAAGTTTCTGCTTAGCAATGACAGTTATTAAAAAGAAAAAAAAAAAAGAAGAAGAATCTCTGAATCATTGAGTCAGGGAATTAATTTCTGTGTGCATTATTTTCCATTGTGTGCAAACTAGTTGTATCTCTTTTCAGATGTAATTTTGCCCTTGTGACCCCCCTACAGAAATGCTTAGGGGGCTAGTAGGGGTAGAGAGCTGGTTATTCTTTAACTGCTTAATTCTTCATTCTTCTTTTAACCTAGAAAACAGATTAAGCAAGGCATGATGTGCATTCAAGAGAGCATAAATCAGCAGTTAGGTCAAATTGCCTAGTGATCTCATTCCTATAATTAGGTTCTTTTAAGATTAAAGGAGAAAGCGTCTTCTAATTTCATGACCGCAGTCACCATCCGCAGTGATTTTGGAGCCCAAAAAAATAAAGTCTGACACTGTTTCCACTGTTTCCCCATCTATTTCCCATTAAGTGATTAGACCGGATGCCATGATCTTCATTTTCTGAATCTTGAGCTTTAAGCCAACTTTTTCTCTCTCCTCCTTCACTTTCATCAGAGGCTTTTTAGCTCCTCTTCACTTTCTGCCATAAGGGTGGTGTCATCTGCATATCTGAGGTGATTGATATTTCTCCCGGCAATCTTGATTCCAGCTTGTGTTTCTTCCAGTCCAGCGTTTCTCATGATGTACTCTGCATATAAGTTAAATAAGCAGGGTGACAATATACAACCTTGACAAACTCCTTTTCCTATTTGGAACCAGTCTGTTGTTCCATGTCCAGTTCTAACTGTTGCTTCCTGACCTGCATCCAGGTTTCTCAAGAGGCAGGTTAGGTGGTCTGGTATTCCCATCTCTTTCAGAATTTTCCACAGTTTATTGTGATCCACACAGTCAAAGGCTTTGGCATAGTCAAT
>SJYX01006731.1:273060-348274 GCA_006410675.1 Oreotragus oreotragus | reverse complement strand
AAGCTCAACATTCAGAAAACGAAGATCATGGCATCCGGTCCCATCACTTCATGGGAAATAGATGGGGAAACAGTGGAAACAGTGTCAGACTTTATTTTTTGGGGCTCCAAAATCACTGCAGATGGTGACTGCAGCCATGAAATTAAAAGACGCTTACTCCTTGGAAGAAAAGTTATGACCAACCTAGATAGTATATTCAAAAGCAGAGACATTACTTTGCCGACTAAGGTCCGTCTAGTCAAGGCTATGGTTTTTCCTGTGGTCATGTATGGATGTGAAAGTTGGACTGTGAAGAAAGCTGAGCACCGAAGAATTGATGCTTTTGAACTGTGGTATTGGAGAAGACTCTTGAGAGTCCCTTGGACTGCAAGGAGATCCAACCAGTCCATTCTGAAGGAGATCAACTCTGGGATTTCTTTGGAAAGAATGATGCTAAAGCTGAAACTCCAGTACTTTGGCCACCTCATGCGAAGAGTTGACTCATTGGAAAAGACTCTGATGCTGGGAGGGATTGGGGGCAGGAGGAAAAGGGGACGACCGAGGATGAGATGGCTGGATGGCATCACGGACTCGATGGACGTGAGTCTGAGTGAACTCCGGGAGATGGTGATGGACAGGGAGGCCTGGCGTGCTGCGATTCATGGGGTCGCAAAGAGTCGGACACGACTGAGCGACTGAACTGAACTGAGAATGGCCTGCCCATCAGAACAAGACCTAGTTTCTCCCACACTCAGTCTCTTCCATTAGGAAGGTTCCATAGCTTCTTATCCTTATCCATCAGAGAGCAGACAGAATGAAAACCAGAATCACAGAAAACTAATCAAACTGATCACATGTCTAACTCAATGAAACTATGAATGAAACATTATCTAGTTTAATGCCCTCAAAGTCCATCCATGTGATTACAGTGGAAGAATTTCCTTTTTTCTCATGACTGAATAATATTCCATTGGGTACATAGTCCACATCTTTATTCATTCATCTTTTGAAGGACAGTTAGGTAATATTTTCAACTTATAATGGATTTATTGGACATAACCCCATTGTAAGTCAAGAAAGATCATGGATTCATATCAATACCTCTAATTTCACTCTAACACCTAAGAGTTTATTCTTGTTTTCTCCCTGTCCATATTTAAAACTCCCTTCTCTAGTGAAGAGAAATCTGGCCTCCTTTATCCTTAACGTCTTTACTTATTTGATCAGTCTCTCATATGTCATCAAACTCTCATCACCACCACTCCTTTGCTCATGCTGATGCTTTCCTCACTCTGATTAAGTTCTAACAACTTGTTCCAGGGTTTTTTCTGCCCTCTTTCACCCCCTTTGTCTTTTTAACACCCCAATCTAGTATGCCTTTTCTTAGTGACCTCCTTATTCTACTTGTTGTGAAAATTTTGAAGATGTTTCCCCAAAAGTGTCCTGTGCCTTGGGTTCTTCAAACAAGTTCTCCAGGCTTTCTGGTGATCTTCAAAGCTTATTGGCTTGACATGGAAAAAAAAAAATGGGCAAGTAGTAACAATTAATTCAGGAACAGTTGTGTCTCGTTTAAAATATGCTTCTTTATAATGGGGTATGGAAACTATACCATAGCAAATCATTCTCTTTTTCTGCTGCTAAAAACCCAAGGACTTTGAATTCATCCTCAGGAACAAATGTTGCTAGTAGTTCCTTTTGTGACTTCTTACACAGCTGTCCTGATGCACTGTGAGATCTAAGAGGAAAGAGCCAGACAAGATGATTGGGTGGCAAAGACAGACCCACTGCACAGGCCACAGCATACCAAGGACAGGTGAGGGGGTGTTGGCAGGGAACGTCAGGCTTCCGGAACATTAGCGGGGGTTCATGGTTCTTTATTCACAACTCAATTCTACATATTAAAAATATTCTGAACACAATTTCACCTCCAGTTGTTTCTATCTGTTTGTTTGCACTCTCTCCCACTACTAAGGACATAGAGCTGGTGTTATCTTTTGGAGTTTTGGAGTAAAGTTTCCATAGATTATGGAAGGAAATAAAGGATAGTTTTTTTTGATAAAAGCTATGATATTAGTGAGAGCAGTGTCTTTGTGCTTGTTCAGTGAAACAACTTCATTGCATCTAGCTTTAGGTTTAGCTTTAGGTACTGCCATGATGATGGTTACATTATAATTTTCAATTATCAACATGTCATCATTATATTTAGAGGCAACCTCTGGAAAAATCTCTTGTAGTACTTCCTGGGTGAGGTACAGGTGATCCGGAAGATATTGTTCAGAGCAAGGAGAGCACATGCTTCTCATAGTAGACTTCAGGAGACACTGCTTGGAGAAATTCTAAGAATTTTTCTTTAGCCTTATATCGTCTTGTGGCATATAATGCATAAGCATGTGTGTGCATGTGTTTATGTATTTAGCTTGCCAGAGAGTTTTGCAAACTCCTTAAGTCTTTCCAGAACTGGTAAATTCTGCTTTTTTCTTGAGGGTCTGCCATTAGGGAAGAAGGATGAAATCAAACAACCTCTTCTTATTGGAAAAGAAATAATAATTTTTTTTACAGTTATTTTTCCTCAATAGCAAAATGCTGGAGTCAAAGTTTTCCAGAGAAGCTTGATTTTCATGTTATAATTTCTATCCTTGTGCAAGGATCAACAGGGCCACAAGGTAAGAACACCAAATGGAGTTGTTCAAATTGTTCATGTTGCTCCTTTTAGTCTTTTTCTTGGGCTCCATTGTGCCACTCTCCCAGATGAAAAGGCTGATACAATAAACAAAATGTAAAACCAAAGTGGTCCAGTGATGTGACATTGCCTGTAAGAGCAGAGTGACCTTGCATAAGTCTCTAAGGCAACTCTTCATGCCCTTGTGTGCTGTGGGATACAGCAAGCCACAGTAGGGAAAGTGAAATTCCTTCACAAAGGAAATTCTCTCTGGTCTCTGCCGCTGTCCTCACCTTCAACCTGGGGAGGGTGGTGAGCAAGAAGCTGGGGGAGGATAAAGCAGGTAGGTGCTGGTTGTCAGACTTCCTTCTTATTAAAGAGAGAAAAGGCAACATAATTTAAAACTCCCCTTTGATTTGGTGTTATTTTATGGGCATCAGCATTTGTTGTATTGTTAAAAGATGTCCTTGAGGCTGTTGCAAATGTAGTTCCCCTTGACCTACATTAATGGACCAGACTACTAAGCTTTCTCTGTTCATACATTTTTCTCTTAATTTCCTGGCTCATCCTTCACTGTCAGGAAGTTAGATAACACATCTTTCTATTAGTCTACTCTTCTTTATAGTCACATTCGCTTCTAATTTGTTTTGGGCAAATAAGCCAAATAAAACCAGTTTTTAGACATGAATATAAAAGGAACTGGGAAAGTGTACATTTTTAGCTAATGGGCTTTATCATGTAAAATTGGACTGTCATTGAATATGCTCATAAGCTTTTAACATCTATGTTCATTTTAAGCTACATTTAAGGAAAGGTTATTTGAGGCCTGATCTCCAGATATTATATGGGTTTGTACTATTAGAATTTTATAAACTTGACTTTACAGCAGAGTTACACTCAATCAGAAACAACCTATTATGCTCTTTTGTTCATAGCTCAGTTGCAAAGAACAGAACATCCTCTAGCTGGTCTAAACAGAAAATAATACACTAGTTCAGTTCAGCCACTCAGTTGTGTCTGACTCTTTGTGACCCCATGAATTGCAGCACACCAGGCCTCCCTGTCCATCACCAACTCCTGGAGTCCACTCAAACTCACATCCATCAAGTTGGTGATGCCATCCAGCCGTCTCATCCTCGGTCGTTTCCTTCTCCTCCTGCCCCCAATCCCTCCTAGCATCAGAAACTTTACCAATGAGTCAACTCTTTGCATGAGGTGGCCAAAGTACTGGAGTTTCAGCTTCAGTATCATTCCTGCCGAAGAACACCCAGGACTGATTTCCTTTAGAATGGACTGGTTAGATCTCCTTGCAGTCCAAGGGACTCTCAAGAGTCTTCTCCAACACCACAGTTCAAAAGTATCAATTCTTTGGTGCTCAGCTTTCTTCACAGCCAACTCTCACATCCATACATGACTACTGGAAAAACCACAGCCCTGACTAGATGGACTGTGTTTGCCAACTGACGTAGTTGGCAAAGTAATGTCTCTGCTTTTGAATATGCTATCTAGGTTGGTCATAACTTTTCTTCCAAGGAGTAAGCGTCTTTTAATTTCATGGCTGCAATCACCATCTGCAACAATCTTGGAGCCCAGAAAAATAAAGTCTGACACTATTTCCACTGTTTCCCCATCTATTTCCCATGAAGTGATGGGACCATATGCCATGATCTTCGTTTTCTGAATGTAGAGCTTTAAGCCAACTTTTTCACTCTCCTCTTTCACTTTCATCAGAGGCTTTTTAGTTCCTCTTCACTTTCTGCCATAAGGGTGGTGTCATTTGCATATCTGAGATTATTGCTATTTCTCCCAACAATCTTGATTCCAGCTTGTGCTTCCTCCAGCCCAGCATTTCTCATGATGTACTTTGCATGTAAGTTAAATAAGCAAGGTGACAATATACAGCTTTGACGTACTCCTTTTCCTATTTGAAACCAGTCTGCTGTTCCATGTCCAGTTCTAACTGTTGCTTCCTGACCTGCATACAGGTTTCTCAAGAGGCAGGTCAGGTGGTCTGGTTTTCCCATCTCTTTCAGAATTTTCCACAGTTTATTGTGATCCACACAGTCAAAGGCTTTGACATAGTCAATAAAGCAGAAATAGATGTTTTTNGTTGGAGAAGACTCTTGAGAGTCCCTTGGACTGCAAGGAGATCCAACCAGTCCATTCTGAAGATCAACCCTGGGATTTCTTTGGAAGGAATGATGCTAAAGCTGAAGCCCCAGTACTTTGGCCACCTCATGCGAAGAGTTGACTCATTGGAAAAGACTCTGATGCTGGGAGGGATTGGGGCAGGAGGAGAAGGGGACGACAGAGGATGAGATGGCTGGATGGCATCATGGACTCGATGGATGTGAGTCTGAGAGATGGTGATGAACAGAGAGGCCTGGCATGCTGCGATTCATGGGGTCGCAAAGAGTCGGACATGACTGAACGACTGAACTGAACTGAACTGAACTGAAGATTAAAGGGCAATAGAAATGGGCAAACAGGCAAGGGGCAAAAGAGCTGCTCTCTCTTGGCACATATATGGCCTTGAACAAAAGGCAACCGCAAGTAGTCATCTATTCTAGTTAACATTTGCAGTCAATACAAAATAGCTATATTCCTTGTGTTGTACAGTACATTCTTGAGCCTATCTTATATCCAATTGTTTGTACCTTCCACTTCCCCATATCAGTTAGTGTGCTATTCTTACTGATATTATCAATAAAAACAGCAACTATGTCAGAAAAATCATAACTATCAATGATTTATTGAGTTTGGCTTAATAGTCAAAGGATCCAAAGATAATATGCTATTGTGGAGCCTTAGGAGGACAGCCATTCTGATCTGGATTCAAACTCTGGTTCTTCTCAAACAGAAATAACAGGTTTTAAGTGCTTGATTCCAAAATCACTAAATTCCAATATCACTGCTGATGGTAACTGAAACTAAGAAATTAAAAGACACTTGCACCTTGGAAGGAGAACTGTTGACAAACCTAGACAGCATATTAAAAAGCAGAAACATCACTTTGCCAACAAAGGTCCATAGAGTGAAAGCTATAGTTTTTCCAGTAGTCATATATGGATGTGAGTTGGACCATAAAGAAGGCTGAGTGCTGAAGAATTTATGCTTTCAAACTGAAGATGTTTGATTCTGGAGAAGACACTTGACAGTCCCTTAGACAGCACAGAAATCAAATCAGACAATCCTAAAGGAAATTCACCCTGAATATACATTGGAAGGACTGATGTTGAAGCTGAAGTTCCAATCCTTTGGCCACCTGATATGAAGAGCTGACTCATCAGAAAGGACTCTGATGCTGGGAAAGATTGAAAGCAGGAGGAGAAGGGGGCAACAGAGAATGATGGTTGGATGGCATCTCTGACTCAATGGACATGAGTCTGAGCACACTCCAGGAAATAGTGAAGGACAGGGAGACCTGGCACACTGCAGTCCATGGGGTCCCAAAGATTTGGGTAGAATTTAGCCACAGAACAACAACAATTGCCTGATAAAGGAATGGCCAAAAAAGAAAAAGGATTTCTCTCCTTTTAGAATGAGCACAACATATTTGAAATAAAATAGAGCTTTCCAAAATATACCAATAAAATTGGAAAATATTAATTTATCCACTTAAACACAAACATCTGTGGATGAGTAACTTTAAAAAAGGGCAAGAATGCCTTAATATCTAATATTATTCCAATTAAAGGTTGTAAAATAAGTTTGAATATGAGTAGGACTCTAAATGCTAAGTAATACAACACTAGCAATATTTTGTAGTTCTAAAATAGCATTTACATTAAACAGAAAGAGAGCTAATGTTTATGAGAGAATATGTAAATTTTATCACAATCAGAAAAAGTGATGTGTTTGATGTTACCAGAGTTAAAATCTATCAAATCTACTCTATTGATTATGTAGTGTATGTTTTCTATACATTTTCTTCTTGAGCTTTGAATCTGTATTAGATTGATAGAGATGCTTTAAAGTGTTATATGGAGTTTTGATTTTTAGTTCTCAAGAAAATTTTTTTATAAAAACTGTTGATGTGTTAATTGGATACATGTATATGAATAACTGGTATTTCTTTATGTTCAATTTTAGACTTAACCATTATGAAATGTCCATCTTTAACTTTTTAAACTCTGTAGTCTTAATTCTATTACTGTTATTAATACTGTTGAGATATAAATACTGCTACTTCTGCTTTCTTTTTTGTGCTTAATTTATATTTTTCTAATTTTTTAATCATAAGAACTTTTTTCTGTATTACATCTTGCTGAATTTTGTTTTCTTTGTCAACTAAAGTCTATTTACTTTGTTATGAGTGAGTTGCACCCACTTGCAATATATTAACCTTCTAATCTTCCAGTATGCAGTCTGTTTGCTCATTTTTTATTTAACTCTTCACATTAAAGAGCCTTTCTGCTTTTATTTTGTGTTTATGGTCACTTAAAAAAATTCTAATCCAAATACTACTGATGACCTCCTTTGCTTGTAAACAGCTTCAGTCCCTTACAAAAATCCTTGATTTGTTTGGAGTTACCAAGCTGTGTATTACAAGCCAACATCCCTTTAACAATCAGATCTCCATTTTCCCCTTGGATCACTACTCCTTGGATGGGTTCCAGTGAGGATTAATATGTTTCTCATTAACATTTTCTGGACATGAACTGGATGATGCACACCTGCAAAGCACCACATCTCCTATATAGGCATCACCATTGCCTTATCTAACACAGAAGGAATTAATCAGATGTTACCTTGTTTCAAACACTGAGTATCACGATATGTGTTTGATGCTACCATTTCGCACTTGGGTACCCCTTATATCTGATGAATAATCTTCAAACTTTACTTACTCTTCAACATGCTACTTACATTTCACTTTAACCCCACAAAACATGACAACCCAAATGACAAACACAAAAATTCACTCTCCTGAACATCATTCCTCTCACACTGGCCTAGCTGTTTTGTATAGCTAAAATAGGTAAAATGAGACTATGTGTGTATAATATATGAGTAAATGTGTTACACTCTGCTGGAAAGATCCATGAGTAGTTCTTACTTCTCTTTAAATTATATTGACAGATTGGCATTTTAGTTTTACTTTGTGTCCTGTTATCCTAGATGAGACCCAGATATAATTATGTTGACTTGGGAGACACATTGAATAAGAAAAAGGATGCTCCTCAAAACCATCATTCCTCTTTGATTTTTGAGTCTCTTTATAGATCACACGCCAACTTGGAACTTTGTAGTAGGACACTTGTTTGTACATGGACTTCTGGTTGATTACCACTCCACCTCCTCTCCATGATTCCCCAGTTCCACCAGGCCCACCATACACATTCTCTAATCACAACCTGGATTGAGTCCAATTTCCTCACTAGAAATGTTAGAAAAAATAACTGATGAAAATGAAAGGAAATCTTCCAATTTCTTTATATTGTATACTTTACATTATAGGCAAATTCCACCATGTTTGATATCTTATGTTTTTCAACCTCTGTGCACTCATAAATTTGTTCCCATTACTGAAAAGAATAACCTTCCTTTTTTATTTCTTCAAACTTTACTTATGCTCCAACATGTAACATATTCTGCACTGGAACCATACATGATCACCACATGCTGCTGCTGCTGCTGCTGCTGCTGCTGCTGCTAAGTCACTTCAGTCATGTCCGACTCTGTGTGACCCCACAGATGGCAGCCCATCAGGCTCCCCCATCCCTGGGATTCTCCGGCCAAGAATACTGGAGTGGGTTGCCATTTCCTTCTCCAATGCATGAAAGAGAAAAATGAAAGTGAAGTCGCTCAGTCTGTCCAACTGTTAGTGACCCCATGGACTGCAGCCCACCAGGCTACTCAGTCCATTGGATTTTCCAGGCAAGAGTACTGGGGTGGGGTGCCATTGCCTTCCGAATAATTATTAATGAATTGATGGCAGTTTGGTATGTAGGATGAAAGTGGATAAAACATCACTGGGCTGTCCTTTAATCACACTGAAATTCAGTAATTTTTATTTATGCAAAAATATACATTGAGCACCTACTATTTGCCAGGCATTTCTCAATGAATATGACATTAGTAAAAATAAACACATAAATAATTTTTTCCTTATGGGTCTTATGTTGTTTCGTAGTAGATAGCCAATAAACAAAATATTAAAAATTCAGGTATTTTACACTTTTCAAAGGTGAAAAACAAGGGCACAAATCAAGGTTAGGTGGATTGGAAATTCTGAGTGATAATGGGGAGGCAGGTTGTCATATTAAATGAGGTAGTCAAAGTTGGTCTGTTTTAGAAAATAACAACTAAACAGATATTGCAGCTGGGAACAATAGCTTTATGACTTCAAGGAAAGAGCATTGCAGGCAGAGAAACAGCTAAGTGAGCAGGCTAGGGTAAATATAACCCTGGCATGTGGGGGAACATCAGGAGTGCAGAATGGCAAAAAATAGCATAAGCCAAGGCAGGGATGAGAGTGAAGGTAAAAAGAAGAGAATAAAACTAAGAGCAGGTGAGAAGCCATGTCTTTGAAAGTTGTGAACCAAGGAATGGTGTTATTCAGTTCTGTTCAGCCACACAGTCATGTCCAACACTTTGTGACCCCATGAACTGTACCATGTCAGGCTTCCCTGTCCATCACCGACTCCCGGAGCTTACCCAAACTCATGTCCATTGAGTCGGTGATACCATCCAACCATCTCATCCTCTGTTGTATCTTTCTCTTTCCGCCTTTAATCTTTCCCATCATCAGGGTCTTTTCAAATAAGTCAGTTATTCCCATCAGGTGGCCAAAGTATTGGAGTTTCAGCTTCAACATCATCCTTCCGATGAATATTCAGGACTGATCTCCTTTAGGATGGACTGGTTGGATCTCCTTGCAGTTTAAGGGACTCTCAAGAGTCTTCTCCAACACCACAGTTCAAAAGCATCAGTTGTTATGTGCTCAGCTTTCTTTATATTTGAACTCTCACATTCCATATGTGATCACTGGGAAAACAATAGCTTTGACTAGATGGACCTTTGTTGGCAAAGTAATGTCTCTACTTTTGAATATGCTGTCTATATTGGTCATAACTTCCCTTCCAAGGAGCAAGTGTCTTTTAATTTCATGGCTGCAGTCACCATCTGCAGTGATTTTGGATCCCCTAAAATAAAGCTTCTCACTGTTTCCATTGTTTCCCCATCTATTTGCCATGAAATGATGGGACCAGAAGCCATGATCTTAGTTTCCTTTATGCTGAATTTTAAGCCAACTTTGTCACTCTCCTTTTTCAGTTTCATAAAGAGGCACTGTAGTTCTTTCTCGCTTTCTGCTTTAAACCTAGGTTTAAAAGTCACATTGGCAACCACTATGGAAACAGTATGGAGGGTCCATTAAAAGTAAAAGTAAGACTATCTATGATCTGACAATCATCCTCCTGGGTATTTAACCAGAGACAACTCTAACTTGAAAAGACAGACACATTCACGCCAATGTTTATAGCAGCACTTTTAGCAATTGTCAAACATGGAAGCAGACTCAATGCCCATACACAGAAGAACAGGTAAAGAAGATGTAGTATATGGAGGTAATATAGTATCATCATAAAATAGAATGAAATAATGCCATCCAAAACAACATGGATTGACCTGGGGACTATCATAGTAAGTGAAGAAACTCAGACAAAGACAAACGTGATATAACTCATACATAGGATCTTACAAAATGAACACATGAACTTATTTACAAATTTGAAATAGACTCATATATATAAAAAACAAGTTTATGATTTTCAAAGGGGAAAGGGAATGTGTGAGGGATAAATTAGGAGTTTGGGATTAATGTATCCACATTACAATATACAAAATAGACTATCAACAAGGAACTACTCTATAGAACACAGAACTATATTCAATATCTTGTGATGACCTATCATGGAAAGGAATATATATATATATAATATACTATATATCCTTCATAGCTCAGTTGGTTAAGAAACCGCTTGCAATGCAAGAGACCCTGGTTCAGTTCATGCACTGGGAAGATCTGCTGGAGAAGGGATAGGCTACCCATTCCAGTATTCTTAGGCTTCCCTTTTGGTTCAGCTGGTAAAAAAATTGCCTGCAATGTGGGAGACCTGGGTTCGATCCCTGAGTTGGGAAGATCCCCTGGAGAAGGGAAAGGCTACCTACTCCAGTATTCTGGCCTGGAGAATTCCATGGACTGTATAGTTCATGAGGTTGCAAAGAGTCGGACATGACTGAATGACTTTAACTTTCACTTAATAGTATATATAAATAAAATTACTTTTCTGTATGCTTGAAACTAATGCAATACTGTAAATCAACTATGCTTCAATAAAAATTAAATAAAAATAAAAGACAGTTTGACTATTATGATGAGACTTCTGCTACTTTCTTGGTTAATATCCTTATCATTTTTTTAAATTAATTCACCATAATTTGCTTACAAAATCCATATTAAGGGACATTTCAGTTATTTTCAATATTTTCCCTTACAGATAGTGCTGAAGTGATCATATTTACACATCTATATCTGTAAACAGGCACTAGCATCTCTGTAGAGCACATTTCCAGCAGCAGAGAAATATTGAGGCAAAGTTCATGCTATTAATAATATATACCTTTCCACTTCTATTTTTGTTTTGCTTAAAGCAACAACTATTTATTATTTTACAACTTCTGTGGGGTCTACTGAAGGGTCTGTTTTCGATATAATTTGCTTCTGTGGCTCTTGGTGAAAGATCATAGTTCCTCCCACATCGGCTAGATGAATTGCTTCAGCATTATCAACAGGATTCTCTAGTACAGTTAATACAAGAGAGAAAGTCAGAAGCTACACTGTCTTTTATGACTCACAGATATAGTCACCATTCCTGGTGTTCTTTCTGTAGATCCAGATTTCCACATGCTGTTATTTTCCTTCTACCCAAAGAATGTTCTGTAGCATTTTTCTTGTAGCTAGGATTTGATGGTAATTTTTTTTTTCAGTTTTATATGTCATTTTCACTTCACTTTAAAGATATTTTCACTGAGTATAGAATTCTAGGGTGACAGCATTTTCTTTCACTTACCTAAATGATGTTGCTCCACTATTTTCTTGCTCACATTCTTAACAACAATAAATCTACTGGTATCTTTATTTTTGTTCCCATGGACAGAATTTGTCTTTTTTTGGATGACAAATTTAAAAAAAAAAAATGTTTCTTTTTGTCGCTGGTTTTAAGCAATTGGATTTTGGTGCAATTTTCTTCATGCTTCTGAGCTTGTGGTTTTTAAAGCTTCTTAGCTTTGTGACGATATGAAATGCAATTATAGTAACTTTTAAACTTCCCTTCCAAGGAGCAAGTGTCTTTTAATTTCATGGCTGCAGTCACCATCTGCAGTGATTTTGGATCCCCTAAAATAAAGCTTCTCACTGTTTCCATTGTTTCCCCATCTATTTGCCATGAAATGATGGGACCAGAAGCCATGATCTTAGTTTCCTTTATGCTGAATTTTAAGCCAACTTTGTCACTCTCCTTTTTCAGTTTCATAAAGAGGCACTGTAGTTCTTTCTCGCTTTCTGCTTTAAACCTAGGTTTAAAAGTCACATTGGCAACCACTATGGAAACAGTATGGAGGGTCCATTAAAAGTAAAAGTAAGACTATCTATGATCTGACAATCATCCTCCTGGGTATTTAACCAGAGACAACTCTAACTTGAAAAGACAGACACATTCACGCCAATGTTTATAGCAGCACTTTTAGCAATTGTCAAACATGGAAGCAGACTCAATGCCCATACACAGAAGAACAGGTAAAGAAGATGTAGTATATGGAGGTAATATAGTATCATCATAAAATAGAATGAAATAATGCCATCCAAAACAACATGGATTGACCTGGGGACTATCATAGTAAGTGAAGAAACTCAGACAAAGACAAACGTGATATAACTCATACATAGGATCTTACAAAATGAACACATGAACTTATTTACAAATTTGAAATAGACTCATATATATAAAAAACAAGTTTATGATTTTCAAAGGGGAAAGGGAATGTGTGAGGGATAAATTAGGAGTTTGGGATTAATGTATCCACATTACAATATACAAAATAGACTATCAACAAGGAACTACTCTATAGAACACAGAACTATATTCAATATCTTGTGATGACCTATCATGGAAAGGAATATATATATATATAATATACTATATATCCTTCATAGCTCAGTTGGTTAAGAAACCGCTTGCAATGCAAGAGACCCTGGTTCAGTTCATGCACTGGGAAGATCTGCTGGAGAAGGGATAGGCTACCCATTCCAGTATTCTTAGGCTTCCCTTTTGGTTCAGCTGGTAAAAAAATTGCCTGCAATGTGGGAGACCTGGGTTCGATCCCTGAGTTGGGAAGATCCCCTGGAGAAGGGAAAGGCTACCTACTCCAGTATTCTGGCCTGGAGAATTCCATGGACTGTATAGTTCATGAGGTTGCAAAGAGTCGGACATGACTGAATGACTTTAACTTTCACTTAATAGTATATATAAATAAAATTACTTTTCTGTATGCTTGAAACTAACGCAATACTGTAAATCAACTATGCTTCAATAAAAATTAAATAAAAATAAAAGACAGTTTGACTATTATGATGAGACTTCTGCTACTTTCTTGGTTAATATCCTTATCATTTTTTTAAATTAATTCACCATAATTTGCTTACAAAATCCATATTAAGGGACATTTCAGTTATTTTCAATATTTTCCCTTACAGATAATGCTGAAGTGATCATATTTACACATCTATATCTGTAAACAGGCACTAGCATCTCTGTAGAGCACATTTCCAGCAGCAGAGAAATATTGAGGCAAAGTTCATGCTATTAATAATATATACCTTTCCACTTCTATTTTTGTTTTGCTTAAAGCAACAACTATTTATTATTTTACAACTTCTGTGGGGTCTACTGAAGGGTCTGTTTTCGATATAATTTGCTTCTGTGGCTCTTGGTGAAAGATTATAGTTCCTCCCACATCGGCTAGATGAATTGCTTCAGCATTATCAACAGGATTCTCTAGTACAGTTAATACAAGAGAGAAAGTCAGAAGCTACACTGTCTTTTATGACTCACAGATATAGTCACCATTCCTGGTGTTCTTTCTGTAGATCCAGATTTCCACATGCTGTTATTTTCCTTCTACCCAAAGAATGTTCTGTAGCATTTTTCTTGTAGCTAGGATTTGATGGTAATTTTTTTTTTCAGTTTTATATGTCATTTTCACTTCACTTTAAAGATATTTTCACTGAGTATAGAATTCTAGGGTGACAGCATTTTCTTTCACTTACCTAAATGATGTTGCTCCACTATTTTCTTGCTCACATTCTTAACAACAATAAATCTACTGGTATCTTTATTTTTGTTCCCATGGACAGAATTTGTCTTTTTTTGGATGACAAATTTAAAAAAAAAAAATGTTTCTTTTTGTCGCTGGTTTTAAGCAATTGGATTTTGGTGCAATTTTCTTCATGCTTCTGAGCTTGTGGTTTTTAAAGCTTCTTAGCTTTGTGACGATATGAAATGCAATTATAGTAACTTTTTTAAAAAAATGTCATTGTTGACTAAACCTGACATCTGTGTCAATTCTGTGTTTATTTCAATCAATTAATTGTTTTCTTCATTATGGGTCATATTTTCTTGCTTCTTTACATGCCTGAAAGTCTTTGACTAGATGACAAACATCTTGAATGTTAACTTGTTAAAGTTAGATGATTTTTTTAATTTAATTTTTTAAGTATAGTTGACTTACAATGATGTGTCAGTTTCTGATGTGTAATAAAGTGATATAGAGATATATGTAAAGTGAAAGTTACTCGGTTGTGTCTGACTCTTTGTGACCCCACAGACTGGAGCCTACCAGACATCTCTGTCCATAGAATATTCCAGGTAAGAATACTGGAGTGGGTATTCCCTACTCCAGGGTATCTTCCAACCCAGGGATCCAACCCAGGTCTCCCAAAATGAAGGCAGATTCTTTGCCTTCTGAGCCACCAGGGAAACCCTACAGATATATGTACTTTTTCATATATATTTTTATTATGGTTTAGCACAGGATACTGAGTAGTTTTCCTGTGCTATACAGTGGGCTTCCCAGGTGGCACAGTGGTAAAGAATCCTACCAATGCAGGAGATGTGTTTGGTTGGGAAGATGCCATGGAGTAGGGAAATGGCGACCTGCTCCAGTATTCTTGCCTGGAAAATTTCATGAGCAGAAGAGTCTGATGGGCTATAGACCATAGGTTCACAAAGAGTCAGACATGACTGAATTACTGAGCACACACACACACACACAGTGCTATACAGTAGGACTTTGTTTATCCATTCTTTATATAATGGTTTGCATTTGCTAACCACAGGCTCTCAATCCAACCCTTCCGCAGTGCTCTTGCCTGGGCAACCATAAGTTTGTTCTCTATGTGAGTCCATTTCTGTTTCATAAATAAGTTCATTTATGTTATGTTTTAGATTTTACATGTATCATATGGTATTTGTCTTTCTGTCTGACTTTATTAGTATGATAATCTCTAGGTCCAGAGTATTGGATATTTTTGTATTTCTAAAAATCTTGAGCTTTGTCCTGGATTGCATTCCAATGTACGTGGAAACAGCTGGATCCTTCAGATCATGCTTTTACAATGTATTAGATGGGATCAAAACAGTGTTTGATCATAAAGGTCACTGTTCCTTATGACTGAGGCAGGGCATTCTGCACAGTGCCCTGTGAATCAGAAGATATTTTCATCTTGTGGAAATTGACATTGTTATTGATTTGGTACCTTGTGGGATATTCTTTCCTCTAATCAATTCATGTGGACCTGTTGCCCCCTCAGGCTCCTCTGTCCATGGGATTTCCCAGGCAAGTAGGTTGCCATTTCCTTATCCAGGGGATCTTCCTAAGCCAGGTATCAAACTTGTGTCTCTTGCATTGTAGGTGGATTCTTTACCACCTGAGTCACCAGGGAAGCAGTTTTGTTCTTACATGTATTGAATATGTGTTAAATGATACTCAGCTAAATAGATGGTAAGGGGATTCTCTGAAGATATCTGGAGATTAATCTCTGTAAATTTCTTCTTCACAGTACTTAGTCCTGGAAAACCAGGACAATACTCTGAGGAGGGTATTGGTCTCCTCAGATCCATACTCTCAACTTAAGAAGTCCACTTGCCTCTGGCTTCCCCTTCTCTGTAACATGGCCTGGAAACTGAACAGTTAGCTGGAATGGGTCATAGAGATCGTCTGATTTATCGTCCTTCTCTCACTAATCATTATCCTTGGTTGACTGATGTTCAATGTCCTTAAGAATGTAGTTTCATATATTTTGTTCATTTTGAGGTTATTTCAGTAAAAAGGGTCAATCAGATTATTGTTATTCCACCTTGAAGTGAAGCAGAATCTTCAATAATTCTTACTTAAATTTTCAATATCCTTACTTAAATTTTGATTTCCTTTCCTCCTCAACAATCAATTTTAAACTTCTATAGGTGAGAATTAAGTTCTAAAATGCAAAATTCATCATATCACTTGTAAGCTTAAAGCTATTCAGAGGCTCCTATTTAATTCAATGTACTCCAAATTATGTTAAAATTTAATGAAAATCAATGAGACAAGCTAAAACAAAAATATGTTTTACTGGGAAAGGCATAGGGCAAAATCAGAAGACTTGGCTCAGGTTTATTTTCTTCCCTTCAAAGGCTCTTATTTCTTAAAAAAAAAAAAAAAAAATACAGTGTTCAGATTGTTCCCACCTCCCCAGGATCACATGTGTGCATGTGAGTCTAACTGAAATAACTGACATGTTGCCATATCATTCTCTAAGGAACCTCTCTTCTCTGCTGCTTCNACAGGTTTATTTTCTGCCCTTCAAAGGCTCTGATTTTTTAAAAAAAAAAAAAAAATACAGTGTTCAGATTGTTCCCACCTCCCCAGGATCACATGTGTGCATGTGAGTCTAACTGAAATAACTGACATGTTGCCATATCATTCTCTAAGGAACCTCTCTTCTCTGCTGCTTCTCTTTGCCCGAATGTTTCTTCCTCTTTCTCTGGCTAATTCCTGCTCATCTCCAAATAGCTGAAGGATCATTTTGTTAAAGGATTTGTAATCTTGTCTGATATTTACCCTTTTGGTTTTCTCATTATCTGGCACCATATTTTGTTCATAATAGATACTTCATAAATTTATAAATATTTGATGAGTAAGTGAACTAATGATTAAGTTAATGAATGAGTGAAATGAAACTTGAGAAACTTAATCATGAAATATATGATGTATACGGAACAGAAAAAACGAATGCAAGCTGTCAGTGTCTTAAGATCCATATTGAAGTCCAGATATGTAGTATTCATCCTTTCTCTTCTGAAAAGAACAGAATAAGTAGTTCATCTTCTTTTAATCAGGGTTCAACTTGAGTATTTATGGAGTGATATCCTTCTGTAAGAGCAGTACTACCAAATTTTCAAAATAAATAGAGCATGGGACTTAACTGGGATTAGTTCTTTTAAAGGATAAGGAATGGTGTGGGTTTTACTCCTACCTTTCAAAGTGAAATCGCTCAGTCGTGTCTGACTCCTTGTGACCCCATGGACTGTAGCCTATCAGGCTCCTCCGTCCATGGGATTTTCCAGGCAAGAGTGCTGGAGTGGATTGCCATTTCCTTCTCCAGGGGAGCTTCCCGACCCAAGAATCAAACCCGGGCCTCCCTCATTGCAGGTAGATGCTTTACCGTCTAAGCCACCAGGGAAGCCCCAATTAAAGAAATAGAATATAGCAAAGATGAATATTGCTGTGGAATCAGACTGCCTAGGTTCAAATTCTCATTGTACACCAAACTCCAGTTGCCTGCCTATCTGTGTTTATTTGTTGCCACAGTCTAGTTTGTACCCTGGTCTCCAAATATTTAAAATGAATGGTGATGCATATGTCATCCAACAGAAATATTATTAAATTCAAAATAATACTTACAATGGACATAAAACCTAGTGATGATACTCTTTAGTCAGTAAATATCAGTTAGCATCATGTTGTTTCAACTTTATGCAGTGTCAAGAAGGTGACAATTTCTGCTTTACATGACATAAATTTATCCTCTGACCTCTAACAAATTTAAATTAACAGTTTCATCTCAGCAATGTATGGAGAAGTTTCATTTTTTGTGAAGGTTTTAAAAAAATCGTCTTATTCAGAGTTCTCAGTGTAACAACCCTAAAGATGCAAAACATGCTCAGTGAGAGGAGAGCAGAGAAAAAAATGAAGTTGCTAATAAACATTATTTTAGTGCTTTGGTGACCTTTTGGGCCCATAATAAATATTTTGAGAAGTCACGTTAGAGTTGCAAAATTTCAGTCCCTCCATAGTTTATGCACTTCTCTCTAAAAGATCAGATAGAATACTCTTTAGCTGTGGTGATCCTTGAAGGAGTGGGGTGGAGATCAGGGGAGTCTAAAACCTTCTTCCCTGTTTCCACTGTAGAAGTGATGGATTGAAGGTAAAGAGCCAGAAAGGACTTTCATGTTGTAGGTAAAGGCCAATTAGTAGCAAAGGAATTTAAGCAAGAGAGATCCAGTGCATTTTCTACTGTCTCCAGGTGCTGATGTTTTACCTGGACAGTCTCTTGTGAAGATGAGAGACATGCCCCAGCTCTGAGGGCACAGCTAGCATCTCTCTCCACAATCTCTCTCTAATGGCAGATGTCTATGTGTCTCCATGCGGTGTGACACTATCCAGGAACTGTCATAGGGAGCCTATGATTTAGTATGGGCTCACAGGATCCCTGGAAATTCTACCCACATCTATCACACTTACCAACGAAAAGATTTGCATCTCTTTTTTTATATTTTTTTTCTCTTTCTTATTCATTCTTTTTAGCTGCACTGGATCTTTGTTGCAGCTTGCGGGCTTAGTTACTGAGGAGCATATGGGATATTAGTTCCATGACTGACCAGCAATCAAATCTCTGTCCCGTGCTTTGGAAGGCAGATTCTTAACCACTGCACCACCAGGGAAGTTGCTGAATTCCTGTTCTGAGTTGCAGAATATTATTCCCTCTCTCCAAATTCTCATCACCACTGTGATAGCTGAAAGGTAGGGCACATGCTTGGCATCTCAGCACCATCGCTGAGAGACTGAGAGAAGTAGCTCTGTTTTAGAGTCCTCTTGCAGATATCTCTGCTACCCCAAACTTTGAGGTAAACAAATGAGTTGTATTCCTACTGCCACACACCGCACTTCAAGAAGGAGGACAAAGTATTTGTTGCTCAAAGGATCTGCTATGCCCTCAAATAATTATCTTCTTCCCTTAATTCTTTTTTTAAAATAAACAGTGGAATATTGACTGTTAAAAGGTTTTTGTTGTTGCTGTTTGTTTGTTTTTCTGAAAGATGACTACACAAGGCAAAACTTCCAGAAGAAACACAGAGCTTTTTTTTTTTTTCTTTTCCTCAGACATTAACTTAGAGGATAAGTTTATTATACCATGAATAATACATCTTAAATAAAATGCTGATCTTAGGAAATGAGACCACCAGGAGCACATTTCCATGTTCCATCTGTTAACTATAGTTACTTTCAGAGAAACTCTGTAGCAGTGGTGTCTAAACTTACTGAGAATTTACCACATAAGGTCTGTAAATTATGTGCTTAATATTTAAGTCTCTGAGAAGCAGAAGTGATAAAGTGATCAGAATTCTTTACCAATGTTTTTTAGTATGCTAAGCTATGCTCACTCAGTCCTGTCTGACTCTTTTGCAACCCCATGGACTGCAGCCCACCAGGTTCCTCTGTCCATGGACTTCTCCAGGCAAGAATACTGGCATGGGTTGCCATGATCTCCTCCAGGGGATCTTCCTGACCCAGAGACTGAAACCAGGTCTTCCACATTGCAGGCAGATTTTTTACCATCTGAGCCACCTGGAAGCCCCTATTTAGTATGACTGAGTACTTTTTATCTTATCAGCACATATTTATTTTTATCAGTATATAGTTAAATATAATATGATATTTATTATTTTTATATGTAAATAATGTTTTCTGAAGCAGAAAACCGAAGAAAACAACAATAGGCTTTTCTCATCCTGGCATATTTTTCAAATCAAAGGATGTATTTTACATAGTATTTGAACCATACCAATGATTGCCAGCCTTCTTTTAGTCTCTTAAATGTATGGAAAATGAGTTAATTTTATGCCTCTACTTATGTGGAGAAATTATACAGAATTACCAAAATAAATGACAAAAAAATACATCAAAGCACTTTGAATAGGGTGATGATAACTGTAAAATGAACACTTCATTACCCATAAAATGTAATAATTTTATCACTATTCTAATCAGAAAAGGTGATTAATTTCACTAAGCACAATACATTGTTTCTATAGAAGGGCAAAATTAACTATGTACTAATAAAAAGCATCCTTATAGCCCATACTGGAAGCTATTGATTTCCTCTGTCAGTACGGAAGTTCCACCCCCTAACATCAGAACAGAGATCCAAGCCCATAAATGTCCACCCTGAGACTCCCACCCAGACCTGGGGACTCATATTATTTCCCTCTGGATGATGATGGATTTATTTAGTCACAGTATTATCAGAATTTATACTTAGATATTTGCTGTCGCTTCTTTATTGTCTGTCTTCTACTCTAAAGTATAATTTCCCCTTAGGAAGGGGTTATGTCTGATTTGTCTGTTACAATCCCACTGCCTGCGGGGCATACAGTTCCCAGATAATGCTTGAAGGAATTGAAGGAATGAATCAAGGGACATTGATGATAACTAAGTTTTAAAATACAGGCCCTAGGACTTACTGTGAAATATTTAATATTTTCAAAAGTCTTGTAATGGATATTACTAAGTAAAATTTGATATCCATTTTATTAGCACTTTGAAGGGAGNTTTGAAGGAATTGAAGGAATGAATCAAGGGACATTGATGATAACTAAGTTTTAAAATACAGGCCCTAGGACTTACTGTGAAATATTTAATATTTTCAAAAGTCTTGTAATGGATATTACTAAGTAAAATTTGATATCCATTTTATTAGCACTTTGAAGGGAGAAGGAAATGGCAATCCACTCCAGTGCTCCTGCCTAGAGAATCCCATGGACAGAGGAGCCAGGTGGGCCGCTGTCCATAGGGTCGCACCGAGTCAGACATGACTGAATCGACTTAGCAGCAGCAGCAGTACTGTGAAGGCTATTAGATTAGTGTACATGTGGATTTCTTTGTGTGTCACATAAATATACATAAATATAAAACATGTGAATCAGTAAATGTCACGGAGTGACAAATGAACTTGATTCTAAGTGAAAAGATCCACTTTATATAGGGCTTCTCTCTTAGCTCAGTTGGGAAAGAATCCACCTGCAATGCAGGAGACATGGGCTCGATTCCTGGGTCCAGAAGATCCCCTGGAGAAGGAAATGGCAACCCACTCCACTGTTCTGGCCCGGAAAGCCCCACGGACAGAGGAGCCTGGGGGGCTACAGAGGAATCCAGGGGTCACAAGAGTCGGACACAACTTAGCAACTAAACCACTATTATAGAATACTATCAAGGATCAAAAGTACTACAAATATCAAAAATACTAGCTATAGCGTATTTGACATTTTCTGCTACATAAAGTAATGTAGGTTTTTTTCCTCAAAAATTCAATACATGTTTCATTGTACTCTACAGATTTTCTTTTTTTGGACTATTAAACTCAAGGGAATGAAAATTCATATTTCATGGTGGTCTATTTCGGTAGAGTCTTGCAAAATGCAATTCTTTCACTAAATCCATTAGTGAAGTGGAAACTGCTCATTGTTTGGGTCAGAACACATTAAAATGTGTCAATGCTTAAAAGCAGCAACGTCTCAGCCTTAAGAGAGACAAGAAAAGACAGACAGACAGACTATGGATCATGAGAAAATACCCTACAGACAAGAATGAAAGTAAATGCTGGTAAGGAGGGACATTAGGGAGTGTCTAGGTCCAGTTTATTGCCTCCTGTTAAAATGAACTTAACCTTATTCAATACTGTAAAATACATAACACACACATAATCAACTTTGTACATGATTCACATATGCTTGTGAAAAGCAGGTCAAAGATGCCTCTAGAAACACATGGAAGGGTAAAATATAGTTAATGGGTTTTCCTACAGTCCAAGAGACTGAGGGAAATTAAACAATGGTAAAATGTGATTGCATCTCAAGATGTTGATGAATCGAGTCAGGCTTCTCACAGAATGCCCACCTGCTCTGAACTACATTAGATTTTTAAGCTGCGCTTTTATAAACTGGATCATATGTCACATTTCTCCATATGCTTCTTAGCAGGCATAGAGAGTTCTTAGCACTTTTTTAGACAGACTGAGCCCTGTGATACGATTCATTATCATGTATAACCCCTGGGTTATTACCACATCTTCTCCATTTGGAAAATGGTGCTCACACACTTGATAATAAGGTGATAGATTACAATTAGATGTGTGCAGTTAACCAAACTATCGGCTTAAAATACTCTAAGCATTTCCAGGATCATAAATAGATGAGAATTACCGAGGATTAAATCCCCTGTATGAAACTAATTCAGGAAGCAGATGGCCCTTCAGTTTCTTTATTGCAAATAAAATACTTGCTAAGTTTGGTAAAACAAAAGAGGACAGCTTTCCTATCCGTATGCATTTTGATAAGGACACCTAATCAGGCCCTAAGCAATGTGACATGTTTTACCAAAAAAATCCTCACATTTGTCATCATTGAACCTAATATGAGCCTATGATAAGGCACTGAATTCTGGGGTTCCAGGAGTGACTCATTGCAGAAAAGTGTAAGCCACAGGGTAGTTTCAGGAATACTAGGATCCATTCTGACTCTGATGAAAGGAGGAGTTAGAGCACAATGGCAGAATAAAAATTATAATGAACTGCTATGTGCCTTGAGAAAATGTAAACCATCATTTGTCTCCTGAAACTTTGACCCAATCATGGTTAGATTATTTCTGGATATATAAAAAGCTAGGTAGTGCTCTGTCTAACCTGGCAAAATTAGATTCATGCTATAATTCATAGTCTCCTAAATATAACATTTCCCTACTCCAGTGGCATTTTTGGACATAACTCTCATTACAGATTTATCGTGTTGTAGTGATTGTCTGAATACAATTCTCCCCCATAGGACAGAGAGATCTCTGAAAGCATGAGCCATATTATCTCTCTCTGTTTTTACACCAGCACACTGCACAGGGCTAGCTGTTTAATTACCAATTAATTGTTAATGAATTATTAATCTAACAAATGAATAACGTAGAATATAGTAGTAGGTCTATGATTAAAATAAATGAATGAAAGATAACCACAGCAAGAACAGGACAAAGAAAAAAAGCCTGTTTACGGTGCTTTATGTGGGGATGGTAAAAGGAGGACATCAAGGCTGTCTATTGTCTCCCTGCTCATTTAACTTATATGCAGAGTACATCATGACAAATGCTGGACTGGAAGAAACACAAGCTGGAATCAAGACTGCTGGGAGAAATATCAATAACCTCAGATATGCAGATGACACCACCCTTATGGCAGAAAGTGAAGAGGAACTAAAAAGCCTCTTGATGAAAGTGAAAGAGGAGAGAGAAAAAGTTGACTCAAAGCTCAACATTCAGAAAACGAAGATCATGGCATCCAGTCCCATCACTTCATGGGAAATAGATGGGGAAACAGTGGAAACAGTGTCAGACTTTATTTTTCTGGGCTCCAAAATCACTGCAGATGGTGACTGCAGCCATGAAATTAAAAGACGCTTACTCCTTGGAAGAAAAGTTATGACCAACCTGGGTAGCATATTCAAAAGCAGAGACATTACTTTGCCAACAAAGGTCCATCTAGTCAAGGCTATGGTTTTTCCGGTGGTCATGTATGGATGTGAGAGTTGGACTGTAAAGAAGGCTGAGCACCAAAGAATTGATGCTTTTGAACTGTGGTGTTGGAGAAGACTCTTGAGAGTCCCTTGGACTGCAAGGAGATCCAACCAGTCCATTCTGAAGGAGATCAACCCTGGGATTTCTTTGGAAGGAATAATGCTAAAGCTGAAACTCCAGTACTTTGGCCATCTCATTGTGAAGAGTTGACTCATTGGAAAAGACTCTGATGCTGGAAGGGATTGGGAGCGGGAGGAGAAGGGGACGACGGAGGATGAGATGGCTGGATGGCATAATGAACTCGATGGATGTGAGTCTGGGTGAACTCTGGGAGATGGTGATGAACAGGGAAGCCTGGCATGATGCGATTCATGGGGTCGCAAAGAGTCAGACATGACTGAGCACCTGAAATGAACTGAACTGAACTGAAAGTCAATAGGGGCACCTCCATAAATGGTCAAACGTATGCTAATACTAACTACATCAGTGGTCACAAACCCTAACGGTGATTTAGAGGAGCTATGAATTTATAGAGAAGGTATCACACTGCTTATTTTCCTATCAAGAATATTAAGAAAAAAGAAAGTAAATTCGCTCAGTCGTGTCCGACTCTGCGACCCCATGGACTGTAGCCTACCAGGTTCCTCTGTCCATGGGATTCTTGAGGCAACAGTAGGAGTGGGTTGCTATTTCCTTCTCCAAGGGATCTTCCTGACTGAGGGATCGAACCTGGGTCTGCCGCATTGTTGGCAGACACTTTACTGTCAGAGACACCAGGGAAGTCACAAGAATATTACTTTCCTAAAATTATTTCCAAAGTATTGTATGTGCCGGTATTCAAGTCTGAATCTGTATGCTACTCAGAAAAGGTAAAACCTTTCAAAATGAGTTGCAGCTGTTTCAAGGGACTGGCCCAAGTTGTAGTAAGAATTTCTGAGTGGGAAGATGCATAAGGAGCTATTACAGACTTGAAAACAGCTTAAGGACGTGGCAGGGAAAGAATAATCAAGGTAATATACAGGATATTAGCTGAACAAAGAAAGAATACAAGCAAAATGTGTGTTCTTTTCTTCCTATATAAAGAAAAACCACCTGAAATACTAAGATAATTACTTCCAAACTCGTTATACACAGACCTCTTGGGAAATTGCTACACGATCTTTAATAAAGGGATAATTTCAAGTAAAAGAATATTTTTAGATTTTATCTAAATAATATCTAATAATTATTTTATATATAGGGGAAATAATGTATTAAAAAGGAGAGACATAATTTTGCAACAAAGGTCTGTACAGTCAAAGCTATGGTTTTTCCAGCAGTCATGTATGGATGTGAGAGTTGGACCATAAAGAAGGCTGAGAATGAAAAAACTGATGCTTTCAAATTGTGGTGTTGAAGAAGACTCTTGAGAGCCCCTTGGACTAAAAGGATATCAAACCANTACAGTCAAAGCTATGGTTTTTCCAGCAGTCATGTATGGATGTGAGAGTTGGACCATAAAGAAGGCTGAGAATGAAAAAACTGATGCTTTCAAATTGTGGTGTTGAAGAAGACTCTTGAGAGCCCCTTGGACTAAAAGGATATCAAACCAGTTAATCCTAAAGGAAATCCACCCTGAATATTCACTGAAGGACTGATGCTGAAGCTCCAATACTTTGACCACCTGATGCAAAGAGATGAGTCACTGGGAAAGCCCCTGATGCTGGGAAGGACTGAGGCAGTAGGAGAAGATGGCAAAAGAGAATTAGATGGTTGGATGGCATCACTGACTCAATGGAAATGAGTTTGAGCAAACCCTGGGAGATGGTGAAGGACATGGGAGCCTGGGGTGCTGCAGTCCATGGTGTTGCAAACAGTCAGACATGACTTAGCCACGGAAAAGCAAACAACAGAGGAAAAAACATAAATTATTTGAACCATATATGAAACATATTGAAGAGTACATTTCAATATGTTCAACAGAAAACAATCTTAAGGTTAAAGAAAGATGGGGAGGACAGATAAATCAGGAGTTTAGGACTGACATATTCACACTACTGTAAATAAAATAATCATCAAGGACCTACTGTATAGCACAGGGAACTTAATTCCATACTCTATAATCACCTATGTGGGAAAATACTCTGAAAAAGAATAGATATATGTATAACTGAATCACTTTGCTGTGCACCTGAAATTAACACATTGTAAATCAACTTCAATGCAAATGGGAAATAGATGGGGAAACAGTGGAAACAGTGTCAGACTTTATTTCTTTGGGCTCCAAAATCACTGCAGATGGTGACTGCAGCCATGAAATTAAAAGACGCTTACTCCTTGGAAGAAAAGTTATGACCAACCTGGATAGTATATTCAAAAGCAGAGACATTACTTTGCCGACTAAGGTCCGCCTAGTCAAGGCTATGGTTTTTCCTGTGGTCATGTATGGATGTGAAAGTTGGACTGTGAAGAAAGCTGAGTGCTGAAGAATCGATGCTTTTGAACTGTGGTGTTGGAGAAGACTCTTGAGAGTCCCTTGGACTGCAAGGAGATCCAACCAGTCCATTTTGAAGGAGATCAACCCTGGGATTTCTTTGGAAGGAATGATGCTAAAGCTGAAACTCCAGTACTCTGGCCACCTCATGCGAAGAGTTGACTCACTGGAAAAGACTCTGATGCTGGGAGGGATTGGGGGCAGGAGGAGAAGGGGATGACAGAGGATGAGATGGCTGGATGGCATCACGGACTCGATGGACGTGAGTCTGAGTGAACTCCAGGAGATGGTGATGGATAGGGAGGCCTGGCGTGCTGCGATTCATGGGGTCGCAAAGAGTCGGACACGACTGAAAGACTGAACTGAACTGAAATCTTTCTTTCTTTCTTTTACTTTTTTTTTTTTAACTTTACAGTACTGTATTGGTTTTGGCATACATTGACATGAATCCGCCATGGGTGTACATGAACTCCCAAACATGAACCTCCTTCCCACCTCCCACCCTACAAAAAATGTAGGACCTAAAAGTTGAGAATTATGTTTTATTTGGCAGACAAAACTGTTGACTTCAGCCCAGGATGCAAACTCTAGGATACTTTTAAGGAACTACTCCAAAGAAGTAGGTGTGGAGCCAGAACATATAAGAGTTTTTGTAACAAAAAGCAGGCAGGTAGAATGTCAAAAGATTATTGTTAATTAAAGAAAAACAGATATCTTGAGTTAAGGGATTAGCATTTTTCTACATGTG
Organism: Oreotragus oreotragus; assembly: GCA_006410675.1. Taxonomy (NCBI): domain Eukaryota; kingdom Metazoa; phylum Chordata; class Mammalia; order Artiodactyla; family Bovidae; genus Oreotragus; species Oreotragus oreotragus. The sequence continues at coordinate 321,478 of SJYX01006731.1, read as the reverse complement.
GGAAGATGCAAGAGTCTGTGTTTATTGAAATAATATCTTTGATATGCATCTTAGCTGTCTGAGGTCAATATCCTTTTCTTTCTCATCCTGAGTCTCCACAAGACTTATCCTTAGGGACATCTGCAGTAGCTTGATAGCTGTAACATCCTTTGTTTACTGATATAGAGACAGTATTTTTCATTCACAACCTATATCAAACATATGAGATTCAAGTTTCTTGACAACATTGTAAAGATATATTTTGAAATAAAAATGGTTGCTCTTTGGAAGAAAAGCTATGACAAACATAGACAGCATATTGAAAAGCCAAGACATCACTTTGCCATGTGTATGCAAAGTGTATAGTCAAAGCTATGGTTTTTCTAGTAGTCATACACCGATGTGAGAGTTGGACCATAAAGAAGGCTGAGTGTTGAAGAATTGATGCTTTCAAATTGTGGTGCTGGAGAGACTCTGGAGAGTTTCTTGGACTGTAAGAAGATCAAACCAATCAATCCTAAAGGAAATCAACCCTGAATATTCATTGGAAGGACTGATGCTGAAGCTTCAATACTTTGGTCCCCTGATTTGAAGAGCTAACTCACTGGAAAAGACCCTGATGCTAGGGAAGACTGAGAGCAGAAGGAGAAAGGGACAACAGAGGATGAAATGGTTGGATGGCATCATCGACTCAATGGACATGAGTTTGAGCAAACCCAGGAGATAGAGAAGGACAGGGAAGCCTGGTGTGTTCAGTCCAAGGATTTGCAGAGTTGGACAGGACTGAGTAAGTGAACAACAACAAAATTTTGAATACGTTCTTCTTTACCATTTAAAATATAACTCTTTTATTTAAGCATTCCATCTCAAATCACCTCCAATTCCAGGCTTCAGTTTTTGTGGCTCCTAAATAGGTGGGGAAATGGTGCAAAGTGTCAGACTTTATTTTTTGGGCCTCCAAAATCACTGCAGGTGGTGACTGCAGCCATGAAATTAAAAGATGCTTACTCCTTGGAAGGAAAGTTATGACCAGCCTAGATAGCATATTAAAAAACCGAGACATTACTTTGCTAACAAAGGTCCATCTAGTCAAGGCTATGGTTTTTCCAGTAGTCATGTATGGATGTGAGAGCTGGACTGTGAAGAAAGCTGAGCACCAAAGAATTTATCCTTTTGAACTGCGCTATTGGAGAAGACTCTTGAGAGTCCTTTGGACTAAAACTAGATCCAACCAGTCCATACTAAAGGAGATCAGTCCTGGATGTTCATTGGAAGGACTGATGCTAAGGCCTAAACTCCAATACTTAGGCCACCTTATGCAAAGAGTTGACTCGTTGGAAAAGACCCTGATGCTGGGAGGGATTGGGGGCAAGAGGAGAAGGGAATGACAGAGGATGAGATGGATAGATAGCATCACCGACTCAATGGACATGAGTTTGAGTAAACTCCAGGAGTTTGTAATGGACAGGGAGGCCTGGCGTGCTACAATTCATGGGATCACAGAGTCGGACACGACTGAGCGATTGAACTGAACTGAACTGTCCATCTTACTTCACTGAATATTTTTCCAGAAAATACCACATTTCTATGGCCTTCCTTTTCATTATATTAATTTAGGCATATTTTAGAATTACATCTACAATCTTACAGAATCAAATTCCCTACATATAAAAAATAGAATTGATATAGGGAGATTACTTAGTACAGATAATATAATATAAAGAGGAAAGTAAATTTTCTAAGTTGGGTCTGTTCTAAGAGAGAATGAACCACCATTTGAAGTGAAGTCCTTGAAATGAGGTCTTCCATCAGAGATAAGTCATCATGGCTCACGTGTCTCTATCTAGCATGGATCCTGTGCTGGGAGAGGGATTCTATATTAGCTTCTAATCTGCTTGTTCTTTGGAATTAGTAGGAGAGTCTTTATTGCAATTAAAGTTATAGGATCATTTTACAGTAATCCAAAATTCTGTTAAGATTCTTACCGTTAAGAGCTGGACATTAATTTCCTTCTCCTTGAGGGTGGACTAAACTTAGAAACTAACTTTTTTTTTTGTATTTATTTATTTTTTTACACGAACTCCCAAACATGAACCCCCCTCCCACCTCCCACCCCACATCTTCCCTCCAGATCATCCCCATACACCAGCCCCAAGCATCCTGCATCCTGCATTGAACACAGACTGGCAATTCATTTCTTACATGATAGTATACATATTTCAATGCTATTCTCCCAAATCATCCCACCCTCTCCCTCTCCCTCTCCTTCTCCCTCAGAGTCCATAAGTCCGCTCTACACATCTGTATCTCTTTTGCTGTCTTGCATACAGGGTCCTCATTACCATCTTTCTAAATTCCATATATATGTGTTAGTATACTGTATTGGTATTTTAAAATTTTATTTATTTATCAATGAGACATAGGAAGATTCCTGTAGGAGAAGAACATTTATAAGACTGGTTTTCCCAATTTCCAGCTGTTGCTTTTTCCACTGCGCCACCTGCTTCCCCTTCAAGAGTGAGAGATACACTCAAAATGAAAGATTCAGCTTGTAAGCATATAGAAAACATCCACTTCATCATCATTTTAAACACCATACTGCAGTTTAAGTAAAATCTTCCTGCCTGTGGTTCTCAGCTTCCCTCTGAAGCCCTTGCAAGCCCAAATTTGTCTGGAAATCTGCCAGTCCCATGGCATGTGGTTGTTTTTAACTGTAAGGTTGGTTACAATTTGGCCAAGACCTTCACAGGGTCATTCTCAAGTTTCTTCAGACCCTTGGTTGGTGCCATCTACCGCTGGTAAATTATTTGTTTCTAAATTTGTCAATTCAGTCTAAAACATCTTGTGCTTTTCCACTACATTTCCCCCCTCTAGTTGCTAGGCTCTGAAGGACTGCTTTTAGCTAGGAATTTCTTTAGTGCCTGGGCTTCCCCAGTGAATCAGTGGTGAAGAATCTGCCTGCAATTCAGGAGATGCTGGGGACGTGGGTTCAATTCCTGGGTTGGGAAGATCCCCTGGAAGAGGGAATGGCAACCCACTCCAGTATTCTTGCCTGAGAAATCCCATGGACAGTGGAGCCAGGTGGGCTATAGTCCATGGGGTCATAAAAAGGTTGGACAAGACCAAGCACACATACTATGCTATTTTTCAGTAAGCACTTTATAAATATAGTCAGGGTTTATATGGGACCAAGAATGAATGTCTGTTGGTAAAGACTCAGAATATATACCTGTTGTAGTTTATATCCCAATAGGAATTAAGGGGAAATATACTTATCTTCCCACCATGGGTTGCAGCCAAGAGGGACTGAATGCAAATAATAGTGATATCTTACTCATGGATGATTTTTACCACCCTCTCTGACTCAGCAGCCCTGTTATCCCCACTCTATTTCTGAAACTGCTAGGAAAAAGATTCCTTTAATTTTGCATATGATGGTGGCAACTGATTATCCTCCTAGTTAGGGATCACGTTTCCAGACTTTTCCTAGTTTCTTATACACACACACACACACACACACACACACACACACACACACACTTAAAATTATGTGTTACTGGAAGCTTACATTGATGAGGACCACAAACCAGTAGGGGCCCTCACCGGCCACCAGATCTGTCAGCACCTAATCTTAGATTCCATCCTCCAGAACTGTGGGAAAAATGTTTTGTTTAAGCCACCCTGTCTGTGCCAAATTTTAAAAACTAATTTTTATTAAAATATAGCTGCTTTACAATGTTGTGTTATTTTCTGCTGTAAAGCAAAATGAATCAGCCATACATAAATACACTTCCAGGAGGCTCAGTGGTAAAGAATTCATCAGCAATCCATATAGGCAGGGAACGTGGGTTGGATCCCTGTGCTGGGAAGATCCCCTGGAGAAGGACATGGCAACCCACTCCAGTATTCTTGCCTCAAAAATCCCATAGATAGAGGAGCCTGGCTGGCTATAGTCCATAGGTTCACAGAGTCAGACACAACTTCAAAACTAAACCACAACGACACACACACGTGTGTGTGTGTGTGTGATATGTATATATATATTCCCTGTTTTTTGGCTTTCCTTTCCATTTAGGTCATCACAGAGCATTAACTAGAGTTCCTTGTGCTATACTGTAGGTTCACATTAGTTATCTATTTTATACATAGTATCAATAGTCTATACATATCAATCCCAAACTCCCAACTCCTCCTACCACCCTCTTCCCCCTTCAGTTCAGTTCAGTTCATTTGCTCAGTCGTGTTTGACTTTTTGCGACCCCATGAATTGCAGCACTCCAGGCCTCCCTGTCCATCACCAACTCCCGGAGTTCACTCAGACTAATTAAAACAACAGTAACAACAACCTCACTAAAACTATATATGGCTGTCTCTTATACACATCTAGATGTGTATAAGAGACAGGTATAAGTTGCTTGTATATTTTTAAGATTAGTTGAGAAACTAACTTTTAAAGAACAGAATAGTGAAGGTGATGATGTGTGACGTGATGACTATGCATTCTGGTCTCCTCTTTGTCCTCTTTCTGGGAGAGCTTACTCTGAATATAGCCAGCTGTCAAACTATCAGGACACTAAAGCCATCCTAAGGAGAGGCCCATGTGATGAGGAGCTGTAGCCTCCTTCTAAAGTTGAAGCTTTTAATCAGCAGTCATGCCAGTGAGACATGTGGATGTAGACCTGACAGCCTGAATCACATCTTCAGAGGACGCTGGCCAAGTTAATGCCTTGATTCTGCCTCAAGAGAGATCTTAGATCAGGACCACCCGGCTGACAACTAACCCTCATAAATTACACGAGATAATAAAAATGTTGCTATTAGCAGCTAAACTTTGGTCTAAGTTGTTATACAGAATGAATAGTAACTAGCACAAATTCATGCCTGGAGTTCCTGATTCAAAGAATTTGAGGTGAAGCTAAAAATCTATGTTTAGTATAATCATCCTGTTGATTCTAGTGCAGTTACTCTATCACTAGGTATTTAGGAGCCATTTCAATCTTCCCTCCAGGGGTGTATTCGCTTGATTTTGCCCATGGCTGAGGCCTACTCAAATTAGTAATATCATTCTTCCTATTATTATCTCTCTTACTTTACCTTATAATCAAGAACATAACAGAAAAGGTGTTACCTGTTAAGGATTATACTTATGAAAGTAGTACTTTAAAATTTTTATTATGAAAATAATAACATATGCTTATTATAAAACATGGAAAATTGTCTTAAAGGTATAAAGAATCCAAAGCATACTCATATATTCTCTCAAATATCTCTATTGCTTAATTTTGATATGCTTTCTTTATATTAATTGTAAAGAATCATGACACAGCTGTCATACAATTTCCCATCAATTTTTTGCCTTCTACTGAAACAGTGACTTGCATACAATGCAGTTTAGTGAATATTTGTTACATAACTATTTCCTAAACATTTCCCAAAATATTTAAAATTCTTTAGGAGAAATAAATGACTGAACAATATTGCATCATGTTTATGTACTATTGTTAATTTAAAGCTCACTAAACAAAAATTTATAAACATTATTAAAGTTTTTAATATACTTTGCCATACTGCTTTCTAGAAAGGCAATGGTATTCTTACTTTGAAAGTGATTTTAAATGGTTAAAATTTCATAGGCGAAAGCACAGATGTTATAATAAAACAAAGATGAAAGATTAAGGCCAGTGTGTAGCATGGGATTTATATACACAATATTAAAACTGCACACCCAAATTTGATTCTAAACTTATCTGAATTGGGGGAAACAAAAACCTTTTTCTAAGAGGATAGAAAAGGGAGTAAATTACAGAAGAGAAAGGATGAGGTAATGGAGTGAGTTTGGATTATAGCTCTCCAGACAGCAATAGATATCTAGCCAATACTTCTCTAAATTGTAAGCAGCAATACTGGAGAAAAGAAAGCCTGGCAGTGGGTTGATCTCTTACGAGAATATACCTCATTAGAACATGACTTTCAACAAAGGAATGATGGAATGGAACTCAATGGTGACTGAGCAGTTTCTCCTGGCGTGGAAGAATGACAATTATAAAAACTTCACAGTGTATAGTATAACCCTAAAGACAATATTTTCTAAAATTAAAAAAAAAATCAATAAAGATGCAGGAAGCATCTTTATGTGTTGCTGCTGCTAAGTCACTTCAGTCGTGTCTGACTCTGTGCGACCCCATAGACAGCAGCCCACCAGGCTGCCCCATCCCTGGGATTCTCCAGGCAAGAACACTGGAGTGGGTTGCCATTTCCTTCTCCAATGCATGAAAGTGAAAAGTGAAAGTGAAGTCGCTCAGTCGTGTCCAACCCTCAGAGACCCCATGGACTGCAGCCTACTATGCTCCTCCGTCCATGGGATTTTTCCAGGCAAGAGTACTGGAGTGGGTTGCATAAAGCAATCCCACCTATGCCTATTAGATATACAACATTGTTTTATTTATGAATCTAGTTTTTAGGTTGAGGGACATGTCCTAAAGAGAAAATGTAAATGACACATGCAATGGATTCAGAAAGTCTGAGAGATATAGGGCACACAGAGTGGTTGTGATTGTTACATTTTGAGGGACATGAGAAATTCTAGAAGGTTGCATAAAGCAATCCCACCTATGCCTATTAGATATACAACATTGTTTTATTTATGAATCTAGTTTTTAGGTTGAGGGACATGTCCTAAAGAGAAAATGTAAATGACACATGCAATGGATTCAGAAAGTCTGAGAGATATAGGGCACACAGAGTGGTTGTGATTGTTACATTTTGAGGGACATGAGAAATTCTAGAGAATGATGAACCCAAGTAATATTATGGTCATGGTCCTTACCTACAGGAAAGGGTGATGAGAAAGAAAGGAGTGTTTTGTGTTCTGCATGTTGCTATTATTAATGATTCTAAATACAAAGGATAACAATGATGATAATAATATTTTGTCCTGAAACAAGAAGGAATTCTTTATTGGTCAATAGCTCATATATTTTTTTTCCTCATTTACTGTTTTTTTTTTTCCATGATTTACTTATTTTAAAGAATATGAATGTAATGAATATGAAGATTCAGGAAAGATGTCTGAATAGCTTATATTTAAAAGTTAAAGCCATAGCAATAATTCATCTGAATATATCTAAATCAATTGAAAATTTGATAATAATGCACACATGAATATTATTTAGAAAACATGGTAAATTTTGTGAAAATAATTTTAAAAAAGAAAAAGTCTCCCTTATGTAAGACTTTGACAAGCCAATTTAAAATCATTATAGAACCAAAAGGTAAACATTGGAGGCCCACTTGAACATCAGCTGCTTTTGTGAAAAAGAGAAAAAGTAAGAAAGTTTCCTGGAGCCCTTATACTAGCAATATTTCCTTCAGGCACACATGCCCCACTCTGACAAATCAAGAAAATAAACCTGGTCCATAGTTTTAAAGAAATGTAATTTTTGGAATTTTTCAAGTTTTTATTCAATGTTTAAGAGAATTAAAAGAGCTTGCCAAGACACAGTGTATGCCTAACCCCATCTCCCTCCACGTCTCCCAGACATTGGTGAATGAATCACTGAGTTAGTCTTTCAACAATCCATGTCTCTCTGGAGCCAGTTCAGTGGTTGGTAACACCCTATATAATCTTACAGCTGGACTTGTTCATCAGCAACAATATTTGGTTGAAAAAAAATAAAAAATGATGCATCTGATTTCTAAAGTTGAACTGATGACCAAATTGAAACAACCACCTAGTAGAACTAATTAATTGTAGAGAGTGGTTATGAATACAGCTGGAAATACCATTTCACTTGAAAAATAGTTGTTTCAGAGGTTGCCTGGGACTTCCAAGTCTGTCTATGACAATATAATTTTCAGAGACTAAATTCTTAGAAGCACAGAATTGTGATTTGGGAACATTGTAAAGCCTTCACATACATAGGAGCTATAGAAACTAATCATCTTTCTTACATTCTACATTCTTAAACAACTAGGTTCTATACTTGGTTTGAACAGAAGAGTAGACAAACACTGTGCCAAAGGTAGTTTGAGGGAGGGAAAGGAATCCAGATGTAGGCTCAGTTATATATGGAGCCCTGAATGAACCCTTACAGGTTTCTTGACCTCTTATTTGTTTTTGTTTTTGTTTTTTTAATTTTTTAAAATATTTTCTTGGCCACACCATATGTCATATGGAATCTTAGTTCCCTGACCAGGGATCAAACCCATGTCCTTTTCATTGGAAACACAGAGTCTTAACCACTGGACAATCAGAGAATTGCCCTTATTCAGTTTTCCTCAATAGGATGAGTACCATAATGACTAAGGGCCACTTATTTTGAGAATTATATAAAAGTTAAAATATACTTTTAAGTATCCAATATAGAGTCTGAAATAGAGCAAATATTCAATAAATATTTGTTCAATGAATGATTCCAAGATGAAATAAATAAATGAATGATTAGAATTGCATTTGAATTTCTTAAAAGTCAGAAGAGGAAGGGAAAATGGTGATCTAAATCTTATTGACTATTCTACTTCCTTTCTGTCCCTAATACATCGACTAAGATGAGCTATAAAACAAAGAAGATTAAACAGAAAGTTAAATAAGAGTAATATTAGGAACTGCTACTGAGGAAATTGGAATGGTTGCTAAATACCAAGCATTTTCTTATATTATTTAATAAAAACAATAGATTTTATAACACCAGCTGTGTGCCACACACCATACTAAGCACTTTACATATGTTCGCTCATTTATAATTCTGATGAAACCTTATAAAGTCAATGTGTTTCCCTGATAGCTCAGTTGGTAAAGAATCTGCCTGCAATGCAGGAGACACCGGTTCGATTCCTGGGTTGAGAAGATCCACTGGAGAAGGGATAGGCTACACTCCAGTATTCTTGGGCTTCCCTTGTGACTCAGCTGGTACAGTGCAGGAGCCCTGGGTTCTATCCCTGGATTGGGAAGATCCCCTGGAGAAAGGAAAGGCTACCGACTCCAATATTCTGGCCTGGAGAATTCCACGGACTGTATAGTCCATGGGATCGCAAAGAATCGGACATGACTGAACGACTTTCACTTCACTATAAAGTTGATGCTCTATATACCTGCATATGTTGCATGAGGTTATTATCCCCATCCACACATGAAAACCTGAAACTTCAGTACATTAAATAACTATAGCCAAGGCTTTATAGTCTACAGGTTCTGTTACATTGACTGCTTCACCAAAGAAAAAAGTCTCTCCTTTGAATGAATGTGAATGTATCAAGCGGATTTTTTAATAGCAATGAAGAAGGCATATGACAAGGGATCTTAGAAGAAAAAGGGATGATCAGCAGATGGCAAGTCTTGACCAGAGAATGAGAAAATGAAAGTGTTAGCCAGTCAGTCATGTTCAATTCTTTGGACCCCATGGACTATAGCCCACCAGGGTCCTCTGTCCATGGAATTCTCCAGATCATCATACTGGAGTGGGTTGCCATTCCTTTCTCCAGGGGATCATCCCAAACCAGGAATTGAACCCTGGCCTCCTGCACTGCAGGCAGATTCTTTACTATCCAAGTCCCCAAGGAAACCCTAGTGAATTATAATGAATGAGAATGAGAGTTGATGCTTAATCCTGGGACACTGCATTCCTGTCTGTTTGAAGAAGGTAGCTGAACTGTGCCCATTCTGGGTGTCCTACATTATAACATTGTGAAGGTATCAACTCTTTGTATTGAGAAAAGAACTTGGGATGACAGCTGAGCTATCTGTATCAATAATAGTTTCAGAAAACATTTAAATTAGCCTTCTTAAAGAGTTCTTCTTCTTTTTTTTTTTAAATGTAGACAATTTAAAGTATTTTGTAAATTAGTTACCATATTGCTTCAGTTTTATGTTTTAGTTTTTTGGTTGTGAGGTATGTGAGAACTTACCTCCCCAACCAAAGACAGAACCTGCACCTCTTGCATTGGAAGGGCAAGTCTTAACCACCACTGGATCACCAGGGAATTCCCCACATTAGCCTTCTAATGACGATACGTGTGTTCTATTGAAACTGGAAAATACTTTCTTGTAAAGGATTTTCGCAACGATGAACTAAAGTGTAAAAACTGAGGTGTGTTTCATTATCAGTGTTTGCCAAAATATTGAGTTAACTAATCTATTAATTGAAATCTTATTTTAAGTATGGTGTATCTAACTGAGAAATTCCTCGACGTGATCAGGCACTCTCTTTGTCTGGAATAATAAAATGAATTTGTTAATACTCGATAGTAAATTTTTCCTGCATCTGGTTATAAGTTTGATGGTTTTGAAGGTGAGGTGAAGTCGCTCAGTCGTGTCCGACTCTTTGCGACCCCGTGGACTGTAACCTACTAGGCTTCTCCGTCCATGGGATTCTCCAGGCAAGAATACTGGAGTGGATTGCCAGCCCATTAAATTCATGGCTTTCAACATGTAGTTTTCTACTTATCACTAAATCATTTAAGCCTGTTACCCTATTTGCTGTGAAGACAGGCTTATTTATATTCATATTATTCATCTCCCTCAAAACTATTGAGCCTCCTTGTACTGATTCCTGTCAGTCAGACAACACTGAGTGTCCTAGTGTATAAAACTCATCTCTAATCAAAGACTTCTGATTTTCAGGAGGCATGACTCCACTGTCTGCTTTGAAGCTTTTGTCTGCCAGGAGACCCATATCTAGCTGGTTGGTAAGTTTATCATGGTGATCAAGTCTAGAAAGTAATAAAAGATATTTCCTTTTTTCCTCTTTCTCCACTTATTGATCCCTGTCTCACCAGCTCTCCCCCTCCAGAGATCTCTAGTTTTCCTGTATTTGAAGATGGAAATAAACATTCCAAATCATCACCCCTTACTTTTACATAGCCTGGGTCAAGAGGACAAGCCAAGGTACATTTTCCTTATTTCCAAAGGTTTAAATATTCTAAATCAAACCAAAAAACCATTAAAATAGAAGATGCCTGTAATACAACTTGAAAAATATACCTTTGTTTTATAAAAACAATATTAGAATTTATAAATCTATGACTTTTAATATGACTAAGATTTGGAAAAATATTAGCTAAATTAGTGTGATTATTTCAGAAAATGCTACAAAAGTTATTTCATCATTTAGAGAATATCACTTATATAGTTTTTATTGCCTCTTAAAACAGTATCAAAATTCACACAGTCAATAATTATTTTTTAATTAAAAAAAGAAAACAAAGGGAGTATATAGTTCTCTTTTTAAAGCTGTATTAATACAATACCTCCAGCCCCTAGAGCAGATTATTTTTTAAAGCTGGAGGTGATAATTTATTAAATATATTTCTATAACAAAATACATTTAGAATAAATGCTTAAAATAATTTTACATATATACAAGGTAATAATGATAGAAGGATATAAAGAAAATTGAAACCAAGAATATTGCTCACCTTGTTAAATCTCTTTTAAAGCAAAACTACCTTCATCCATGAATGGCATGTGGATGGCTAAAGAAGACAAGCTCTACAGCCTGGCAACAAATACTTCTAAAGGTACCTGGTATGCTCTCCTGCAGGGTCTGAAGAAGGCTGTTTTTTTTTTTTTTTTTCTTATATGTATCAACTCTGGCACCATGATATTAATAAGTTGTATTGTATTGTCATTCCTTATTGGTTAAATGAGCTTTATTTGAATACAATTGATTATAGAAGACTTGATTATGCATTCCAGGAACTTAATGTGGTAAGTTTAGTTGTATGTAACTGCATGGCCTTACACAGGGATATGTGCTTTTATTTTTCTTTTAGGGTCCTTTGGATCCCCTTTTTTCCTTCAGGCTTTGACAATGGTGTAAAACCTGGGCCTCTAAATCAAACTGGCACCAGGAACCACAGCCACTACTCGTAGTAGCTTTCTTTCTGTAACAAATACCCGAATTATTTACCACTACCTGACATTGTTAATTGTAAACATTTTGAGGACATTGGTTAAAAGTCTGACTTGTACACTGACATATTCCCAGGGCCTAACAAAAGATCCAGAGCTTAAAAAATTCAAAATAAGCATTTATTGAATTCTTATATGTACTAGAGGTTATTTTTTAAAATAAATTTGAAATATTACATTGATAATCAAATATAATTCATCTGCCCTCTTTTGTCTTCCCTATGAAACAAAGTCATTTACATGTAGAACTGTTTCTAAATCTTAATTCTCAAATTTTATGTTCAACTTTTGAAGATATGAATGAAACTCGCCTTTATTCAAACTAAACTAAACTTCAGCAAACTAAATAATATGTAAAAAAGCTTTGTGTTGGTTGGTGTGGAGAATGTGTGCTGGGCAACTTCAGAGAAAGACGACTAGTAAAGTTTGAAGTTGTCAGGAAGGTGAGTGTGACCCGGCTCCTAAAGAATGACTAAAAATTCAAATGGCTGAAAAGAGNCTTTATTCAAACTAAACTAAACTTCAGCAAACTAAATAATATGTAAAAAAGCTTTGTGTTGGTTGGTGTGGAGAATGTGTGCTGGGCAACTTCAGAGAAAGACGACTAGTAAAGTTTGAAGTTGTCAGGAAGGTGAGTGTGACCTGGCTCCTAAAGAATGACTAAAAATTCAAATGGCTGAAAAGAGAGGAAAGGCAGTCTCTGCTGAGTAAAAAAAGCAATTATCATCATGCTTTTCAAGATAGTAAACTCATTAAAGACTCAGTAAGAGTATTGCTGGACATAAGAATGCATTGGTAGAATGAAATAAAATAGATTGTTCACAACCTCAAATGCAGGAGAAGAATTTGGATTTGGAGAATTAGGCTATCATTGAAGATTTTGAAGATCAATATATTTGGTTTTTTTATACAGCAGCAGAATGTTCTAATAGTCACGATCGCTGTGGAAGTTCACTTTCTAAATGGAAATGTGTGTGTGTGTGTGTGATTCTTAAAACGCATTGATGATAAATGGAATGGAGAGAATCAGATTAAGATAAGGCCTTTGCCTCATAACCTTTGGCTTCTCAAACTTAATGTTTTATTTTGAACTCTGAAAAAAAAATTACTACCCTATATAAGTCATGCACTTCAACCATAACGAACATAGATTTTGGAGTTGGAAGTAGTTCAAGGACATTTGATATAGTAGCTTCTTTTGCCCAAGTTTGATGACATTTTGGTAACATATAAAAATGTCAGCATATGACAAAACCAAACTTAAACTAAAATAGATGAAGAATTTGAAGTTGTAAATCTTTGAAGCCAATTTTAAACTGGCTCAATTTAATATCTTGTTTGATGTCACTGAATGTATGATTGATAAACATATGTTAAATAAAACAGGTTGATTCAAACTTTCTGATAAGAGCTGAGATTTTTCAAATTGGTGGAAAATGAATGATATTTTAACTTTCATCTTATATAAATATGTGAAATAATTTAAAAGGAGATATTAAAAATACTGGGGTTCCCAATGGCTCAAGTGGTAAACAATCTGCCTATAATGCAGGAAACTCAAGAGACACAGGTTCGATTCCTGGGTCGGGAATCCCTTGCAGAAGGAAATTACAACCCAATCCAGTATTCTTGATTGTAAAATCTCATGGACAGAGAAACCTGGTATCTGCAGTCTGTGCATGTATGCATGGTAGGACGCTTCAGTTGCGTCTGACTCTTTGCAACCCTATAGACTGTAGCTTTTCAGGCTCCCCTATCCACGGGAATCTCCAGACAAGAATACTTGAGTGGGTTGCCATGCCCTCCTCCAGGGGATCGTCCCCACCAGTGACCAAACCCCTGTCTCTTATATCTCCTGCATTGGCAGGCAGGTTCCTTACCACTAGTACTACCTGGGAAGCGCTGTCTACAGTCCATAGGGTCACAAAGAATTGGACAGAACTGACATGCACACACACACATAAAAATACATCTTTATGTTTTTTTAAAGTACTCAATTCATGTTTTTAGAATCATAGTTTGAATATTGCTTCTTGGGGATTTCATTTGCAGAACAAAGTGTGTGTTTGTGTGCGTGTGTATGTAAAGAAACAGAACAGGAAACTTTCTGCACTGCAGGTAACTAAAGTGGCTCTTAAGTCCTGAGGGTTCACTACTTCCTTCACCTTCGTCTAATGACTTCTTGAAGATGCCTTTTATTCTCACCATTACCATAGATGATATTTTCTTTTATTACTCTTTTTTGAATACTCTTATTGAACTTATGAGAAGGTTGAGCAATTTGACAAAAATGAACATCTTCAAGCAGTGATTTCAGAAATCAGAACTACATGACCTTAAAGTTCCCATGTTAAGCCTCCAGGCACAGCCTCCCACAGTTTGATAGTTTGCTCAGAAGTGCTTGAGATCAATAAAGCCCCAGTATTGCAAAAACAAAAGGGAATACTATCTATACAGCTTCCAAGCATGCTGCTAATTATATGCATGTTACACTTTATAGCACCTATTTCCTTTATTTTTTAATAAAAATTAGTATTAATATTTTGGAGAAGGCAATGGTACTCCACTCCAGTACTCTTGCCTGGAAAATCCCATGGACGGAGGAGCGTGGTAGGCTGCAGCCCGCGGGGTCGCTAACAGTCAGACAGGACTGAGTGACTTCACTTTCAGTTTTCACTTTCATGCATTGGAGAAGGAAATGGCAATCCACTCCAGTGTCCTTGCCTGGAGAATCCCAAGGACAGTGGAGCCTGATGGGCTGCCGACTATGGGGTCGCACAGAGTCAGACACGGCTGAAGCAACCTAGCAGCAGCAGCAGCTGCAGCAGTATTAATATTTAGTTCCAAAATAGAGAACTCATAAATGTTTTCTTTTTATTCAAAATTAAAACATTACACATAGGGAAATTGAACTTTTATTATAGTCCTCAAACAACCCCCCCTTTTTCTTTTCCCATCTATTTTCCTAAGACATCATAGTTATTAACTTAGCTTTGACCTTCTTGTCTCTTTATAATGCATTGACATTTATGGTGCACACACATGTATAAAATATGTAATATTTAATTATATAAATTCTATTATCCAGTAAATATTATTTTTCACAAGCTACTTTTATTCAACAGTAGATTTCTGTCCATTTCAACCTTATAAAATATTATGCAAAATTCTAACATATGAATATATCAGTTTAGAAATTACCTTCTTAATTTTTTTGTTTGTTTTTCTTTAATAAAAATCCTCTTTCAGATCTTTTTGTTTTTACTTGTGAATAATTTTCCAAGGAAGATGCCTCAAAGAATTACTGGATCATGTGGTATTTGTACTTTGTATTTTGATAGCAATTTCAAACTGTCATTCAATTTCCCCGTGCCAATTTATTCTCTCACAAGAGTGTATACGCATTTCAATTTCCAAGCAAACTCACCAAGAGTTGATATCAAACATTTTAATGTCTACATTCTGATATGTGAAAAATGGTATTGTTTAATCTGATTTCTCTGATTGCTAGTAACTTAGAAAATTTTATTCAATGTAGCATTACAATTGTTTCTTATATCTTTGCAGCTTGCCTGTTTTTATTCATTGCCCATTTTTCTAGATATCTGGTTGCCTTGCTTTTATTGTTTTGTGGTTCTTAACATGCTGAGCACCAACCTTTTGTTGGATATAATTTCATTTTCTGTCATAGAAGTTAAATTATTTTGCTTTTTTCATTCAGACTTCACCTTGTAGAGAATCACATTACAAAAGCTTCTTCAAGAAAGCTAGTAGGGACTACTGTATTTGTCTGTGTCTTACTTTTAAAAATGCTATCAAAGAAATTGTGAAATTTGCATTTTGAATACTTTCTTAGTTTGCTTTTTTGGATCAGAAAGTGCAACAAAATGCAGATTGGCATTCAGGACAACTGGATCCTGATAATTTTGTTCCTTATTAATGATTTTTGGTAATGGCAATTAATGATTTTGGTATTGGCATTGATTTCACTGGGTGTGGGGCATCCTGATAGATACAGCATAAAGTTTCCAGATGCCTGGGGAGCCCAAGGCTGAACCTAATAGACCAATGGAGTTACAAGAAGCACAGCTATAGGAAGGGTCACAGTGATGGAGAAAGAAAAAAAATAAAAGTCTTTCCAAGATGAGAAAGACAGACAAAAAAACAATGAAGAGATGTACATTAACAAGGGGATAGCAATGCACATTAATAAAAGTCTTTGCTTATCCAGTTCAGTAATAGTGGACTCAGACTCTCTACTTTATATATAGACATTGCCTAAAGAGCAAATTCTTTGAATAAATGCATTGTGTATTCATGAGTTTATTAAAAATAATTTAATTAGCATAAACACAAATGTTAATTTTAAAAAATGAAGAATATTAGGTGAGAAGACAAAGGTCCAGCAAACATGGACTTAATAGCATCTGATGCAATCCATGTACACAGAATTTTTTGTTTTCAAGAGTCTTTCCTCTGTTTTCAGTATCGTTATAACTGAAAAAAGGAAAAAGACAAGCTATTAATAAAATTCAGAACCTCCTTTCTCCAGTCATGAACTGTGTAAATGGATGGTTCTAGCCCACCCAGTTATGTTTAGGGCCACAAAAGAAACAACTACAAGAATTGCCCACCTACCTAGTGTTCATTGAAGCTACTTACTCTCTCTCCCTCTTTTTTTTTTTTTTTCAGTCCTCCCAGTTTCCTGATGTCTTCTCAATCACAGATTCTATTAACTTCAGACCACTGAATGGCTTTCAGGCAGATAGCATGATCACCTTGGTAAATCTCAAAGATTTTTTTCTCTGGAGTCTGGAGGGGGGAGTTTATTGGGATGGACAGTGGAAGACCAGTAAGAGAGCTCTCACAATATCCCAGGCAGGAAGTTAAGACCTGGATTTCAACAAGGGAAGCTAGGATAAAGCAGCCACAAGATGGTGTACAGAGAAAGTTCAGTTCAGTCACTCAGTCTTGTCCAACTCTTTACAACCCATGACTGAAGTACAACAGGCGTCCCTGTCCATAACCAACTCCTGGAACTTGCTCAAACTCATGTCCATTGAGTCAGTGATGCCATACAACCATCTCATCCTCTGTCGTTCCCTTCTCCTCCTGTCTTCAATCTTTCCCAGTATCGAGGTCATTCTAATGTGTCAGTTCTTTGCATCAGAAAGTGAAAATATTATAGTTTCATCTTCAGCAACAGTCCTTCCAATGAATATTCAGAAATGATTTTCTTTAGGATGGACTGTTGGATCTCCTTGAAGTCCAAGGGACTCTTAAGAGTCTGCAACACCACAGTTCAAAACCATCAACTGTTCTGTGCTTACCTTTCTTTATAGTCCATATCTCACATCCATACATGACTACTGGAAAAACCACAGCTTTGACTAGACGGAACTTTGTTGGCAAAGTAATGCCTCTGCTTTTTAATATGCTGTCTAGGTTTGTTATAGCTTTCCTTCCAAGGAGAAAGTGTCNACTGTTCTGTGCTTACCTTTCTTTATAGTCCATATCTCACATCCATACATGACTACTGGAAAAACCACAGCTTTGACTAGACGGAACTTTGTTGGCAAAGTAATGCCTCTGCTTTTTAATATGCTGTCTAGGTTTGTTATAGCTTTCCTTCCAAGGAGAAAGTGTCTCAATTTCATGTCTGCAGTCACCATCTGCAGTGATCTTGGCAATCAAGAAAATAAAGTCCATCACTGTTTCCATTGTTTCCCTGTCTATTTGCCATGAAGTGATGGGACCAGATGCTGTGATATTTGTTTTTTGAACGTTGAGTTTTGAGCCAGCTTTTTCACTCTCCTCTTTCGCTTTCATCAAGAGGCTCTTTAGTTCTTCCTCACTTTCTGCCATAAGGGTGATGTCATCTGCATCCCTGAAGTTATTGGTATTTATCCCTACAATCATGCTTCATCCAGCTTAGCATTTTGCCTGATGTTTGTTGTATATAAGTTAAATAAACAGGGTGACAATATACAGCCTTGATGGACTCCTTTCACAATTTGGAACCAGTCCATTGTTCTATGTTGGATTCTAACTGTTGCTTCTTGACCTGCATAAAGAATTCTCAGGAGGCAGGTAAGGTGGTCTGATATCCCCATCTCTTTAAGTTTATTCCACACTGTGTTGTTATCCACACAATCCAAGGCTTTGGTGTAGTCAATAAAGCAGAAGTAGATGTTTTTTCGGGAACTTTCTTGCTTTTTCTATGATCCAATGGATGTTGGCAGTTTGATTTCTTGTTCCTCTCCCTTTCCTAAAACCAGCTCGAACATCTGGAAGTTCTTGGTTCAGGTAGTGTTGAAGCCTTGCTTGAAGAATTTTTAACATTGCTTTGCTAGCTTGTAAGATGATTGCAATTGTGTGGAGTTTGAACATTATTTGGCATTGTCTTTCTTTTGAATTGGAATGAAAACTGACCTTCTCCAGTCCTGTGACCACCTCTGAGTTTTCCATATTTGTTGGCATATTGATTGCAGCAATTTAACATCATATTTTAGGATTTGGAATAGCTCAACTGGAATTCCATCACCTCCACTAGCTTTGTTCATAGTGATGCAGCCTAAGGACCACTGGGCTTAGCATTCCAGAATGTCTGGCTCTAGTTGAGTGATCACAACATCATGGTTATCTGGGTCATTAAGATATTTATTGTATAATTCTTCTGTGTCTTCTTGCCACCTCCGGTAGCCATAAATTTGCTTTCCATATTCATGACTTTATTTTATTATGTAAATAAATTTGAAGTATATGCTCTTATGAAGGCTTTTGATTAAGAGGAAATTTCAATAAGAAAATGCCTAAGATAATGCCAAATATATTATAGGTTTTTAATTATGTGTTTTGATTCTTGTTTTCCGTGTGTATTTGCTATTGTAAAAAATATACAATAGCTTAGACTTTGAGTTTTGTTTGCAAAGCCAGTTTTATCATCCTGTTCCTTAGTAAGCTATTCTACCACAGGGTTTCATGATTTTAATTCAAAGTATTGTCTGTACCTGTCTGGTGCTGATATGTTTCTCTTCTACTGAAATCACATGAAATCACAAGGCAAAGGCATTGTAACTTGTCTTAGACAAAGATATCAGATATGACATGTGATATCTAAAGATGTAGGCTGTTGAGAATGGAAAGATAACAAAGGAGTAGATTGTATTTTATTCACTTTAGAGTTTCAAGAATTTTACTTGCCATGAAAATTTGCACAAAGCACAGGTTTGGTTTATTTAGCAGTTGCCTACATTTCACTCAGCTGAAGTGATGGAAGACCTTAATCCTTGCAAACTGTCAATTAGAAGGAATTAACATCTGTCTTGAAGATGTGATTTTAGGTGCATTTCACAAGACACTTAAGCTAGGCAGAATTATTTACTTTTATGACTGAGCCAAGTTACTGACATGGGAATACAGAATTCTATTCTTCCCAGAGTAACACCTCCGATATTCTATATAGCTATTTAATAGGTATTATCCATGGGTAGTTAAAACCTATTAAAGTGCATATTTACCTATGTTTAACAATTTTTGTAGGCTTATTAATTTTATTTGAGTAAAAATGAGAATTCCTTTCAGTTAATTCTTTTATATATTGCTAAAGCATCTTTCTCATAGGATCATAGAATTATAGACATTTAAAATTAAAATGGAGCTTAAAGTCATTTAACATAGAAGAAGGTAATTGTAATAAATTGGATCGTATTTTGTGTCAGATAGTGATAAATGCTCTTCCTGCACTGTTTTATACTCTAGGACAATGATTCACAGGCAGGCTTATATCAGAGTCAGCTGGGGAGCTTGTACCTAAATGATCCTGAGCCACTCTGATGTATTTAGCTCTCCAGATTGTCTGCCGCATGCCAAAGTTTTTGGAGCATTGCTCTTAGAGGTGGAAACCATTTCATCTTTATTTTGCACACTGTGAAACTGAAGCTCGTAGGTAGTAACTTTCAGGAGGTTGCAGAGCCAGTAAGTGGTAGAAGACAGTATCCAATCCTTTGGCTGAGGCTGATGGGGTGGTACATTTTATAGCTCTGCTCTGTGAGTTGGCAACCAAATGGGCTGGTCAAGATTAGTGATGGCTGCTTGAAGTCTGCATGGAAAAGGATAGCAAAATCATATTGGGACACACAGATGGATCATGACTAACCTCTGGTGCCTGCAATGAATACAGGGCAGTCCCCCAGTTCAATATCTTTAATGTAAAATTAACTCAAGATGTATTCTGTGTTTTCATCCAACCACACTGACTCCCCACTGGCTTTAGCAATTTCTGGTGAAAGACTCCTTGTCTCAGGAATGTCTTATATATCTTATAAGAGTGTTGAAAGTAAAGAAAAACCCAGGAAATCAAGAACCAGGACACAAGTTCCAGTCTCTGCCTTGATGATAACTTGGAGTGAGTTTTGCCAAGATATTTTGCTGTTGTTGGATAGCAGTTTCTCATGACAGAGTTGAGTTATTTGGACTCAGTCATCAGAATGCATTTTTCTTAGTCTAACATGATTAGTTCTCCATATTTTGACAGAAATGTTTCTAACAGTTTAGGGGTAATATTCTGACCCCCAATCTCAATGTTTGATCATTTCCCAAAACAATAACCATGTGCAGAAGTGAATGCACAAAGAAACACGTTGCCAGGAGTTAACTTCAAAAGCCTCTCTAATTTGGGGGATGGGAAAGAGAGAGGTAACTATGTAAAGGATTGTAAAAATTGTGATGAAATCTGATAGTCTAAGAGAAAATCACTTACAAATAATATGAGATCTTTCAGATTTAATGGTTAGGGGAAAAGTAAATAATCTGTTCAAACTGTAATTGGTGGTGGTTTTTCAGTAGCCAAGTCATGTCCGACTTCGCTACCCCATGAACTGCAGCATGCCAGGCCTCCTTATCCCCTACCATATTCTGAAATTTGCCCAAGTTCATGTCCATTGCATCAGTGATGTCATCCAACCATCTCATCCTTTGTCACCCTCTTCTCCTGCCTTCAGTCTTTTCCATCATCAGGTTCTTTTCCAGTGAGTCAGCTATTCATATCAGGAGGCCAAATATTGGAGCTTCAACTTCAGCATCAGCCCCTCTAATGAAAATTCAGGGTTGATTTTCTTTAAGATGGACTGGTTTGATCTCTTTTGTGTCCAAGGGACTCACAAGAGTTGTTGGTGGTAGATATCTATAAAAATCTACACATAATACATGTATAGAGATTGTCCAGTCTGCTTTGGTCCATTTTTCTAAGATTTTTTTTTTTTTCAAAAGTGTGTTCCTTCTTTCAATTTTCATGAAGATGCCAGGAAATAATTATGTTTATTTTGCAGACTTTTCTACAAATAGATCCCTAACCAAGTATGTTTACAAATGTAGACAGGATACAAAAATGAAGTCCCCTACCCTTTCTATACTCTCATGCCTGTATGCTCAGTCACTCATTTGTATCTGACTCTTGTGATCCCATGAACTGTAGCCCACTAGGCTTTCCTATCCATGGGATTATCCTAGCAGGAATACTGGAGTGGGTTGCCATTTCCTCCTTCAGGAGATCTTCCCAACCCAGGGATCAAACCTGAGTCTCCTACATTATAGGCAGATTCTTTACCACTGAGCAATCTGGGAAGCCCTTCTTGTTCTCATAACCACCTTCTTGAGAGAGAACATTTTTTTTTTATTCTAGTCTTGTCTCCACAAGTCTTTGAAATGTGATTTTGTAAAAATTACTGAAATTATTTAGTCATTAGTTTTGTTGTCTCTAAAAAAAAGTATAATAATTATCTCACAAAATTTTACCAGGATTAGACAATGATATGGAGATATAAAAACTCATCAATGGATATTATATACATATATGTATCTAAAGGTATGAGATCTCTACCAGGCAGGAAACATCAAGTCAAAGAATGACAAAGCTTAGAGTCATTGTAAATAGGACAGCTAAGACGAAAGTGCACACTTCCAGACTTCCAGTTCAAAACCTTTTCCTAGTTGTCAAACTACTTATTCATATTTTATGTGGCTCCTAGGGAACTCTTACTATGGGGAAATGCATTATAGAACCAGAATGCTTAAGAGTTTAGTTTGTCATCCTCATGATTTCCTTTCTGTGGATTTGCTTAACCGTCAGGGTGCTTAACCTAGAAGACTGAAAATAACTCAATACATAGAGAACAGGAGAATTTTCTATGTTTAAATGTTTCTATCTCTGTCTCTTGCATCAGGTCTCCTTTCTTCATTAAAAGCAAGATGAATACAAGGAAGCCTGCTCCTTACCCCAGGCATTATTTCTCTGCCTATCAGTGCCTCAGCCCCCAAATACACATCTCCCATCTAAATCCCATTTTCTAAGTTAACATCCCAGGTCTCTGAATCCTGGCCTGCATTAATATGCAACCCACTCTTTTTAATCTCTAATCTTTCCTATTGGCTTTTCCCTCAGAGTGCATCTTATTTTTACAGATCATTTTTTTTTTTTTTTACATATTCCAGGCATGGATATCTGCCTTCCTTATGTAACTTTTCATTCTGTTAGGGAGAAAATAACCCTGCTCCCTCCAATCCCACTGTCAGCAGTCTTAAATCTTAAATCATAGAAAGGGACCTAGCAAAGCACACAATTACTGAAAAGAAATGTCCTTAACAGTTATCATTTCTCAACATGGCTATGACTCCAGTCTACAAAAGCAGTATTCATTGATTACTATCATCAAAAGCCTATTACTCTAAAGTGGACAGTACACATTTTGAATGATGTTATTAAGGTGTTTGTGTGTATGTGTGGCTGAAGTTGCTAAATAGTGAATACTTTACTCCTGTCCAGTCATGCAGGGAGCATTGAAATATTTAAAATACGAGGCAATCAGGCACTGAACCCAATATTTATTCTCTGAATCACTTAGTTATATTTCATCAGCTCCCCTGGTCTTCTGAATTTTCATCAACAGAACATACATCATGAAATCCTCCAGTGTGGGGGAAGGTCATAACAAAACCTTCCGGCGAGTTCTGTGGTGATGACATTAAAATCTGAAGATACATTCATTTCCTGAGATATGCTGTTCCCTTGTGAAATGAGGAGAGACCAAGGGTTCATCCTGAAGAAAATAAGACCAGTCTTTTTCGGTCTGCCCTTAAATCATGCATAACTTGTCACTGCCTTCTGTATTCACTTTGCATAATACTATTTTCGTTTCCTCCTATGCATTTCCCCTCCCAACTATATTCACTGTATTCAGACATTGATCAGGCAGGATAAGTGAGCCCAACATATATCTTAAAAAATCATGACCATACTCATTTCTTTAAGACCTTGAGTTTATATCTTGAAATAGCTAATTCACCCCAAGAGAGAAAGCTTCACTGAGCTTACGTTTAAAGGGCACAGGTAGAGGTGAAGCACAGAGAGACAGCAGGAGCTCCGTGGAAAATGGCCTGGGATGGAGCAGCTGCATTTGCATTTCAGCTCTGTCACTTTGCAGCTGTGGGACTTTGGCAAACTATTTAATCCATCAGAACCTTTGATTCTTTATCTTTACATTAAGGATTATGCAAAATAAAAGACAAAAATTTATGATGTGTAGAAAACATCTTAAATTGTCAGTATTATTATTATAAATGCAATCTTAGGCATGAAGTTTATTTTAAGGGTAAGGATTATTAAAGGTAAGGATTCTATCAATAACTTTTGTATTTTTTTTAATGTAAACATTGGTTAATGAGTGTAATTTACTATTGAACTTAGCATTAGAAAGTGTGCTGGAAATTTGATTCTATTATCTCTCTGCTATATGTGTGGCTGAAGTTGCTAAATAGTGAATACTTTACTCCTGTCCAGTCATGCAGGGAGCATTGAAATATTTAAAATACGAGGCAATCAGGCACTGAACCCAATATTTATTCTCTGAATCACTTAGTTATATTTCATCAGCTCCCCTGGTCTTCTGAATTTTCATCAACAGAACATACATCATGAAATCCTCCAGTGTGGGGGAAGGTCATAACAAAACCTTCCAGCGAGTTCTGTGGTGATGACATTAAAATCTGAAGATACATTCATTTCCTGAGATATGCTGTTCCCTTGTGAAATGAGGAGAGACCAAGGGTTCATCCTGAAGAAAATAAGACCAGTCTTTTTCGGTCTGCCCTTAAATCATGCATAACTTGTCACTGCCTTCTGTATTCACTTTGCATAATACTATTTTCGTTTCCTCCTATGCATTTCCCCTCCCAACTATATTCACTGTATTCAGACATTGATCAGGCAGGATAAGTGAGCCCAACATATATCTTAAAAAATCATGACCATACTCATTTCTTTAAGACCTTGAGTTTATATCTTGAAATAGCTAATTCACCCCAAGAGAGAAAGCTTCACTGAGCTTACGTTTAAAGGGCACAGGTAGAGGTGAAGCACAGAGAGACAGCAGGAGCTCCGTGGAAAATGGCCTGGGATGGAGCAGCTGCATTTGCATTTCAGCTCTGTCACTTTGCAGCTGTGGGACTTTGGCAAACTATTTAATCCATCAGAACCTTTGATTCTTTATCTTTACATTAAGGATTATGCAAAATAAAAGACAAAAATTTATGATGTGTAGAAAACATCTTAAATTGTCAGTATTATTATTATAAATGCAATCTTAGGCATGAAGTTTATTTTAAGGGTAAGGATTATTAAAGGTAAGGATTCTATCAATAACTTTTGTATTTTTTTTAATGTAAACATTGGTTAATGAGTGTAATTTACTATTGAACTTAGCATTAGAAAGTGTGCTGGAAATTTGATTCTATTATCTCTCTGCTATATTTCTTTAAGCAAGAAGAAACTAAGTTTTAACTTTGCTATTTTTAAAATGTGGAATTAATATCTGCTTCAAACGTATAAAATCAGCATAAAATGAGGCTCATGTAAGGCTGTGAACAGCAAGTGTTTAGTACATGATAGGGATATTTTGAAAAACATATATACAGTTTTTTTCCTCCTAAATTGAATTGGCTTTAGATAAATTTACTACTATCAAAATCAAGGTATTTAAAATGTTATAAATTTTTAAAATACAGGATGAAAGATAAAAGTGACAATTACAATGATAGATAACTTTTTATCACTGACTAAAACCAATACAGAATATACAATATCAATGCAATCAGAATCAAAATCCCTACATAAGTTCCTAATACATATGCAACATCTAATCTTAACACTTTGGCCTTTAAGTTTTATGGCTGATGATATCTATAGACTGATTCTCAAAAAGCTTTATACTTTTCTGTTTCTTACATTCTTAACCGAAGATAAATGTTATTATTTGCAACCTTTGAGGAAATGGGGAAAATTTAATATATGTGATTGGGTCAAGATGTGGAATTATAGAAAGGCATTTTGATTAGAAGTCAGGCAATGTAGATCTGACCTCTGAGTCAAAATCATAAAATCACCAATTTTTAGTAGCAACTGTTCCTTTTGCAAGATTCCCAAGATATATGTTCTACAAAGTACTCATTTCTTATAATATTAATAGTCATCATAAGAGGAAAATATCAATGAGAAATGCTTTTAAAAAGAATTAACCCCCTTTATGGATGAAATATAGAATTTTGGTATGCTGACATGATGATATAATTGAAATGCAAAAAAAAAAAAAAAAACCCTCCATCATGTGCCTGGATCTACAACCACCTGCTCAAAGTACTATTCTTTCCCCTGTTGCTCACAAAAGTCCATCTGCTCTGGCCTTCCAAATATCCTACCCTTTATCTATGAGCAACATATCCTCCCTCAAAACTTTGTATTGTTTTGTTTATCTTTGTTTATCTTCTTCCACATGTATCCATGCTTCCTTCACTTTATTCAAGTGACTGTTCAAAAGGCACATATTCAGAGATACTTCACTCTCCATGCAACATGAAATGGTACTCCGGTCAATCTTTATTTCTTCACTTGCTCTCTCTCCCTTCCCTCCTCCTCTTCTCTATCCTTTCCTCTCTCCCTCCTTTTACTTTTTTCCCTTCCTTTTCTTTCTACCTTCCTTCCTTCCCTCCTCTCTTTCTTTTTCAAATTTACAGGTACTTAACCTTGATCATCGGGGAAGGCAATGGCACCCCACCCCAGTGCTCTTGCCTGGAAAATCCAATGGACGGAGTAGCCTGGTGGGCTGCAGTCCATGGGGTTGCTAACAGTCGGACAGACTGAGCGACTTCACTTTCACTTTTCTCTTTCATGCATTGGAGAAGGAAATGGCAACTCACTCCAGTATTCTTGCCTGGAGAATCCCAGGGATGGGGGAGCCTGGTGGGCTGCCGTCCATGGGGTCACAATGGGCTGCAGTCCATGTGGTTGCTAACAGTCGGACAGACTGAGCGACTTCACTTTCACTTTTCTCTTTCATGCATTGGAGAAGGAAATGGCAACTCACTCCAGTATTCTTGCCTGGAGAATCCCAGGGATGGGGGAGCCTGGTGGGCTGCCGTCCATGGGGTCACACAGAGTCGGACACGACTGAAGTGACTTAGCAGCAGCAGCAGCAACCTTGATCATTGAACTATCTATGCTTACTTAGACACTCAGTCATGTCTGATTCTTTGCAGTCCCATGGGCTGTAGCCCACCAGGCTCCTCTGTCCATGGACTTTACCAGGAAAGAATACTGCAGTGGGTTTCCATTTCTTATGCCAGGGGATATTCCTGACTCACTCTCTATTGTCTTCTGCACTGGCAGGCATATTTTTAACCACAGTGTCAACTGGGAAGCCCTGAACTATCTATATTGTTTCTTTTTTTTTTAATTTAATTTTATTTTACTTTACAGTACTCTATTGGTTTTGGCATACATTGACATGAATCCGCCACGGGTGTACACGAACTCCCAAACATGAACCCCCCCCCCCTCCTCCCACACCCCATCATCCTATATTGTTTCTTAATTGTCTGGTAATTGTCTTGTTCTCCAACTGATCCATAAGAACAGGACTAAAACCCTTTGGTGCATGCTGAATCCTGAACTTGAGCTCTAGAACAGTAGTCTTTACAGAGTGCATGCACAACGAGCATTGTTGATAAGCAGTCTGTGGGAAAAAGTAAAAAAAGTGCCACTAACAGACCATACATGGAGAATAATTTCCAGATTTAGAAAGCAAAACAAGCCAAATACATAGATACATCCAGGTAACAGCACAGCCTGAAACGCAATAAAGAGAAGTCCTGGGAAATTTCTTACCACCAGACAAAAGTCAGGAAATAAAAGGGTTGTACTGAGAGAAGTTAAACCTTCACGTGCCTCTGCTTACATTGCTCACATGAAGGAGCTATGTGCAAGGGCTTTTGCTCAGAGGGCATATCAGTTGTAAGCTGCTCCCTCAGCCTACTCAAGGAAAACCTGCTATCGCCTGCAGCATACACCCTGCCTACCATTTAGCACATAACACAGACGCTTAAGCAGGAATTTGCCAAAACGGAATAATTAAAATTCACTAACTCAACCAACAATATGAATGAGCCAGAATCAACAGAAAAGAATGGCTCATAGTTGGGGAGGTCACATCTCCATAGAGATACCAAGAATATGTCTTCTGGTTTACAAACTGTTAAATAAAATCATTATAATTTGAGGATTTATTTCCAAAATTAAGAGTTAGAAAACTTCATAGACTGGTTGTTGAATAGAAGGGATACAGATGAAGAGGACATGAGCTGAAAGATGAATCAAAATAGTTTTGTCTAAAATTTAGCTGTTGCTTTTATCAGTCACCTATGTGTGTGCAGCTCTTCATGACCCCATGGACTGCAGCATGCCAGGCTTCGCTGTCCCTCACCATCTCCCGGAGTCTGGCCAAGTTCATGTCCATAAATTGGTGATGCCATCCAACCATTGTATCCTCTGTCACCCTCTACTCTTTCTGCCTTCAATCTTTCCCAGCATCAGGGTCTTTTGCAAAGATTCACTGTTCACATCAGGTGATCAAAGTATTGGAACTTCAGCTTCAGCATCAGTCCTTCGAATGAACATTCAGGGTTGATTTCCTTTAAGATTGACTGGTTTGATCTGCTTGCAGTCCAAGGGACTCTCAAGAGTCCTCTCTAGCACCACAGTTCCAAAGTACTGGAATTCCAAAGTTCCAATTCTTTGGCACTCTGCCTTTGTGGTCCAACTTTCACAACCATACAGGACTATTGGAAAGGCCATAGCCTTGATGATACAGACTTTTTCAACAAAGTAATGCCTTTGCTTTTTAACATGCTGTCTAGGTTTGTCATAGTTTTCCTGTCTGTATGTACAGACAGACTAAGATATGGTATGTCTGAAAGCAAATTTAGAAAAAATAAAGCCTAGTATATCATCTGGATACAAAAATAAATGAGACTTATGTTGCCAGATTTTTGTCTCTGAGAAAGTTATCATTTAGATGAGAAAATAGGGTTTTCTACATACAAACACATACAAAAACACATACCATAAATCTCTGAAATATTTTCAAATGGCATGGGGTCTTCAAGCCCTAAAATGGTAGTTATAAGCTGGGGTCTCTTCCAAAACACAAGGGATATTTTAATGTACCTGAATAATTTGAGGAAGAGAAGTCTTCCTCAAAATAGACTTCATGGAATGCAGTCTACTAGGTGTATCATGAAGGTGTCATTAGTGGTTTATTTTTAACACACTATCCCATGAACACAAAATATATTTCATTCCTGTACATATTTACAAAGCCAGTGATAAAGAAATATAAGTAAACACTGAATACATGTTTTTGATATGGTGATATATTGTTTGGGAAAAGTGAATGAGAGAGGCAATAGCAGAGAAGAATGATAAAGAGAAACATCTTCTTCCCAGAGTAAGAATGTCTGATCTCAGGGACATTAGACAAACACTCACCAGAATTACTTTTCTCTACTCCTGTCTTTGGTAAGAATGTAGACATAATTTGGTGATGACATTTGTGTTTTGATGTGTCATTCTAAGAACAATCAGTTCATTTAAGTTCATTTCTTCATTCGTGTCTGATTGTTTGTGACCCCACGAATCGCAGCACGCCAGGCCTCCTTGTCCATCACCAACCCCCAGAGTTTACCAAAACTCATGTCCATCAAGTCAGTGATGCCATCCAGCCCTCTCATCCTCTGTCATCCCCTTCTCCTCTTGCCCCCAATCCTTCCCAGCATCAGGGATTTTTCCAGTGAGTCAACTCTTCGCATGAGGTGGCCAAAGTATTGGAGTTTCAGCTTCAGCATCAGTCTTCCCAGTGAATATTCAGGACTGATATCCCTTAACATGGACTGGTTGTATCTCCTTGCAGTCCAAGGAACTCTTAAGAGTGTTCTCCAACACCACAGTTCAAAAGCATCAATTCTTCGGCTCTCAGCTTTCTTCACAGTCCAACTCTCACATCCATACATGACTACTGAAAAACCATAGCCTTGACTAGACAGACCTTTGTTGGCAAATTAATGTCTCTCCTTTTTAATAGGCTACCTAGTTTGGTCATAACTTTTTTTCCAAGGAGTAAGTGTCTTTTAATTTAATGGCTGCAGTCCAAATCCGCAGTGATTTTGGAGCCCCCCAAAATAAAGTCTGACACTGTTTCCACTCTTTCCCCATCTATTTCCCATGAAGTGATGGGACCAGATGCCATGATCTTTGTTTTCTGAATGTTGAGCTTTAAGCCAATTTTTTCACTCTTCTCTTTCACTTTCATCAAAAGGCTTTTTAGTTCCTCTTCACTTTCTGCCATAAGGATGGTGTCGTCTGCATATCTGAGGTTATTGATATTTCTCCCAGCAATCTTGATTTCAGCTTAGGCTTCTTCCAGCCCAATGTTTCTTATTATGTACTCTGTATATAAGTTAAATAAGCAAGGTGACAATATAAAGCCTAAACGTACTCCTTTTCCTATTTGGAACCAGTCTGTTGTTCCATGTCCAGTTCTAACTGTTGTCTCCTGACATGTTTCTCAAAAGACAATTCAGGTAACCTGGTATTCCCATCTCTTGAAAATTTTTCCACAGTTTATAGTGATCCACACAGTCAAAGATTTTGGCATAGTCAATAAAGCCGAAATAGATGTTTTTCTGGAACTCTCTTGCTTTTTTGATGATCCAGAGATGTTGGCAATTTGATCTCTGGTTCCTCTGCCTTTTCTAAAGCCAGCTTGAACATCTGGAAGTTCACAGTCACATATTGCTGAAGCCTGGCTTGGAGAAACAGGAGCATTACTTACTAGTGTGTGAGAAGAATGCAATTTTGTGGTAGTTTGAGCATTCTTTGGCATTGCCTTTCTTTGGGATTGGAATGAAAACTGACCTTTTCCAGTCCTGTGGACACTGCTGAGTTTTCCAAATTTGCTGACATATTGAGTGCAGCACTTTCACAGCATCATCTTTCAGGATTTGAAACAGCTCAAAGGGAATTCCATCATCTCCACTAGCTTTGTTCGTAGTGATGCTTTCTAAGGCCCACTTGACTTCACATTCCAGGATGTCTGGTTCTAGGTGAGTGATTAC
The DNA here is from genome assembly GCA_006410675.1 of Oreotragus oreotragus. Classification (NCBI taxonomy): domain Eukaryota; kingdom Metazoa; phylum Chordata; class Mammalia; order Artiodactyla; family Bovidae; genus Oreotragus; species Oreotragus oreotragus. The sequence goes on along the minus strand of SJYX01006731.1, from coordinate 291,093 downwards.
ACCATCGTGATGATCTGGGTTGTGAAGATCTTTTTTGTACACTATTTCTGTGTATTCTTGCCACCTCTTCTTCATATCTTCTGTTTCTGTTAGGTCCATATCATTTCTGTCCTTTATCGAGCCCATCTTTGCATGAATATTCCCTTGGCATCTCTAATTTTCTTGAAGAGATCTCTAGTCTTTCCCATTCTGTTGTTTTCCTCTATTTCTTTGCATTGATCACTGAGGAAGACTTTCTTATCTCTCCTTGATATTCTTTGGAACTCTGCATTCAAATAATCCAAGGGAAATTTAACCTGCTATGTCTGATCACTAACTCACTAACAGAGTCTGTTCTCTGAGGGTTTTCATGCCTACAAAGCTGACAGAACCTTTCCAATCAGTGAGCAGGGAGCATACTTGTTCTAGAAATCACACAAAGACAACTTCAAAAGATTCATGTTAAAGTAGAATATTAGGTCTTAAGATATTTGAATAGTGCCTTAGCCAGAGTCAATGGACCATTTTCTCCCTTGCTTTATATTTTGTGCAGCACTCATTTATTGCATATCACTGAATATACCCAACAGCTCTTTAGGAGATCAAATGTCTGAATGGGAAAGATCATTAAAAAGTGATTTGTATCTGTTAAGCCCAGGAAATAATCCTGCTAAATAGAAAGAAACCACATGGGGTGAGAATACATCCTCATTCATTTTATAATGGGGGTTGTTAGGGACTTTAAAAATTTCCTAAAATGATGTGTAAAAACTAATCGGCAGACCTTATAACCTTAAAAATTCTCCTTCAAACAGAGCTCAAGTCTTTTATCCCCCGCTGTGGAGTGTGATGACAAGGCAGGAGCTGTAAGAGAAGCCAGATCTAGCAGAAACCTATTTCTTGGGAATTTTCAAGCAGTTTAAGAAAAAAAAAAACTCTGGGAAATGTTAGTTTCCAAATAAACAGTGTTTTTGTTTTTTTTTTTCTCAAGGTTATCATAGATGATACAGTTCTATCTTCTGCTAGGTGTAGATACTGCTAGGAGACTAAGGCAGCACCCATTGAAGTAAAGATCTTTCTTATAAGATCATGGATATGAATTTAAATGGAAATGGAAATGGATGGGGAGTGTAAAGTTCAGTCTAGCACATCTTGTGATAATAACTTGGGATGGAGGATTTTCTGATTCCTAAACAGTGTTCGAAATGCTTAGCCTTGTTTGTAATCAGCTGGAGTAGGGGTACAGGACTTTTTTGGAGTCATAGTATTCAGTTACAACTCTTTTCTCTGTGTGTTACTTATTTGATCTTAGACAATGTCAATAATCTATCTTTCTCTCAGTTTAGGGATGTTGTGATAACTTTTTAGCATAGTGCATATGAAATGCCTAGCTCAGGAAGTGGCACATAAACTTATTAAAATATTTTTCATCACATGAGTGCAGTGGATTACTCTAAGGAATAAAATGTTTTCAATAGTATCTCTAAAATAGCAAGTAAATAATTGTCACTTCCTTTGAAATTTTGTTGTTGTTGTTTAATCAATCGGTCATGTCCAATTCTTTCTGACCCCATGGACTGCAGTATGCTAGGCTTCCCTGTCCTTCAACACTTCCCAGAGTTTGTTCAGATACATGTCCACTGAGTCAATGACGCTATCCAATCATCTCATCCTCTGTCACTCACTTCTCCTCCTGACCTCAATCTTTCCCAACATCAGGGTCTTCTCCAATGAGTTGGTTCTTCACACCAGGTGGCCAAAATATTGGAGCTTCAGCATCAGTCTTTCCAATGAAGATTCAGGGTTGATTTCTCTTTGGATTGACTGGTTTGATCTCCTTGTAGTTCAAGTGACTATCAAGAGTATTCTCTATCACCACACTTTGAAAGCATTAATTCTTTGGTGCTCAGCCTTACATCTGTACATGACTACACCCTGCTTATTTAACGTATATACAGAGTACATCATGAAAAACGCTGGGCTGGAAGAAGCACAAGCTAAAATCAAGATTGCTGGGAGAAATATCAATAACCTCAGATATGCAGATGACACCACCCTTATGGCAGAAGTGAAAGTGAAAGAGGAGAGTGAAAAAGTTGGCTTAAAGCTCAACATTCAGAAAACTAAGATCATGGCATCTGGTCCCATCACTTCATGGGAAATAGATGGGGAAACAGTGAAAACAGTGTCAGACTTTATTTTGGGGGGGCTTCAAAATCACTGCAGATGGTGACAAGCATCTGTCACTTACTCCTTGGAAGGAAAATTATGACCAACCCACATAACATATTAAAAAGAAGAAACATTACTTTGCCAACAAAAGTCTGTCTAGTCAAGTCTATGATTTTCCCAGTAGTCATGTATGGGTGTAAGAGTTGAATTGTGAACAAAGCTGAGTGCTCAAGAATTGATGCTTTTGAACTGTGGTGTTGGAGAAGACTCTTGAGAGTCTCTTGGACTATAAGCAGATCCAACCAGTCCATTCTGAAGGAGATCAGCCCTGGGATTTCTTTGGAAAGAATGATGCTAAAAGCTGAAACTCCAGTACTTTGGCCACTGCGTGCAAAGAGTTGGAAAAGACTCTGATGCTGGGAGGGATTTGGGGCAGGAGGAGAAGGGGACAACCAAGGATGAGATGGCTGGACAGCATCATCAACTCGATGGACGTGAGTTTGAGTGAACTCTGGGCATTGGTGATGGACAGGGAGACCTGGCGTGCTGTGATTCATGAGGTTGCAAAGAGTCAGACACGACTGAGTGACTGAACTGAACTGAACTGAAATTGTAAAAAATATCATAGCTTTAACTATATGGTCCTTTGTTGGCAGTGATGTCTCTGCTTTCTAATATGCTGTTTAGGTTTGTCCTTCAGGATTACACTTAGTTTGATCCCCACATAACTTGCTTGTCTTAGTTCATTGCACTTTGTGTACAAAACCTCTCCTCTGTTTGTCTCCTTTGTTCTTAGAAATACCTTTTATTTTTCAACCAAAATATTGTTGTTCAAACTGACCTACCAACTAAACCACAAAGACACTCTTTCTTCTCTGCTTTTTTATGTCCTTCGAATGATTCCCTCTCATGAAGTCTGAATATCACTGTTCTTTGTGTATCTAATATCAAGTATGTTGTGATATGAGTAGGCCTTTTACTAATCTCAACTAGGCAACTATCTTTTCCAATGTGGAAGCTACACTATGTTAGTTCTATTGCCTAGAGTAGCCTGTTTAAAAAGAAATGATTATTTTGTTTTTCTTTCATGGTAAATAAATATTACAGTCTGTCCCTTAACTCTAACTTATCACTCATCAATGGCCTTTCTTATGAAAAATAGGAAACTTTTTCTCGGCATCAAGAGTTCAGCTTTTCCATCAGTTAAATTTTTCATTCTTTCACAATGATTTGTTGAATCACCTTGAAACCATTCAAATTGTTGTAAGAAATATTAGTAAGAAAGCCCAATGGAGTCTACACACTTGGGAAACACAAAAGCAAATTAATCAGACATATAAAACTGCCAACTATACTACAGTGTAGCATGTGCTCTACTAGATATATACAAAGCCAGAAATACCTCTAGAGTGAAAGAGAATATGGTGAATAGACGGACAGAAAAAAAAAAAAAAGATGGATGGTTAGGTGGTAGATGAATAGATGGTGACTGGATAGAAAGAGACAAACAGAGACACAAAAATGATAACTAGATAGCTGAGTAGACAAATAGACAGGTAGATCATAGATACATGGTAGATTGATAGCTACATAGATAGATTTTTTTTTTTTTTAAGCACTGTCTGGTATCTTTTTTCTTTCCTTCAAATGTGGGGTTTCATCTGGAGTCATTTCACTCTGAGAACAGTTTTCAGCAATTTTTTACTGAAATCAGCAGAAGATAAAATCTCTCCACTTTTTCTGAGGCAAAATGCAATTATTTCACTTCATTTTCTAAAATCAAATTTGTGAAGTGTAATTTCACATATGTTAGAATGGTCTGGCTTCAATGTCTCTTTTAAAGAATTTGGGCAGATTTACACATCATGTAACCAACACTAAAGTAAAGATATAAAATATTTCTATTAAGCCAAAAAAATAATAAATTCTCTGTATCTCTATCAGGACAATCTTGTGATGTTGTCACAATCACTAATATCCTTTCTAAATATAGATTCAAATTATCTTTCTATAGTTTCAAATAAATATAATCATATGATATGCACATTTTTGTGTCAGTCTCCTTTGTTTATAATAATGTTTATGAGAATCACTAATGCTGTTTTGTGGATCAGTATTTCCTATATTTTCATTGCTGAGTAGTATTATGTTGAATGAATACACAATGATTTGTTTTTCCATTGAATCATTGATGAACTGTGTCCAAATTATACATTTTTTGAAAAAAGTTTCTGTGACTATTTGTGTGCAAGTTTTCATTTGAAGGTATATTTTCATTTTCCTTTGGTATACGCCTAAAGGTATAATTTATAGATTGTAATAAATGAATGTTGCATTTTACTAAGAATTGCTGAATTATTTCCAAAGAGTCTCTATCAGTTGTGTTTCACACCATCACCCCACAACAGTGCTATGTAGTTTTGCTGCACTTTGTACTGTTAGTCCTTATAATTTTAGCAGTTAAATGGGTATTTAACTGTATCATACTGTGATATTAATATGAATCTCCCTGTTATTAAGGTTTCCCTGGTGACTTGGTGGTAAAGAATCATCCTGCCCATGTAGGAAATGCAAGTTCAGTGCTTGGGTCAGGAAGATTCCCTGGAGAAAGAAATGGCAACCCATTTCATTATTCTTCCCTGGGAAATCCCATGGACAGAGGAGCCTGAGGGGCTACACTCCATGGGATAGCAAGAGTCAGGCACATCTTAGCAACTAAACAGCCTTACTATTAATTCTGTTGAATATTGCTTTTCATGTGACTATTGACTATTTGCATGTCTTTTCTATGAAGTAGTCAAATTTTGGCCTTAATTTTTATCTTTAAATTTACAGAAAGCAAAATTAACTTTATTTTCTGTATATAATTTCATGAGTTTTAATACAAGATTAGATTTACATATATCACATACATTCATTATTACTCCAAAACTAGTTAAGCATGTATATGTATGTGTTTTTTTTGGACTCTGCTATATTGACCAATATGTCCCTAAATCTTGTAGCTTTATAGTAAATCACTGTTGACCCATGCCTCCACCAGAGACTCCTGGACACTTATAGACAAGTCTGGGTCAGTCTCTTGTGAATTCACTGCTCCTTTCACCTGGGTCCAGGTGCATACAAGGCTTTGTTTGTGCTCTTCAAGAGTCTGTTTCCCCAGCCCTGTGTAAGTTCCGTAATCAAATCCCACTGGCCTCCAAAGTCAACTTCTCTGGAAGTTCTCAGTCCTTTTGCCAGATCTCCAGGTTTGGAAATCTGTTGTGGGTCCTAGAACTTTCTTAACAGTGAGAGAATTTCTTTGGTATAATTGTTCTGCAGTTTGTGGGGCATCTGCTCTTTGGCTCTATGGTAAGGTTAATGGTTATCTCCTCTGGGAAGGCTTAGGCCACAGGCTGTGTGACAGGTAGTAGCAACCAGAGCCCCTGCCCCTACAGCAGGCCACTGCTGACTTGTACCTCTGTAGGAGACTCAAATACAAGTCTGACTCAGTCTCTGTGGGGTCTCTGGGTACTGGGGAGCACAAGATTCTATTTGAGCCCTCCAGGTATCTCCTGCTGCAGAGTTGAGGGCATTGAGTGCAGCAGTGCCTGCACAGGACCTTTTGAAGAAAGCCACTATTATCTTCATTATCTTCACCAAAGTTTTGTATCAGGTCAACCAACAGAGAGGGAACAAAGCCCCACCCATCAACAGAATATTGAGTTAAAGATTTACTGAACATGGCCCTGCCCATCACAACCCTGTTTCCCCCAGAGTCAATCTTGCCCATCAGAAAGCTTCCAGAAGCCTCTTATCCTTATCAATCAGAGAAATAAAGAATGAAAACCACAATCACAGAAAACTAATCAAATTGATCACATGGACCACAGCCTTGTCTAACTTGATAAAACTCTGAGCCACAATGTGTAGGGCCACCCAAAACAGATGGGTTATGTTGAAGAGTTCTGACAAGACATAGTTCACTGGAAAAGGGAATAGCAAAACTCTTCAGTATTGCCTTGAGAACCCCATGAACAGTATGAGAAGGCAAAAAGATATGACATTGAAAGATGAACTGCCCAGGTCGGTAGGTGCCCAGTATGCTACTGACAAGAGTGGAGAAATAACTCTGGAAAGAATGAAGAGATGGAGACAAGGTGAAAACAACACCCAGTTGTGGATGTGACTGTTGGTGGAAGTAAAGTTAGATGCTGTACAGAACAATATTTCATAGGAATGTTAGGTCCATGAATCAAAGTAAATTGGAAGTGGCCAAACAGGAGATGGCAAGAGTGAACATTGACATTTTAGGAATCAGTGAACTAAAATGGGCTGGAATGAGCAAATAGATGACCATTATATCTACTACTATGGACAAGAACCCCTTAGAAGAAATAGAGTAGCCATCATAGTCAACAAAAGAGTCTGAAATGCAGCACTTGGACTGAATCTCAAAAATGACAGAATAATCTTTGTTTGTTTCCAAACCAAACTGTTCAGTATCACAGTAATCCAAGTCTATGCCCCAACCAGTAATGCTGAAGAAGCCGAAATAAAATGGGCCTATAAAGACCTACAAAGACCTATAAAGACCTTCTAGATTAACACCAAAAAAAAAAAAAAAAAAGATGTCCTTTTCATTACAGGGGACTGGGAGGCAAAAGTAGGAAGTCAAGAGATAACCTGGAGTAACAGGCAAATTTGGCCTTGGAGTACAAAATGAAGCAGGTCAAAGGCTAACTGTTTTGCCAAGAGAACACACTGGTTATAGCAAACACCCTCTTCCAAGAACACAAGAGAACACTCTACATGTGAACATCAGCAGATGGTGAATACCAAAATCAGATTGATTATATTCTTTGCAGACAAAGAAGGAGAAGCTCTATACAGTCACCAAAAACAAGACGAGGAGTTGACTGTGGCTCAGATCATTAACTTGTTATCGTAAATTTAGACTTAAATTGAAGAAAAAGGGAAAGCCACTATATCATTTAGGTATGACCTAAATCAAACCCCTTACGATTATACAGTAGAAGTGACAAAGAGATTCAAGAGAGTGGATCTGATAGACAGAGTGCCTGAAGAACTATGTACAGAGGTTCATGACATTGTACAGTGATCAAGACCATCCCCAAGAAAAGAAAAGCAAAAAAGTGAAACAGTTGTCTGAAGAGGCCTTACAATAAGCTGAGAAAAGAAGGGAAGTGAAAGGCAAAGGAGCAAAGGAAAGATATACCCATTTGAATGCAGCGTTCCGGTGAAGAGCAAGGAGAGATAAGAAAGCCTTACTAAGTGAGCAATGCAAAGAAATTGAGGAAAATGATAGAATGGGAAAGACTAGAGATCTCGTCAAGAAAATTAGAGATACCAAGGGAATATTTCATGCAAAGATGAGCTCAATAAAGGACAGAAATAGTATGGACCTAACAGAAGCAGAAGATATTAAGAAGAGGTGGCAAGAATACACAGAAGAACTATACACAAAAGATCTCCATGACCCATATAATCATGATGGTGTGATCGCTCACCTAGAGCCAGACATCCTGGAATGTAAAGTCAAGTGGGCCTTAGGAATCATCACTATGAACAAAGCTAGCAGAGGTGATAGAATTCCAGCTGAGCTATTTCAAATCCTAAAAGATAATGTTGTGAAAGTGCTACACTCAATAGGCCAGAAAACTTGGAAAACTCAGCAGTGGCCACAGGACCAGAAAAGTTCAGTTTTCTTTCTAATCCCAAAGAAGGACAATGCAAAAGAATGTTCAAAGTATTGCACAATTGTGCTCACCTCACATGGTAGCAAAGTAATGCTCAAAATTCTCCAAGCCAGGCTTCAACAGTACATGAGCCATGAACATCCAGATGTTCAAACTGGATTTAGAAAAGGCAGAGGAACCAGAGATCCAATTGCCAACACTCATTGAATCATAGAAAAAGCAAGAGAATTGCAGAAAAAAAATCTCTTTTATGGATTACACCAAAGGCTTCGACTGTGTAGATCACAACAAACTGAAAAATTCTTCAAGAGATGGGATACCAGACCACCTTACCTGCCTCCTGAGAAATCTGTTTGCAGGTCAAGAACTAACATGGAACAAGAGATTGGTTCCAAATTGGGGAAGGAGTATGTCAAGGCTGTATATTATCACCCTGCTTATTTTACTTATATTGCACAGTACATCTTGGGAAATGCCAGGCTGGATGAAGCACAAGCTGGAATAAAGATTGCCAGGAGAAATATCAATAACCTCAGATACGCAGATGATACCACCATTATGGCAGAAAGTGCAGAGGAATTAAAGAGCGTCTTGATGAAAGTGAAAGAGGGGAGTGANGGGAAATGCCAGGCTGGATGAAGCACAAGCTGGAATAAAGATTGCCAGGAGAAATATCAATAACCTCAGATACGCAGATGATACCACCATTATGGCAGAAAGTGCAGAGGAATTAAAGAGCGTCTTGATGAAAGTGAAAGAGGGGAGTGAAAAAGCTGGCTTAAAACTCAGCATTCAAAAAACTAAGATTTTGGCATCCAGTCTCATCACTCTATGGCAAACAGATGAAGAACCAATGGAAACCATGGCAATCTTTATTTTCTTGGTCTCCATAATCACTGCAGATGGTGACTGTAGCCATGAAATTAAAAGGTGCTTGCTCTTTGGAAGAAAAGCTATGACCAACCTAAACAGAATATTAAAAAACAGAGACATTACTTTGCTGACAAAGGTCCATCTAGTCAAAGCTGTGCTTTATCCAGTAGTCATGTATGGATGTGAGAGTTAGACTATAAAGAAAGCTGGGGGCCAAAGAATTGATGTTTTTGAACTGTGGTATTGAAGAAGACTCTTGAGAGACCCTTGGACTGCAAGGAGATCCAACCAGTCCATCCTAAGGAAATCATTTCTGAATATTCATTGGAAGGACTGATGTTGAAGCTGAAACTCCAATACTTTAGCCACTTGATGTTAAGAACTGCCTCACTGGAAAAGACCCTAATGCTGGGAAAGATTAAAGGCCGGAGGAGAAGAGGACGACAGAGGATGAGATGGTTGGATGGCATCACATACTTGATGGACATGAGTTTAAGCAAGTTCCAGGAGTTGGTAATGTACAGGGAAGCTTGGCCTACTGTTGTCCATGGGGTCACAAAGTGTCAGACATGGCTGAGCAACGGAATCGAACTGAAATATAGTAAGTCATGGGATCAGGCTGTGTGATTCATCCAATTTTATTGCTTTTTTCATTATTGTTTTGGCTATTAGAAGCTATTTAATTTCTCCATAGAAATTTTAGCATTAGCTTGTTGATTTCTGGGGAAAATATGACTACTGGAATTTTGTTTGATGTTATATGTATATATGTATAAAATCTTTTTCAGAATCTTTTCCTGTATGGATTATTACAAATAAATATTCAATGCTTTATTACAAAATACTAATGAGTTCCCTTATCCAGAGGGAAGAAGAAAAGTGTTATTCACTCAGTCATGTCTGACTCTTTCCAACCCAATTGACTGTAGCCCATCAGGCTCCTCTGTCCATGGAATTCTCTAGGCAAGAATACTGGAATGGGTTGCCACTTCTTTCTCCAGAGGATTTTTCCAACCCAGGGATTGAACCTGGGTGTCCTGCACTGTAAGCAGATTCTTTACCATCTGAGCCATGAAGGAAGCCCTACTGACAATGCTTACGTATAGTTTCTTGTATCTTTGGATTTACAGATTCCACTTATACCCAAATTTACTTAGATGAACATCTTCCCCACCTACTCCATTCTGAGAGGTTGTTTTGTACTTGTGACACTATTTTCTTATATTTTGTATTTTAAGCTGGGATCGCCTTACCTCTAATATTTTGGGCATGCATCGAGGTTCATCTTTTGCTCTAAAGTTCTATTGATTTTGACAAGTGCATATGTCATATATCTATAGTATCATACAGAAAAATGTTATCACTCTAAAAATTCCCCTGCATTTTACCAATCAAGTTTCCTCCTCACTCCTCAGACTCCTGGCAATCACTATAATTTTGCCTTTTCATCAACTGCTATAGCTTTACCTTTACTGCTGTAGCTTCCAGAATGTCCTATATTTGGAATCATGCAATCACAGTATGTAGCCTTTCCTTCTTCTTCTTTTTTTTTTCCACTTCATTTCAGTTCAGTTCAGTCGCTCAGTCATGTCCAACTCTTTGTGACCCCATAAATCACAGCACGCCAGGCCTCCCTGTTCATCACCATCTCCTGGAGTTCACTCAGACTCACGTCCATCGAGTCCGTGATGCCATCCAGCCATCTCATCCTCGGTCGTCCCCTTCTCCTCCTGCCCCCAATCCCTCCCAGCATCAGAGTCTTTTCCAATGAGTCAACTCTTCGCTTGAGGTGGCCAGAGTACCAGAGTTTCAGCTTTCGCATCATTCCTTCCAAAGAAATCCCAGGGTTGATCTCCTTCAGAATGGACTGGTTGGATCTCCTTGCAGTCCAAGGGACTCTCAAGAGTCTTCTCCAACACCACAGTTCAAAAGCATCAATTCTGTGGCGCTCAGCCTTCTTCACAGTCCAACTCTCACATCCATACATGACCACTGGGAAAACCATAACCTTGACTAGATGGATCTTAGTCGGCAAAATAATGTCTCTGCTTTTGAATATACTATCTAAGTTGGTTATAAATTTTCTTCCAAGGAGTAGGCATCTTCTAATTTCATGGCTGCAGTCACCATCTGCAGTGATTTTGGAGCCCAAAAAGATAATGTCTGACACTGTTTCCACTGTTTCCCCATCTATTTCCCATGAAGTGATGGAACCAGATGCCATGATCTTCATTTTCTGAATGTTGAGCTTTAAGCCAACTTTTTCGCTCTCCTCCTTCACTTTCATCAAGAGGCTTTTTAGCTCCTCTTCACTTTCTGCCATAAGGGTGGTGTCATCTGCATATTTGAGGTTATTGATATTTCTCCCGGCAATCTTGATTCCAGCTTGTGTTTCTTCCATTCCAGCATTTCTCATGATGTACTCTGCATAGAAGTTAAATAAGTAGGGTGACAATATACAGCCTTGACGTACTCCTTTTCCTATTTGCATAAGCATTTAAGAGTCATCCATGTCTTTTTGTGACTCAATAGCTGATTTCTTTTTATCTCTATTCCATTGTATAATTGTAGCCCAATATGTTAATTCAGTTGAAAGACATCTTGATTGGGTCCTGTCTTTGGTGATTGTGAATAAAGTTGTTATAAACATTAGTGTCCAGGTTTTTGTATGGGCATAATTTGTCAAGTTCCTGAACTTTTGCTAGTCCAATCTGCCTTGATCCTCATCTTGACCACCCTTTTCCTCAGTTTCTTCCAGAGTCTTTAGGGTGAGATGCACTCATGGTCTCCTCAACCACTTTACAGACAGAAGTTTGCAGTGGTTGCTTGTTCTGTCTCCCCGACACCTGTAACAGCACCAGAGATGTCCTGCTGAGTCATCTGCATTTATTTAGGAAATCTTTGGGAATCCTGGTCAATGTGTTGTATACCATATTGAGCCCTAAACGAAACCTAGCATCAAAACATCTTCATTAAACATTGTTTTTTGTTGGCAAGACTTACTTTCAACTAGACTTCTTATATACAATGATTTTTGGTCACCAAATTATAGTCAGCTGTCTAAATCTGCCTCTTAGCCCTAAGGTGAGTGCCTTTCTTGTATTATTCTTTTCTTTTTCCAAAATCTTCTCTGCATTGTTTCTCAGCTTATTATTACTTTTTTCTCATTAATTATTTTTGTTCATGACACACTTCTAGGAAGCCCTTATTCTACAATAAATAAGCCATTTAAAATCATCACGTTCTACAGCAGAAACCATCCGATGGATACACATTCTCACCAAGCAGAACAAGTTCTCTGACCCTAGACAATATTTTTTCCCTGCTTGTTCTTTTTTTCTATTATTTTCATATTTTACTTTATTTGAGAAAAAGTTGGGTTTTTTTTACCACTTTAAATTGTGTACAAACTTGTTAGATTTTAAATAAGCAAACCTTATTTTAAATTCCAGCAAAGCCTTTTATTAGCTGTGTAATCTTGAGCAAAGCTTATAACTTATCTAAGCTTCATTTTTCTCTTATGAAAAATAGAGATACTATCCATTTCATAAGGTTTTATGAGAGTCAAGTTTGCAAATATCTAATAAGTGCCTAGGAGAGTTATTTTGAACATATTAGCTCTTTTTCACTTGCCCTTATCTTATAGAATTTCATTTTCCAATATTCTTATCAAACCCTTCTCCTATTTGTCCTCTCAAGGCTATGATTTTCAAGTAGAGTAGTCATAGTGAGTTAAGAATAATACTTTGTTAGAACTGGTAAGTACCTTGTCATGCTAAAAGTGAGATTGCTTTGTACATAAAGACTTATTGTCATCTTTGAAAGTCCTACCATGTAGGTGGCTGATAGCACATTAATATTCAGTAGATTAAAAACTGAATCTACATGTATACAACACATACTGCAGATGACTTCAGTGTTAAGTACTTTAAAATATATCACTATATATGTGTGCACAGATGGTATAAATGACATCTGCTTAACATTTAATGAGCACATACTATATACTATTATATAAATATAATAGGTTTATATAGGTATAGTTTTTAAATTACTCACCATCACAAAGTCAATCAGTGACAAAGCTTAGCATAGAGCTAAGGACATAGTACACACTCAATATATAGTTTTTAAATCAATTACTGCAAGTTTTGAGATTTTATCCAAAGACTGTCTCTGTCAATTTCCATATTCTTACACCATATCACTGTAAAGTGATTTAAGCACACCTCTCAAGGAGTACTTTCTAAATGTAGCATTCAAAAGATTGTATAGCACAGGAAACTCTACTCAAAAGTCTGTAATGACCTATGTGGGAAAAGAATCTTAAAAAGAGTGGAGATATATGTTTATATATACATGCATAGTTGTTTCACTTTGCTGTACAACTGAAACTAACACTGCAACACTCCAATAAAAATTATTTTAAAAATTGCAAAATAAAAATAAAAGACTGAGCACAACAGTTTCAGGGCACAATCTTTTCCAGACACTTGACTTTCTGTTATAGATGTAGGTGGCATGTTAGCAAAGAGTCAGGTCAGGATGAGGGCTCAAAGAACTTGTCAAGTCTCATTGCTGTTCTCTCTGTATGTTAGAAAATTCTCATATTTTCTTGAAGATGGTAAAGACATGCAATTTCCCTGTAATAAAATTGTGACCTGGTTATGACTCCTCTAAAACACGTAAATATACCAGGAGAATAAAGCTCTCACTATTCTACATCTGTGATGTGATCAACTTTTATTTTGAAGAGAGTAATTAATGACAATAGCAAAATCATTAGTAGGTAAACAAAAGTTTTGTCATTCATATATGTCACCTCTGTAGGTTAATTTCATTAATAATCATGATTGTTTCATGTTAACATCTACATTTAAAAGTAAGGATACTCAGAGTTAAATGATAGAACCAGACACCAAGTCTAGTTTTATCTCAACTTTCAAGTCCATGTTACTTAAAGAAACATGTGAGGCTGGAGGAAGGGGAGAAGAAGGGCTTATGCTTCCACTTTGGAATTTTAACAGAATTTAAAAGCCTATCTAGCCACATTGACAATACACTTGGTTTTGCCCTTTCCGTGAACCAATCTTTTCTGAACAGAAAGAGCTTTAAACACCTCTATTACACCACTGGTTAAAGTTTGTCCACCTAGGGACTAGGTAATTTTCCTTAGATCTTGGCATGATCTACTCATGTTGGTAGACACAAGTCTACCAGATAGATGTTTCCCTGCTAGATATTTACACTCTGTCTTAGACATGTAACTCAGATACTGCCTTTCTAGGAAATCTTGGCATGGGTGTGCAAATTATGCCCTTCATGAATGTTTTATATAAATCATCTGACTGCATAAGACAGCTTCCACATTCCAGAGGTGAATGTGTGGGACAGTAAAGGGCATGTCTCAGCAGCATTCCTCCCTTAGAAGGAAAAATAACAAAACCCTCTCCAAGAAGTCCAGCCCTTTTACCTTTAGTACTTGAGACCAATTATGTGAAGAACATATTGGACAAAATGGTAGTTTACACATTCCAAATATAGTTTAGAAGTGGGAGACTCAGGACACACACATACACATACACACACACACACACACAATCACTGGGACTGTATAGTTCTAAATAATTTTCACATTTTTCTTTAACATTTTTGCAAATTCTAAAACATTCCTAGTTGCTTAGATATCATATATCCCAGAGGTGCAATTAGATTTAATTATGTAATTAATCTTGGATAAATTCACAGGCCAAATTTATCAAGATCTACTTATTTGTTCATGTTACTTTCTTTTAAAATTTATGTGAAAAACTTTCTGGTTTCTAAGCAAAACTGATTATCCTAAATCTATACAGGAAAATATTGATATATTTTACCATAGAAGAAAGAAAAAATAATGAGAGCTAACATAAAGTTATCATAAGTTATATATCATGTGACAATTTTACAGGTATAAACTTATTTATCCTCATCAAGCCGTATGAGTAGGTTAACTTATTATACCCATTTTATAGATGAGAAAATTGAGGCACGGATAGGTTAGATAACTTGCCTAATATCACATTGGTAGTAAAGCAGTAGAACTGTAACTCACATCTAGATAGTTTAACATATAATACTACATTATCTTTCAAATATATTTATGACACAAAACAATGTGAACCAATTCAAAAGAATGAAAACCAAGTTGAAATTTGTAATCATAATATGATATATAAATGTTAATTTCATTAATTAAAAATAAATTACATAAATCAATAAGAAAAAATATTGCCACCTGAGATTTAAAAATCAGCAAAAAATATAAACAGACAGTTTACCATGTACAGAACAATGTCCAATGAGCATATAAAAAGATTTTTGGCATCAGCAGCAAAATACAAAAGGAATAAAAGTAAGAACAATAAAATAAGAATTTTCTGTCAAAAATAAAAATGAGAAAAGTTTAATGATTCCCAATACCAGACTGTGTGTGGAGAGACAAGACCTCTCATAAAAGTTGATGGGAGTATAAACTGGCACAAAATTTCCAGAGGGCAATTTGCCAATGTCTTTAAAAATAAAAATGCATATATACTTTGGCCCAGCAGCTAAGGGATGCATTTTTCCAATTCATCTTACACACTTTTACCAATTTAATATATAAGAGATGTCCATTACAGCAACTTCAGTCACAGCAAAAACTTGGAAACCTGAATTAAAAAAAAAAAAACCTCTAAAATTATGATACATAAATACAATGAAATATTATTAAACTGTTCTAATTTATCCAATATACAAGATCTCTTACATAGATAATTAAGTTAAAAAATAAAGCAAGGAACAGTGTTTACAGTATAATTCCTTTTTTGAAAAATATTTCTCCATGAATCTAATAAGTGATTTTAAATGAAAGAAAAGAATTGGATCTGAGAGCACTTGACAAGCAAGGGTGCTGACCTGATGTCTATGTTCATGGGCAGAGGGAGTCTTGCTCTCTTGGTTGTGACTGGAGTCCATTGGCTGTCTAGTTTTGCCATGCTTTCACAATTAGGCATCACTGCAGTGCTCTTTGCCAGTGGTCTTAGATATAATCTAAATAAGGTGATTGGTTTCATTCAAGTCAGACCAGGTTCATGTCTGACAGTGTCTTAGCTCTCTGGCCCCTTTATTAAAGCGCAGTCTTTCCATCTTCTTAGTTTCTTCAGCCATATTCTTTCCAGAATCCACCTTCCTATTTCTTCATCTGTTTATGGTAGTGAACTCCTTTTTATCTTCCTTCCAAGTTGGCCAGAAAATTTGCCTTCAGGTTTTCACACAGGTGGTCATGGAGAGAGTGGGGAATTGCTAAAATCTGTCTGAGTGATGCACATGAGACTCCTCTGTGAGTTAAAATAGATTAAATGAAACAAAACAAAACAAAAAACAGCTAAATTAGATTTCATAGCACAGTTAAGACTTCTTTATTTTTAGGTCCATTTTCCATTATGATTTAGTGGGGAGGTGGGGATGGGGTCAGAGGCTGGGCTCCACACACTCATTCAGCCTCCTTGACTGATGAGGTTCCATTGTGTTTTTGTTTATTTTTTTAATAGGGGTATAATTGCTTAAAAGTGTTGTGTCAGTTTATGCCTTACAACAAAGTGAAACATCTATATATATAAATATATATACATATACACATATCCCCTCTTTTTTGGACCTCCCTTCTACACCCCCATCTCATCCATCTAGGTCACTATAGAGCACTGAGCTGAGCTCTCTGTACTATACAGTAGGTTCTCACTAGTCATCAGTTTTATATATGGATTCCCTGAGAGCTCAGTTGGTAAAGAATCCACCTGCAAAGCAGGAGACCCTGGTTCAATTCCTGGGTTTGGGAGATCTGCTGGAGAAGGGATAGGCTATCCACTTCAGTGTCCTTGGGCTTCCTTGGCTTAGTTGGTAAAGAATCTGCCTGCAATAAGGGAGACCTGGATTTGATCCATGTATTGAGAAGATCCCCTGGAGAAGGGAATGGCTACCCACTCCAGTATTCTGGCCTCAAAAATTCCATGGACTGGATAGTCCATGGGGTCCCACTACCAGTGCAAGAGGGTTCCCTTTTCATTACACCTTCTCCAGCATTTATTATTGGTAGATTTCTTGATGATGGCTATTCTGAGTGGTGTGAGGTGATACTTCATTGTAGTTTTTATATGCATGTCTCTAATAATTAGTGATGTTGAGCATCTTTTCACATACCTCTTGGCCATCTTTGTATGTGTTCTTTGTAGAAACGCCTATTTAGATATTCCAAACATTTAATTTTATTGGTTTATCTATTTATTTTTATATAGCTCTTTATGAGTTGTTTCCCACTGCATTTTTGGCACTCAGTTTGGAACTGATGACATACTCCAGGGCAATGCTATGAAAGACATGCTAAAGTTGCATCACTTGGAAATGTTTCAGCCCGAACAAACAAAAGTTCTTTCAGTCTCAATTAGAACCTGTCCTGGGAGCATCCTAACTGCAAAGGGATGAGAACCTGTTGTCCTCCCAACTTCCTAGAAATGGAAAACACTGAATATGAGTGACTAGAAGTTACTCTCAAAGTGGCACGCTGAAATCACCCACTGTTTCCTTTAAGTTAAAACAGAGCTGGACATTGGGGATCTGAGAGTTTGAGGGGCTTGCTCCATGTTAGGGTCCATAAACCCCCCTGAGACAGCTTGGTTGTGGGGGGCGGTGCCTGTACAGTAGCTGAGAGAATTGCTTTGTATGGGGAAGTGCATGATCAGTAGTGTCAGATGGACTGGGCTTTAATCCTAGCTCTTGTGCTACAAGCAGCATGGCTGTGGAAAATCACAGACCTCTATGTGCCTTAGTCTCTTGTCAGGACAATGAGAGCCATGGCATTAATTTCCTAAGATAGTAAGATTAAACTAGCATATGTAAATTGTACTAACTACTCTACCATACAGCAAAATTTATATAATAAACTATAATAATGATTGCCATTATTGAAATTATCCATATAAAGCTACTATATCGAGCACCTGGTGAATCAGTTCAGTTCAGTCGCGCAGTCATGTCCAACTCTTTACGACCCCATGAATCACAGCACGCCAGGCCTCCCTGTCCATCAGCAACTCCTGGAGTTCACTCACATTCATGTCCATAGAGTCAGTGATGTCATCCAGCCATCTCATCCTCTGTTGTCCCCTTCTCCTCCTGCCCCCAATCCCTCCCAGCATCAGAGTCTTTTCCAATGAGTCACCTCTTCACAAGAATTGACCAAAGTACCGGAGTTTCAGCTTTAGCATCATTCCTTCCAAAGAAATCCCAG
>SJYX01006731.1:259775-272434 GCA_006410675.1 Oreotragus oreotragus | reverse complement strand
TTTTTCACTCTCCTCTTTCACTTTCATCAAGAGGCTTTTGAGTTCCTCTTCACTTTCTGCCATAAGGGTGGTGTCATCTGCATATCTATCTAAGGTTATTGATATTTCTCTCAGCAATATTGATTCCAGCTTGTGCTTCTTCGTGCCCAGCATTTCTCATGATGTACTCTGCATATAAGTTAAATAAGCAGGGTGACAGTATACAGCCTTGACGTACTCCTTGTCCTATTTGGAATCAGTCTGTTGTTCCATGTCCAGTTCTAACTGTTGCTTCCTGACCTGCATATAGGTTTCTCAAGAGGCAGGTCAGGTGGTTTGATATTCCCATCTCTTTTAGAATTTTCCACAGTTTATTGTGATCCACACAGTCAAAGGCTTTGGCATAGTCAATAAAGCATAAATAGATGTTTTTCTGGAACTCTCTTGCTTTTTCGATGATCCACCGGATGTTGACAATTTGATCTCTAGTTCCTCTGCTTTTCCTAAAATCAACTTGAACATCTGGAAGTTCACGGTTCGCGTATTGCTGAAGCCTGGCTTGGAGAATTTTGAGCATTACTTTACTAGCATGTGAAGTGAGTGCAATTGTGCGGTAGTTTGAGCATTCATGGTCTAGCAAAATCTCTCTGGGAAGAAAGAATACCTCTTTCTGCAAGGTAGTAGCTGTCTGTGTCTGCAGAGCACTTTTATTGAATCAGGGTACCAATATGTTGATACGTCCCTAGAGCTCATGACAGTGGAGTTGCTCCGTTTACATCCACAGTGTAAAGAGACACTAAACTTTGGACATGGTGACCCCGGAATCCACTAGGGCTGAATGGTCTGGTTTTCACTACTGACACCTTGTGGACCTTGTGGTAAAGAGTAACTGCAATGGGAAAAGTTCCAACATGAGGTGAAAGCAGTCTCTTTGTTCCCCTTTTCCCTGTATTGTGACCATGGCTGAACCCTTTGATAGCGGTCTCAAGGACAATTTTAAATCAGAGCAAAGATATTGAAGATGGAAGGAAAACATCCTTGCAGGGTGTTGTTCTGAGCCTCCAAAACAGTTTTAAAATAGAAATACCTGTGTCTTTATATTTCTTGGCAATAAAATGTTATATACAAATTAATTATATATTCAACCGCATATATTTATTGAAATGGATAGATGCAACACTGGTTATGTTTATTTTTAGGTCTTATTTTATACTTTGTTGTTTCACACCTTTTGATGAACAAAACTGAGTAACCCAAAAGTTGAGAATAATTAAAAGAAAGTTTATTCAGCAAAGCTTGGGGGGAATATTTGTTAAAACTAAATAGTATATTGAGGGACTGTTTGTTCACATAAGCTTATGTGTCAGTCTTAGGCAGGCATCTCTCCCTGCAGGAGGGCTGTGCTCAGCTGAGTTCTCATTTTAACATTGTATTGGCTTCTTCAATCCTCTGCTGTTGCTGATGCATCGCTTCAGTCATGTCTGACTCTGTGCGACCCCATAGACAGCAGCCCACCAGGTTCCACCATCCCTGGGATTCTCCAGGCAAGAACACTGGAGTGGGTTGCCATTTCCTTCTCCAATGCGTGAAAGTGAAGTTGCTCAGTCGTGTCCAACTCTTAGCGACCCCATGGACTGCAGCCCACCAGGCTCCTCCGTCCATGGGATTTTCCAGGCAAGAGTACTAGACCCTGGCTTTTCTCTCAGCAAGTTTCTCCTGCTCTAGTCTAACCTAGTCTATCAAGAGCATTTCACAGTCAGACTGATTAGTGAATATTTTCAATGTTATCTCTTAGTTTCTTCTTTAATAACAGCTGGACAATCTGAAAGCACTGTTTTTTTGTTTTTTAAGAAGTAAAGGATTTTTCTCATCTGATCTGCTTTGAGCCACTGTTTCTCAAATTTCATAAAGACATAAATACAAAAGTTCAAATAAATGGTAATTTTCCATTGGCTTCTTCAAAGGCATGAAGCATCATCTCTGATTTCTACTGTCATCATTCTAATCCCTAATTTCTATTAATCCAGGATTAAAAAATCAATCAGCAGGAACTACAGGGATGATTACTGGAGCTCAGGATAACTTTAGGCATTATGGGGCTGAAAAGTAAATATAACATTAAGTTTTAAAATCAGCTGTTGCCCTACAGTGTTGATAGTTCTTGTGATCACTTTAGCAAACTGAAAAGGCAGCAGAATTAACCATTCAGTCACGCCACTCTTACATTCATGTCTTTGAATTTGGCCAGATTCTTGATCCAAATGATCCATTAAACAAGATATATTTTTGTTCACTTTGCAGGAAAAAAACAGGAGTCTGGTTGCTTCAAAATATTTTTTTTCTTTTTGGAATTCAACTGATAAATATCAGCAGTGAAACAGTATATATATTTATATTATAAAACAGTATATATATTTATTTTATTTATTTATTTATTTTTATTTTACAATATTTGTTATGAACAGTTTCCTAGTCATAAAAGTGAAGTTTGAAAATGTGAGGTTTTCGTTTTCTACCTTTAAAAAAATGTATTGAAATATAGTTAATTTGCAATGTTGTATTAATTTTTGCTATATAGCAAAGTGATTTAGTTTTATATATACATACAAATTTAGTTTGTATGTATACATATATACATATATATGTATACACACATATACATATATATTTGGCCAAAAATTTCATTTTAATTTTTGTGTAAGTTCACCAGAATGTCCTTTTTGATCAATCTCATATATGCATTCTTTTTCACATTCTTTTTGATTATGCTTTATCACAGGGTATTGAATATAGTTTCCTGTGTTATACAGTAGGACCTTGTTGTTTATCCATTCTATATAAAATAGTTTACATTTGTTAGTCCTAAACTCCCAATCCATCCTTCCCCCACCCCTCCATCCCCTTTGGCACAAGTAATGTTATATAAGTCTGTAAGTCTGTTTCTATTTCATAGATATATTCAATTGTGTCATATTTAAAGTAGTGAAAGCACCTAAAAATTCAAGGTGGGACTTGTTTTACAAAGATATTCAAACCATTAAATAAAAAGGCAATTTGAAAACTATTCAATCATAAGCTTAACATAGTAATACAAATTTTCAAGTCAAAAGAAATACCAGGAATTCTCAGAGTTAGTTCCTTTCTACTCAGTTTTTTTTTTTTTGAAACATTTTTAATGGGTAATTTTGATATGGCAATGGAAAATAATTTAAATGATAATGTGTTCTGCAAAAATGACTCTTTTCCTCAGCTGTGTCTATGAAAGATTCTTCATCCAAATCATGTTTTACTCACAACACTCATGAATACCCTCTCATTTTCAAAGAAGACATTGCTGGGAGTTTGAAATTACCTGGAATTTTGGTGATACATTTATCAGGTTAGCAAAATTCTTAGATTATTTTTCTACCTTCAACACTCACTTTGAATCTGTAATTGTATACCTAGAAAAAAATGTTGTATATCTAGCAAAAGCCTTTCATTTAGCTTTAAAGAAACTGACATAGAAC
Source organism: Oreotragus oreotragus (assembly GCA_006410675.1). NCBI lineage: Eukaryota > Metazoa > Chordata > Mammalia > Artiodactyla > Bovidae > Oreotragus > Oreotragus oreotragus. The sequence goes on along the minus strand of SJYX01006731.1, from coordinate 268,946 downwards.
TTCAGTGACTTAAGGTTACTCAGAAACTCAAGGGCTAATAATAGTGTTTCCCTGACCCTTAGTTCTGCCTAAGACCTAATGTCATGGCCTCATTGTAGCCAATTCTGTGGTCATGGAGGGAAAGAGTGAAGACGCTCAGTCGTGTCCTACTTTTTGTGACCCCATGAACTATAGGCTGTCAGTTTTCTCTGTCAGTGGAATTTTGGGTTGCCATTTCCTTCTCCAGGGGATTTTCCCAACTCACTGTCTCTCCCACAGTGCAGACAGACTCTTTATCTTCTGAACCACCAAGGAAATCCCTTCTATGGTCATGCTGCTAAATCACTTCAGTCGTGTCCGACTCTGTGGGACCCCATAGACGGCAGCCCACCAGGCTCCCCCTTCCCTGGGATTCTCCAGGCAAGAACACTGGAGTGGGTTGCCATTTCCTTCTCCAATTCATGAAAGCGAAAAGTGAAAGTGAAGTCGCTCAGTCGTTTCCAACTCTTAGCGACCCCATGGACTGCAGCCTACCAGGCTCCTCCATCCACAGGATTTTCCAGGCAAGAGTATTTGAGTGGGGTGCCATATTCCTGTTTAAAAACAAGTATCTCTTTAGTTATCTGGTAAATCAAAATTATGGCCTGTTGTATAGAACTAGATGGAACTGAAAGGCAAGATGTGCTTTATTAGCATTTTTATTATTCATTAGGATTTTTAATTTTAGTTTTAATGATTACTTCTCCAGGTAAGTAAAGTTATGGGAACTTTGGGTATAATTCTGGGAGTTTTAGAAGGGAGCGATGGAGAAGGGAATGACATTTTTCATTTCTAATTTTATCAGGAAAGATGATAATAGCAAAGAGAAGTAAGCAAAGTAAAAAAAAAAGAGAGAGAGAGAGAAATGAAATCCCACATGTCTATAATGCCCCCCATGTCAAGTGCAAGCTCCCACTCCATCTCTGGTTGAATTTCAGTTTTGTCAACTTTAACATTTTTATTATGCAAGGATATCTCCAGCACTAGAAGAGAAGTGATTAAAGAAGCATTTTTTCTCACAGAAATTTCCTTAACATCAGCTTTGAGGAATCTGTCTCAAATTGTCACATCTCTTTCTACTTGCTATGAAAATATGACTCATACCCCATTAAATAAACTGTTTTATATTATAAATGGATCTGTGTTTTCTATATTGCTTTTTTGAGCTGTGATAGTATCCACAGAAGTCTTTTCCATTGAGCCATTGAGTTTGAAATGTGTTTTCTGTAAACAAAAGTGAAGAAAACATTTTCATCTTCTTGGGGGAAACATAAACATATTTTTATTATACATTATGAGCTAGATATCTTAAAGAATTGGAACAGATTCATAGATGCCTCTCTGTCAATAATCTTCCATGGGGAAATGCAAGATGAAGGAGAGAAAATAACTTAATGCTGATGGTACCTCCACCAATGAAAGGATATCATTTTCAGTATATAATGTTTACTTCCTTTACCTGGGTGTATAACCTGGCCTCTCCTATTTCTTCCATGAAAGACTTTGCAAGTGGAAGTTTGCTGAAAGAATGAATGTGGAATGCCTTGAGGACAAATGGGATTGTGAAGCAAACTCCCATCTTATCCTTCAGGGAAATATCAGCAACAACTGTTGGAGGGGAGAGAAGAGTGATTATTGTGTAAAGGATAATGCTGAGGCAAACAAAGATATATATCCAATCCGCCTACCATAAGTCATGGTAATAATACGTATGCACCCATTTTCACCTGCTGTAATGTTGTTCTACTTGGGCAAATGCATCATAGCTGTCATTGTCAAGTGTCACTTTCTTTCTTCACTTTTCTTTAACATTTAGCTACATTCCACAATTCTGATACATCATTTCAAATTGAAAATTATTTCTATGTGTAACTAGACACCAATAGTCTTTTAATCATGGGCTTGAAGTAATTCCTTTTTTAATATAATTAAATCTCCCATTAATTTGTTGATATCATAAACACCAATATTTAATATACTTTGTCTACAATTTCATTGAAAAGTGAAAGTTGCTCAGTCCTGTCCTCTTTGTGACCCCCACAGACTATACAGTCCATGGAATTCTCCAGGCCAGAATACTGGAGTGGGTAGACTTTTCCTCCTCCAGGGGATCTTCCTAACCCAGGGATTGAACCCAGGTCTCCCACATTGCAGGCAGATTCTTTACCAGCTGAGCCATAAGAGAAACTGAAAATTTCATTGAGCAAAGGTACAAATTATGATTATGCAAATACATAAGACAAGTTTCATAATAATATTGATATAGGGAGTACATTTTATTAATAAAGTTTTGAGTTACTATTGAAAATGTGTAGTATAAATCATATTTATATCTGATATAAATAAATAACAATAAATATTCTAGCACTGTAGACTTTCATTTTATAAAAAAAATTGATGTAAAAATTGAGATCTAGGCAATACTTTTCTATTTTCAAGATAAATAACATTTTGTTGATGAAACCAAGCCCTAATATTGTTCATATTTTTAAGAGCTTTTGATGAAGCAATACTATAATTTTCCACAATAAACTATTTTAAAAAGTAGGAGAATTCCAACTAACTTAAAATTGTAATTTTTAGTTTTCAATACCTAGTAAATTTCATTTGTACAACCTGAGTATTCAAAAGCACTCCTTGACTTTTACTGAATTTTTAAACTGAATTCAGTAAATAACATTTTGTTAAACTTCCAACCTGCATTCATTCATTCATCACTATTTATTGAGCATTTGCATGCTATAAGGAATTCTGTTTGGTCTTATGGGTTTAAATGTAAATAAAACAAGGTCTGTGCTCAGTTCTTTCAGATGAGTAGAGGGTGGAAAAACAAGTCTGCAAAACACAGTAGTTTGTCACCTTCTCTGAAAGCGTATTTCTGCCACCAGGAAGTCTCAGAAGATATTTTTGGATCAAATGAGAAAATGATGTTAGGACCCAGGCTGTCTCAGATCTCCTGGATTCCAGAATCAAGATTAAACAAACAAACAAAAGACATGTAACTGTAATAGCAAGAAGAATGAAATAAGTTTAGTGATACTAAACAAATGAACATGAAGTGATAATATAGAGACATAGAAACTCAATATAATTCTGTATATTAGGGTCTATTTTACAAGAGATCTGGCATTTGAACAGGGGATAAATAGAATGTTGTCTGTGATATAGTGATGAAATTATTTTGTACCTGGGACAGAATTATTACTATTTATTTTTATGTACAAAGTTTTCATTTTTAATATATAGTTAAACAAAATATATCTTTTGTAAGCAAACCCATTACAAGGCCAACAAAAAGGAATAAAAGCAAGAAAAATAAAAAGCCTACGATTACCCCTTACTGTGCATAAGGGTCAGGCCTGCTCCTTTCCTTACAGGAAGTGCCTTTTTGCCCTAAAGTATCAGCCTAGGTCCCTGCTCCTAAGCACCAGAATTGGATATGAACAGAAACCAGCTCTGAAATGTGTATCTTTGCATAGCCCATTGGCTCATGGACTCCAAGTGCAGGGGGAATCCTTTGAAGCACCATCTGCACAGGCCCAAGCAGACTGGTAGAAAAAAGTTTTCTCTTCTTCCTCCCAGGAAATGGTTTACATCACTGACAATGCCAATGGATCCAAGGTCCTGCTTGGGGGCACAATTTTTAATAACAAAGGCACAGAGAAATCCAACTGGTTGGTTAAAGGGTTATTTTCCAATGAAACTGGAAGATCGTGTTGCATGTAGGACAGACGAGGATGGAGATGCAACCCCAGGCCTTTAAGTTTCAGACTGCTTTTATCATAATTTGCTCCAGGTCAGTGTCACTTCAGAATATATGCACAAGAGGCTGTGGAAACAGATTGACTGGGATCTTGGATTCCCATACTATATGATCTTGAACAAGGGAAAGGTCTTCCACTTTAGTTTCACAATTTCTTACTGGTTTTTCTAAATAAGACACTGCTCTTTTCTGACTCTGCTTCTCTGTGCCTTTCCTGATGCTCATGCCACTAGAGTATCACATCCTTCTTGTTCACCTTTGAAGAGAGCCTTTCTCACTCCAGGTCTTTACATATGCTGTTGCCATGGCTTTGTTTGACTACCTTCTCACTGGTCTCCCTGAGAAATCTTCCCAAGTCCATGTTCATCAGTAGCCTCATTCTCCAATCTGTGTTGTTATTTCCCCACAGACCTCCTTAACCCATTTTCATAAGTGTTTCACTGTGTGAAATTACATAATTTATTGGTCTGTGTGCATGTTCATTTTTCTCTGTGATATTGACTCCCTGTGGGTGTGGCCTTCTCAGTCTTGTTCAGTGTTGCATGACCAAGGCGTGGCACAAAGTAATCTCTCACTAAATTCATGTGAGATGAGTGATGCAATCAAAATCAGCTTGCTTCAATTGTCTCAAACCATCTCTACTCACCAACCAGAGAATTTAGGCGAAGAGAATTTCCTCTAGCCCAACATATCACTGAGAAATAAAAATAGATGAATGATAATTTTTAATAATGCTCCAAATATTTAGTTTTTTTTAAAGTAAAGTTGGACTAAGAAAGGCCAACATAATGCTTTTATCCTAAGACAAATAGCGAACTAAGGTTGAACTTTGATGGGATCCAGTGAAATATTCTCTTAGGCAATCAAAATTTAGAAATGAAGAAAGTGGTTCAGCTGTCTGCTGTCCAGTGACTCTTATATGCAGTAACTTGTTTAAGACATTGATGAAGTCCATACCTTGAGCTTCACCCATGGGGCTATGCTCTTCAACAGTCTTACTGTCTGAAGCCAAGATGGAGGCAGCCTTGCTCCCAGGCCTGTGAAGTATGAGTCTGTGGAGAAAATGTCAGTCCTCAATTACCTTTAGGTTCCTTCTGTACTTTTCTTAAAGGACAGTGCACTGTTCACAGCCAAATAGCCCTATGGTCCCATCCAATAAATTCCAAGAAGTCCAGCTATCTTCATTCCACCTCACTTTGTCTGTCCTTTTTAGTACTAGCTGTCAGTGACTTTGCTCTTATGATCTTATCTCTACTCTTAGCTTCTCTTGAAATGAATAATTGAGTTCATGATCTCTTTATCGAATGATTGTTTAAGCACATCCTTAGTGTTTTCTTCAGAAAAAGACTTCTTACTTTTTGCTGTTTGGATAGACATGATTTTATAAATCTTCATGCTCTGCTCCTTTTTTCCTAATATATATATATATTTTTTCTTTTTCCCTTCATTTCTCTCTCCTTTGGAATTTTGCTATAAGCAGCCAACAGAGTCAAAACTGCTTCTTTAACACCTTTTGCTTGGGAATCTCCTTAGCTAAAGATTTAATTTCCTTCTTCACTAGTTTTACCTTCCAAAAAACACTAGAACACTGTTCTGTAATGTCTTCATCACTTTCTAACAAGGATTGTTTTTACACTTCTCATTTACGTCTGATACTTCAGCAGAGTTACTCATAATGTCTATATTTCTGATGCACCCCAAGATGCTTCCAGCATCTACCCATTACCACTTCCAAAGCTGCCTCCACAAACTCGGTATATAAATATACATATTCAAATACAAGTGTATTTATTAGAGCAGCATCCCGCTTCTCTATACCAAAATGAGTCCCAGTCAGTTCTGTATGCTTTAACAAAATACCATAGATGAGGTGGCTTATACAACAGAAATTTTCCTTTTCACAGTTCTGGAAACTGGGAAGTCCAAGACCAAAATTTCAGCATGGTCAGGTGAGAGCTCCCTTCCTGGGTTGTAGACCACTGCCTTGTCATTGTCTCCTCTCATGGCATAGAGAAAGAGAGCAAATTATCTTGTGTCTCTTGTTATGAGGTCAACAATTTCCCACAGATCAGCATTCTTCTCTGATTATTTCCTCCAACCCCAAATTTCTACCAAAGTCCCCATCTCCAAATGCTATAACACTCATGAGTAGAGTGTAAACATATGAATTTGGTGAAAAGATAAAAACATTCAGTTTATAACACTCCTGAGATTCAATGTCACAGTCTTCTCTCTACCACAAAATACATTTGCCTTTTTGTGCCTTTTGTTACACTCTGAATTAGATTGTAAGGATTTAAAAGCAGGAGAAAAACACTCTCATCAAATTATCAAACATTCAAATTCTACTTTTGCCATTCACTAGTGTAGTATTGGGTGAACTGCTCATGTTCATCAGTATCTTGTTTCCTCTCCTAGAAAATGGGAATGCTCTCAGCTACACCATACCATTGTTTAAATAATTAAGAAATAATATATCTCACGTGCATAGAATAAATGATAAATATATCTATATCTATCATTATTAATAATAACACAACTCATGGCTATTACTATATCCCCCATTTCAGAATAAAAAAGATTTGAGGTCAGGGATTTATATTCATCTACAAATATGATGTCCATCTAGCTAACACATAACAATCAGGCTCAGGCAACAGAACACGTATATTTACCGTCCCCATTAACACCTTCTAAGAGACTTTCTTTCACAGAAATAAGAACTACTGATGTGTGTATATGGATCAAAACTATTGGCCATGGGAAAAAGATGAAATGGCCCAGAGCATGAGTAAGACTAGCTAAAAGTGAGCATTCTTTGAAGATAAGAGCAGACGCAATAGTGCAGTTAAGGAATAGAGTCAATATAAAAAAATTGATCTTCACTTTCAAGGAGTGAAAATGAGACTAAAGCCTATGTATCTGTGGCTAGAGAGATGATCAGATGAGAGTGTGAAAGGTAACAGAATGATGCCTGATGTATCCCATTTTGGCCTCCATCCAGCAGATCTTTTCTCTCTCTGCACAACGAGGCAGATTTGTATAGATAGCATCAAGGTGCTCCTGTGGATTCAAATATCAGGATCCCAGCAGAAGATTGGAGAAGGAAGGAAAAATAAATCAAGGTATTTATTCCATTGGCTTCTATTTCTTTTGGTTATTTTGGAAAGATTGTGTGCATCATCATGGTTTCTGTAAATGAAGGTCAATCGAACAAACTACCTTTCAGTTCAGGTCAGTCACTCAGTCATGTCTGACTCTTTGTGACCCCATTAATCACAGCACGCCAGGCCTCCCCATCCATCACCAAATCCCAGAGTTCACTCAAACTCATGTCCATTGAGTTGGTGATGCCATCCAGCCATCTCATCCTCTGTTGTCCCCTTCTCCTCCTGCCTCCAATCTCTCTCAGCATCAGAGTCTTTTCCAATGATTCAACTCTTCTCATAAGGNAAAACTGGGAAGTCCAAGACCAAAATTTCAGCATGGTCAGGTGAGAGCTCCCTTCCTGGGTTGTAGACCACTGCCTTGTCATTGTCTCCTCTCATGGCATAGAGAAAGAGAGCAAATTATCTTGTGTCTCTTGTTATGAGGTCAACAATTTCCCACAGATCAGCATTCTTCTCTGATTATTTCCTCCAACCCCAAATTTCTACCAAAGTCCCCATCTCCAAATGCTATAACACTCATGAGTAGAGTGTAAACATGAATTTGGTGAAAAGATAAAAACATTCAGTTTATAACACTCCTGAGATTCAATGTCACAGTCTTCTCTCTACCACAAAATACATTTGCCTTTTTGTGCCTTTTGTTACACTCTGAATTAGATTGTAAGGATTTAAAAGCAGGAGAAAAACACTCTCATCAAATTATCAAACATTCAAATTCTACTTTTGCCATTCACTAGTGTAGTATTGGGTGAACTGCTCATGTTCATCAGTATCTTGTTTCCTCTCCTAGAAAATGGGAATGCTCTCAGCTACACCATACCATTGTTTAAATAATTAAGAAATAATATATCTCACGTGCATAGAATAAATGATAAATATATCTATATCTATCATTATTAATAATAACACAACTCATGGCTATTACTATATCCCCCATTTCAGAATAAAAAAGATTTGAGGTCAGGGATTTATATTCATCTACAAATATGATGTCCATCTAGCTAACACATAACAATCAGGCTCAGGCAACACTTGTGCATATAAATGGCAGGGGTAATTGTGGAAGATTCTCTGAAAGAAAGTGTCTTTATTCTTGATGACATGTGTGTATATGGATCAAGACTATTGGCCATGGGAAAAAGATGAAATGGCCCAGAGCATGAGTAAGACTAGCTAAAAGTGAGCGTTCTTTGAAGATAAGAGCAGACGCAATAGTGCAGTTAAGGAATAGAGTCAATATAAAAAAATTGATCTTCACTTTCAAGGAGTGAAAATGAGACTAAAGCCTATGTATCTGTGGCTAGAGAGATGATCAGATGAGAGTGTGAAAGGTAACAGAATGATGCCTGATGTATCCCATTTTGGCCTCCATCCAGCAGATCTTTTCTCTCTCTGCTCAACGAGGCAGATTTGTATAGATATTATCAAGGTGCTCCTGTGGATTCAAATATCAGGATCCCAGCAGAAGATTGGAGAAGAAAGGAAAAATAAATCAAGGTATTTATTCCACTGGCTTCTATTTCTTTTGGTTATTTTGGAAAGATTGTGTGCATCATCATGGTTTCTGTAAATGAAGGTCAATCGAACAAACTACCTTTCAGTTCAGGTCAGTCACTCAGTCATGTCTGACTCTTTGTGACCCCATTAATCACAGCACGCCAGGCCTCCCCATCCATCACCAAATCCCAGAGTTCACTCAAACTCATGTCCATTGAGTTGGTGATGCCATCCAGCCATCTCATCCTCTGTTGTCCCCTTCTCCTCCTGCCTCCAATCTCTCTCAGCATCAGAGTCTTTTCCAATGATTCAACTCTTCTCATAAGGTAGCCAAAATATTGGAGTTTCAGTTTTAGCCTCATTCCTTCCAATGAAGACCTAGGACTGAGCTCCTATAGGATGGACTGGTTGAATCTCTTTGCAGTACAAGGGACTCTCAAGAGTCTTCTCCAGCACCACAGTTCAGAAGCATCAATTCTTCAGCACTCAGCTTTCTTCACAGCCCAACTCTCACATCCATATATTACAACTGGAAAAACCATGGCCTGGACTAGATGGACCTTTGTTGGCAAAGTAATGTCTCTGCTTTTCAATATGCTATCTAGGCTGGTCATAACTTTCCTTCCAAGGAGTAAGTGTCTTTTAATTTCATGGCCAATCACCATCTACAGTGATTTTGGAGCCCCCCCAAAATAAAGTCCGACACTGTTTCCACTATTTCCC
>SJYX01006731.1:220152-253074 GCA_006410675.1 Oreotragus oreotragus | reverse complement strand
AAGAATTGATGCTTTTGAACTGTGGTGTTGGAGAAGACTCTTGAGAGTCCCTTGGACTGCAAGGAGATCCAACCAGGCCATTCTGAAGGAGATCAGCCCTGGGATTTCTTTGGAACAAATGGTGCTAAAGCTGAAATTCCAGTACTTTGGCCACCTCAAGCGAAGAGTTGACTCATTGGAAAAGACTTTGATGCTGGGAGGGATTGGGGGCAGGAGGAGAAGGGGAAAACAGAGGATTAGCTGGCTGAATGACATCACTGACTCGATGGACATGAGTTTGAGTGAACTCTGGGCATTGGTGATGGACAAGGAGGCTTGGCATGCTGCGATTCATGGGGTCGCAAAGGATCAGACACGACTGAGTGACTGAACTGAACTGAACTGAACTGAAGTGCATTATAATTTCATTTGAAAGATAAGTAAACTGTGTTTCAGAGAAATAAATAAAGTTCTCCATGTCACAAAGTGGGGAACTGGATTTCAAACCCTGGTTCTACTGATTTCAGTTGCCTCCAACAAGCCATAGCCAGTGACTTAGAAATTAAAGATGGTATCAGGAAATAGTGGTGGGGTTTATGATGAGTCTTGATAGAAAGCAGAATGTTAGAGACTGGTAACACATTTGTACAGAGAATGAGTTTGGAACAGTTAAGTTAGCTAGTTTGAGGACCAACTTGAGAAAAAAAACACATAAAATATGGAAGAAATATAAGTTAAAAATCACTGCTAGAGACAGATACTAGATCTTTCAGGCTTAGTTTAAAAGGAAATTTAGTTTGGATTAGTTTTTTTTGTGGAGAAATATTTAATTGGCAAATACATTAAAAATGAATACTCACAAAACTCTGACTCTTTGTGACCCTATAGATTGTAGCCTGCTAGGCTCATTTGTCAGTGAAATTCTCCAGGCAAGAATACTCTAGTGGGTAGCCATTCTCTTCTCCAGGGGATCTCCCTTACTCAGGGATTGAACCTGGGTCTGCTGCACTGCATGTTGATTCTTTACCGTTTGAGTCACCAGGGAAGCACATCTTAATTTTTTTATTGTTCTAATAAAATAACATACTCTGTGTATGTAGTCAGTGTATGTAATTTAGATAATGACAAAAAATGAAAACTATTTATTAGTGACTTCTACCTTATACCAATATTATGGTGAATATATTTTCAGCACCTTCCTCATCCCAATGTATTTGGGATAATTCTGAATATTCTAAGTCATAAGCTACATGTTTTCTCCTTATATACCATGACCATTTTTCTATGCCATTCAATATTTTTATACAACAGCATAATTTTAATATATATTCTACATAGATACTGTGCAGTCCAGGAAACTGATATACCTTGATTTATTTAATGATATATTTATATATATTATATATATATATTTTATTCTTCATACTTATATAGATATTCCAAATTTTTATTATTCTGAATAAATCAAAGTATATGTAGAAAGCTAAAAAGAAATTAGAATAAATAACAAAAACAGCAAGAGGTAGAATATAATGCTACAAATATTTATGGTCAGCAAAAAATTCCTTTAGCATTAAAAATTAAAGATAAAATGATAGTAAAGATTTGTTACTTACTTATTCTATCAATCAAATGTCTAATCAACTAGCTTGCTTTTGACCAAATTTCTTTAAGCTAATATTAAATTCATAATATGCTAATATATACTTATATATATGTATTATCACTTTAGAATAAGTGTATTAAGCCAAATTTGAAGGAAGATTAGCAAACTATATGTTGGTTTTCAACAATTTTTACTTTGAAATAACATTAGTGCAGGTGGAGTAACAACAATGTAAACAATAATAATAAAACGATGAAATATTTAAAGTAATAGCTCAACATTCAGAAAACTAAGATCATGGCATCTGGTCTTGTCACTTCATGGCAAATAGATGGCAGAACAGTGGAAACTGTGGCTGACTTCATGTTTGACTTTATGTTTTTGGGCTCCAAAATCACTTCAGATGGTGACTGCAGCCATGAAATTAAAAGATGCTTACTCCTTGGAAAGAAAGTTATGACCAACCTAGACAGCATATTAAAATGTATAGACATCACTTTGCCAAGAAAGGTCCATCTAGTGAAAGCTATGGTTTTTCCAGTCGTTATGTATGGGTATGAGAGTTACACTATAAAGAACACTGAGCTCCGAAGAATTGTTGCTTTTGAACTGTGGTGTTAGAGAAGACTCTTGAGAGTCCCTTGGACTGCAAGGAGATTCAACCAGTCCATCCTAAAGGAGATTATTCCTGGGTGTTCACTGGAAGGACTGATGTTGAAGCAGAAACTTCAATACTTTGGCCACCTGATGCGAAGAGCTGACTCACTGCAAAAAACCATGATGCTGGGAGAGATTGAGGGCAAGAGGAGAAGGGGACGACAAAGGATGAGATGATTGGATGGCATCACCAACTCAATGGACATGAGTTTGGGTGGACTCCAGGAGTTGGTGGTGGACAAGGAGGCCTGGCATGCTGCAGTTCATGGAGTCACAAAGAGTCGGACACCACTGAGTGACTGAACTGAACTGAATCTAAATCCCTCAAAGACAAACCATTAATTAAAAATAGGGAGGCTTCCTTGGTGGCTCAGCTAGTAAAGAATCTACCTGCAGTTCAGGAGATCCCAGTTTGATTTTTGGGTCAGGAATATCTCCTAGAGAATGCATAGGCTATCCAGTCTAGTATTCTGGACTCCTGGTGACTCAAACGATAAAGAAGCTGCTTCAGTGCAGGACACTTGGGTTTGATCCCTGGGTTGGGAAGATCCCCTGAGGGAGGGCATGGCAACCCACTCCGGTATTCTGGCCTTGAGAATCCTCATGAACAGAGGACGCTGGCAGACTACAGTCCATGGGGTCACAAACAGTCAGACATGATTGACAGCTAAGCACAGCACAGCATAGCACACAAGGAAGCATTTCCATTACGTAGATGGAAAAATCAAGCTCTTAGAGTCTGCTATTTTTTATTATTTTTTATCTTTTAGCCACCCTACATGGCATGTGGGAACCTAGTTCCCTGACAAGATATTAAACCCATGTCCATTGTATTGGAAACTTGTAGTCTCAACCACTGGACTCTCAAGGTCATCCCACTCTCGTTTTTATCTAAGGAAGCAGAAAGTCATGCATGTAGAATTTCAATCAGTGACTAACTAACTTCAAGAGCTTTATAACTTTGTACTCACAATTGCTCTACTTTAAAACCATATTTAGAGCTTTAAGACTGGTGGTATCTGTGTGTGTGTGTGTGCTCGCGTGTGTGTGTATGTTGGGCAGGTGGTGCATCATTGGAAAGGAAATGTCTGAACTGGATTTGGCACCTTATTGGAATAACGAGGAAGCTCCTAATAAAAAGTGTTCCTGGGGAAAACCCACATATCTCAGTCAATATATTTCATTGTCCTATAAGTGGCTCAAGATTCATATATTACTGAAAAATTTTACCATCTCCTAGTTACTGTGACTAGTGTCTGATAATAACTCATGCCTGTCCCTGTCTCACCACACGATCCCACCCACACTCTGAACCTCAGCTAAGGACTAGCCCTGAGGAAAATGTGGCTCCATTTTCCCAAGTTGGGATAATTTGGGTGCAATTTGTAGTCTAGAGCTCTCCATATCCAAGCATATCTGTTTGACCAGCTCCCACACCCACAGTCGCATTGTCAAGCATACGCAATATTTACATCTGGTCAGGAACATGCAAATATGGAAAACTAATAGAAAAGGTCATTATAGGCTCATCCTTTTATTCTTGTATATTTATGTATCTGTTCACCTACTTGACTATTCATTTATTCATTCATTCATTTGACTATTATTTTATTAAAAATATTACCTAATTGTGTTTTCTTTGTTTATTCATTTTAAAAGTACACATATTTAATATGCTAAGTTCTGTGAGTGCAAAGAGAACTGACACAGAATCCGTCCATTCAGGGACTCCTGGTGTGATGAAGGAAACACATCCATAAGTATGCCAGTGTATTACAGAGTTGTTTTTTGTAAGAGAATCAATGCGTGATCAAAGAGTAGTATGGCTGAGAGGACAAAATACCATTAGAAAGGCTTTATAAAGAAGGGAATAGCTGATGTACTTTTTATCAGGGGCAAAAGATGGTATAGTTGCTTCTCAAAGAAGAGAAAACAGGAAGGAGCAGGCATTCTAGACAGATAACAGATGATGACACAGAAGTTAGGGCCTTCCAGGTAGCTCAGTGGTAAAGAATCTGCCTGCCAATGTAGGAGAAACAGGAGATGCCGGTTTAATCACTGAGTCTGGAAGATGTCCTGGAGGAGGAAATGACAACTCATTCCAGTATTCTTGCCTGGGAAATCACATGGAGAGTGTAGCCCAGTGGACTACAGTCCACGGGGTTGCAAAGAGTTTGGGACACAACTTAGCACGCACTCACACATGACACCAAAGTTAATGAAAATTGGGACAGCCAGAGAGATTAAAAAATGAGAGGAAGAGTCAGGAGAGAGGTGTCTGGAAGGAAAGCTCCAGCTAGAGGGAATGCGTGCTCTTTCAGAGCTGAGAATTCACAACACTCTCAGCCAGCCATCAGGAGCTTACATCAAGGGGCTGAGACAGGCTGGGATCCAGAATCCTATGCTGCAGGATGTGCTCCTGGAAAAACCTCTCCTTGAACAACAAAATACAAAGAAATTGTATGGAGCTGAAAATAACTGCATGCATTGGAACAAGTGCTGGATGAAAAGAGACAAAAAGACCAAAAGACCTAACTGCCACTCTGTAGTCAGGAGCAAAAACCAGGTGTTGGGAGCAAAAGCAGGGTACTGTGCATGCCCCGCCAAACTCAGCACCACAAGTTCAGTTTGGTTCAGTTCATTTGCTCAGTCTTGTCCAACTCATTGCAACCCCATGGACTGCAGCACGCCAGGTCTCCCTGTCCATCACTAACTCCCAGAGTTTGTTCAAACTTGTGTCCATTGAGTCGCTGATGCCATCCAACCATCTCATCCTCTGTCATCCCCTTCTCCTCCCACCTTCAATCTTTCCCAGCATCAGAGTCTTTCAAATGAGTCAGTTCTTCGCATGAGGTAGCCAAAGTATTGGAGTTTCAGCTTCAGCATCAGTCCTTCCAGTGAACACCCAGGACTGATCTCCTTTAGGACGGACTGGTTGGATCTCCTTGAAGTCCAAGGGACTCTCAAGAGTCTTCTCCAACACCACATTTCAAAAACATCAATTCTCCAGCACTCAGCTTTCTTTATAGTCCAACTCTCACATCCATACATCACTACTGGAAAAACCATAGCCTTGACTAGACGGGCCTTTGTTGGCAAAGTAATGTCTCTGCTTTGTAATATGCTGTCTAGGTTGGTCACAACTTTTCTTCCAAGGTGTAAGTGTCTTTTAATTTCATGGCTGCAATGACCATCTGCAGTGATTTTGGAGCTCAAAAAAAAAAAAAAAAGAAGTCAGCCACTGTTTCCCCTGTTTCCCCATCTATTTGCCATGAAATGATGGGACTGGATACCATGATCTTAGTTTTCTGAATGTTGAGCTTTAAGCCAACTTTTTCACTCTCCTCTTTCACTTTCAAGAGGCTCTTCAGTTCTTCTTTGCTTTCTGCATAAGGATGGTGTCATCTGCATATCTAAGATTATTGATATTTCTCCCAGCAATCTTGACTCCGGGTTGTGCTTCATCCATCTCAGTGTTTCTCATGATATACTCTGCATATAAGTTAAATAAGCAGGGTGACAATATACAACCTTGATGTATCAGTTCTTCTTTGCTTTCTGCATAAGGATGGTGTCATCTGCATATCTAAGATTATTGATATTTCTCCCAGCAATCTTGACTCCGGGTTGTGCTTCATCCATCTCAGTGTTTCTCATGATATACTCTGCATATAAGTTAAATAAGCAGGGTGACAATATACAACCTTGATGTATTCCTTCCCCAATTTGGAACAAGTCTCTTGTTCCATGTTGGTTCTTGACTTGCATACAGATTTCTCAAGAGGCAGGTCAGGTGGTCTGGTATTCCCATCTCTTTCAGAATTTTCCATAGTTTGTGGTGATCCACACAGTCAAAGGCTTTGGCATAGTCAATGAAGCAGAAGTAGATTTTTTTTGGAACTCTCTTGCCACAGGGAGGTGCATAACCCACCTAACCCATCCCTCAGGCCCAATCCCAGACACATCCCTACCTTTGCACCAATTAAAGAGCCAATTCACCCCCCACTCCCAGCTCAGGTAAAGAGCCAAGGAAACTTTTACTTGTTTTCCCTCACTCATGTGGGTGCATGGGCCACAATAAAGCCGTGCCTGAATTTCTTGTCTTGCCTCTAGTCAATTTCTATTGATTAAGGAGGCCAAGAACCCTCTTTGGTATCAGCACCAGGCAGCCATCCCAGAGGCCTTGTGTCTCTTGCACTGTTGGAGTGGGCTGCAGGGTGAAACAAGGTGGTTGCAATTGTCAAATGGAGAGAGGACCCTTCATCTCCTTCTCTTGGGAGAGAGGAAATAAGGGAAAAAAATTAACAAGATAAGGTCCCCATTTGGAGGTGGGGCTAGGAATCAAAGGATGAAGAATAATTCAGGTAAAAGAAAAAACTCAGGGTCTCTGTGAGGGTGGCTGGAAGAGGCTTAGTGAATGGGCATCATCATCATATACTCTTTAAAACCTTCTCTACTGAAAGAAAGGAACTGCTTAAATTTAAACAACATTTGTTATATAATAAATCCTTGATAATCCATTAAGCAGAACAGTCCCTATCTTGAGAAGCACTAGACATCTCCCACTTCAACAGGTTTTCCATGAATTTGATCACAGAATACAAATATCTGCCTTTGTGCCTTTCATTTTTGAATAGGTTGACAGTTTTGAAACAGATTTTTCTACCCACTCAGGCTTAATTAAATCTGCAAATATAAAAGTGGGGTATTTCTAAAGATTGAGTGATTACATATAAATAACATAGCTTAATGTTCTTTTGGCTTATGGAATAATAAGTGTCTAGAGATAAAAATGTATAAAGTTCTAATAGATCTGAGATGTACCAATAAGGAAAGTTGGAAATCTGATGGTTCACTTAGTCTAAAATCATATCGTTTTTCCTTTAGACACAGATAACCTAGTATTACAATCTGTTTTGTCGTCGTTGTTGTAAATAGATTCTATTATTAATGATAAATTGAGAAATACTTTTCAAATTCATTCCCTATGAGTCATATTTCAGGACATCTTTGTTGAACAGGAACTATGTGCAGATTAAATGGCTTTCTCAAAGCTTCCTCTTCCTCTCTAGGCAAAGTTTTATTATTTATAAATAGCACTTGCTGCAATACAAGCAAACAAAATAAACACGTCTTTAACATTATTTAAAAAAAATTTCTTTAGAGTGTGGGGTCAGGACAGAGGGCTGATGTGTCCATCTGTCATATGAAAATATTCAAGACATTGATACATGCACTCAAAGCATTAACAGTTGCTTTTAACAAGCAATTATTAAGCTTTTCTTCATTCTTATTATTTTTTCATATATTCAGCTTACCTTTGATGATATTAAAGGGAGAGAAATAAATATTTGTAAGTACTCACTAAATGTCAGATGTAATCATGAAGAGCTTTGCATGAGACACTTCACCTAATCCACACAGCAGCTCAATGTGCTTTAATCTTGCAGACGAGCACACAGAAGCTCAGACAGGGAAATGCTACCCAAGGCAGTGCCAGGATTCCCAAGGAAATTCCCAAAACATTTCTCTCTCAGACCAAGGACCATGTTCTTTGTTTAGCCCCCTCGTGTGTATATGCTAAGTCATGTCTGACTCCTTGCAACCCTATGGATTGTAGCTCACCAGGCTCCTCTGTCCATAGAATTATACAGGCAAGAATACTGGAGTGGGTAGCCGTGCCCTCCTCCAGGAGATTCTCCCAACCCAGGGATTGAACCTGGGTCTCTTATATCTCCTGTATTGGCAGATGGGTTCTTTACCACTAGTAAAGGGGGATGCCACCTCATTCCCCCGTATCATGTTATATTTCAATGTATCCTAAACTAGTCTTTCAGAATTAGATGAAGTTCTCCTGCTAGAATTCTACAAGTGAAACATATCTTTTCCTTAAAATCAGACAGTTTAGAAATAAATTAAAGAAAAAAAAACACTAAAACTGAACTTTTGTCCTTGTCTAAAGGAAGACCAAAAAAATTAAAACTGCAAGTACCAATTCTATTTTTCTCTTGAAATGAGTGAGATCAGACTTCTTTCCTTGAAAACAAAAACCAGAAATGATATTCTGTTAGTTGGATCTATGATGTTTTTATATCTTCCTGAAGTTTCAGCTCTGAAATGGGCAGTTTCTTCCTACATGACTGCTGGATTTCTATGTGGATTTTCTTTCTTGATCTGCATGATCATCATCCTCCTAGTAGACATTCCCAGAAAGGGCAGGTCTTGTCCACTTGTGTGAGATTTTAGGCATGACTCTGATTCAGTGGTTCAAATATCCACTTATAGTCAATGCCTGCGCAACTTAATTTCACATCAAATGGTCACTCCAAGGGGATTCCTCTAATGACTGAAATGTGGGATGACAGCTTATTTATTCTTTTTGCCTTCTCTCTTTTTAATTAAGTTATTAAAAGGATAGACTCATATCAGCCATTTGTATGCTCATTGTAATAAAGCTGGAAGCAATCAAATAACCTTTAAAATGTCCAATTAGGGAAACACAGTCCCTAATTCATAAGTTGTCACTCCAAGGGGATTCCTCTAATGACTGAAATGTGGGATGACAGCTTATTTATTCTTTTTGCCTTCTCTCTTTTTAATTATGTTATTAAAAGGATAGACTCATATCAGCCATTTGTATGCTCATTGTAATAAAGCTGGAAGCAATCAAATAACCTTTAAAATGTCCAATTAGGGAAACACAGTCCCTAATTCATAAGTTCAAGACAACTTAAATAGGAGCCACCTGCTTGCATAATAAAGATAGTTACTTACTTTTACATTTTTTTTTATTTAGTAATACTTAAAGATATTGTTCTACATGCTTTATGAATCCTAGCTCATTTAACTCCTCTGATAGTCTCATTTTTATAACACTTCTAAATTATCACCCATTTTATAGGTGAAGAAACTGAGTCACAAGAGAGTAATGTGATTTGCCAAGGTCACACAATTTGTAAGGGATGGATCAGAGATTTAAAGCCAGACAATTTACCTTACCTCCCCCATTTGTTCTGCTTTGTATCCATCAGTGAACTGTGGTATTTGTTTCAGTCCTTAAATGCCTTTATTTCCTCCTTTTCCCATGGTCATGCCAGGAGAGGTGGACTACATTAGCAGGAGAGAGAAAGCAAAGACGTACACTGCAGCGTATATGGTCCAATGGAAATTCTACCCAAAAATATAATAATGCTAGACTCAGGAGAGAGCCATGGCCAAGGAACATAGGAGGAAAGTTAAGGGAGATGATGCCATTTTTAGTATCTGTATTGGGCCTGACTGAAAGGTCATGAGTGCTAGCAATAAAAACAATTTCCATCATAGCCTGGAATCCTTGCCTACTGGGGAATAAAGGTGCATGCATACTTTCGTACTATTGAAGGAATGAGTCATTACACCTTTCCAGTCATTTCAGAGCATAGAAGTAGTGTTACATGAGGGACTTCATTATTTACTCACCAAATGAACTCATAAGCTAGATTTTTCATGACTGTCTTCCAGATGGGTTTACTGAGTGTTAGAGATAGGATGCTGTTGCTTAAAAGTTCACAGCCTCTAAGATAAGACTGAAATTCTCATTTAAATGTAGTGTTTCATTTTGGGGAGATATCTCTTTCTAGGTTCATTTGAAAATAACGAACCCACCCTAAAAATACAATTGTGTGAGGAGAAGATGATTTTCCATGTAAAGTCCAGTGATAGATTATCTTTGGATATCTCTCATGGCTTCTTCCTTTATTTCTGTAATTATGAAACTGAAGATATTATATTTAAAGTTGATTCTCGGCCAGTTACAACCATTCTGTGTCTTTATTCAGTTCTGAATTACCCTAAAGGAAGTGTAGGTCAAAGGAATAATTTTCCCCAAAGTCTTGTAATTTAGTCAGAAGCATATTTTCAGTAAACCTGTTGTTTAATAAAATATTCCTCTCTTTTCATGTATTGTCCCCTTTACATCCCTCTGTGCCCTAAAAGTGAAAGTGAAAATAGCTCCATCATGTCCCACTTTGTGAAGACCCATGGACTATATAGTCCATGGAATTCTCCAGGACAGAATACTGGAGTGGATAGCCATTCCTTTTTCCAGGGGATCTTCCCAACCCAGGGATCTAATCCAGGTCTTCCTCATTGCAGGCAGATTCTTTACCAGCTGAGCCACCAAGGATGCCCAAGAATACTGGAGTGGGTAGCCTACCTAGACTATACATGCAGCATCTACTTTGGGACTTTGGTTCTTGATTAGGTCTATGCTACTAAAAAAGGAAAGAAAACTCATTATGAAGTTTCACTTATAATTCTATAATTATTTGAAAAGTTTGAGTAGTGTTATAACCAATTTCAGTTAGTGTTATAACCAATTTTCTTTTATCTTCTTGAATGTGTAGTTAA
This sequence comes from Oreotragus oreotragus, assembly GCA_006410675.1. Classification (NCBI taxonomy): domain Eukaryota; kingdom Metazoa; phylum Chordata; class Mammalia; order Artiodactyla; family Bovidae; genus Oreotragus; species Oreotragus oreotragus. Next base: position 242,444 of record SJYX01006731.1, on the reverse strand, counting down.
TTACGGCACCTGAGTTATACAAAAATTGAGACTTTCACGGTTTTGTCAGGTTTTGTAAACATAAATTACTCAGATCCAAGTATAATAATGCCTATCATTTAAGAGATCGACTGCAATTTGATCAAAAATTTTGTTGTGATCCATAATGAAAGGAATAAAGGGTAACTAAATGGCAGATAAGACTGTTTACTTCATTTGTCTTTTAGAGCCTATATGAATCTTTTCTGGGTTGATAGGTATTTAAAAATATTAGTTCAGATAAACATATTGCCATCCTGTCTTTCATTTTAAATGAATCCCATTTCTTCTGTTTGCATTTAAATTTACTTTAAGGAGTCACAAATAAAATATATTATATCATAAGAATCATAAAATGCAGGTGTTGGGATGAAAGAGCATCTTAGCACCTGCATTTTATGGGGACATAAAGGAGATATATAATACAGTTAAAAGAAATTTGTTTTGCCTTTGTTTCCTCTGAGAAAGAATTCAAAAGTACTTGGTCCCTCTAGAAAGAAATATGTAAACTAGCAATGTGTTTAAAAATGAAAAAGAGAAAAATAAGAAAGGATAAAGAAAGTGTTGCTTCAGAGCAGAAATGCCCATGTGTGCATGCCATAAATATGATAATTTAATAAATGACATTATAAATATAAAATGTGCATTGTATAATTAAGGATGTGCATAGCATCACAGCCACTTATTTCACTTGTGTTTCTGAAAGATCTAAGTGGAATACATATCTAAAAGTAATCACCACACCCAGAACTTGTGCCTTAACTTTGTACACATGAGTTGCATGTATACTTGTAAACCTTTCCAGAGAAAATGACAGATTAGTCCTGGGTTAGATTTGGCATCTTCCAAGACCCAAACAAATGTGAATTTGTAGATCAAAGGCAGTCACCATCAATACATGTCTGTTACTGGCAGCCAAGTCATCAAAGGAAAGTTAAGAGAATATCTCCATCAAAGAAAAACCAAACAGCACCACCAAAGGGGAAGATCTATCTGTCCTTGAAGGGGCTTGATGCACAGAGCTGGCTTCCAGGACCACATATATATCCATAAACCTTTTAAGTGGATGCTTCTCTTCTGGTTTGTATTTATTTGTACCTAGATTTCAAACGGTTCCACAGGCTAACTCATCTTTTCCTAAGATAGGACAGGTGAAAATTAGCTGACATTCTGAACTTCCTTTAACTCCTGGGAGTGGTGCCTTTGCACATGGCTTAACTTTAAACCCAACTCTAACTCTGCTGTTAGCCTCCAAGTTTTCTGCTAAAAAGCTGTTAGCATCACTCATCTCCCAGTTCACTCATCAAAGGAGCACTTCCCAACTTGATGCTTAAAAGTGTTCAACCAAAAAGTCCTCTGCTAAGCTATAGACTTTCTTAGGAAAAACAGAGTTCACTCACTAACAGAACAGATTGAAGAGAAAATAACAACTCTAGGCCTTTGCTCAGTAAGTCTGTTTGTGCAAAGATGTTGTCACTGGAGGACCTCAGATGTATAACATACCACATACAACAAACTGTCAAGCGTCAAAGCTACCCTGGGGTTTTGGGAGAGAGTGGTAGCAAGGGCTGGATCAGATACTTATTTAGATGTGAGAAAAGCAATGCAATACAGTCAGTGTGTTGAACTTACTTTCTGGAGCAGAGGACCATTAGAAGGAAAGTGACATTACAAGGTCTGAAGTTGACTGTCTCTAAAAACTCAGTGCAAAAAAATGGGGAGAAGACCACTCAAAGAAATGAGTAATTGTGCAACCAGGATATGCCCAACCATTCTCTGTGGTTTGCTTGTTTCATCTTCTTTAACACTCATAGCCAGCCTGCAAAATAGAACTGTTACCTTCACTTACAAATGACCAAACTCAGGTTCAGTAATGTATATTTTAATTTCTGCTGAAATTAAAGCTCTGAAAGAGGATTGCCTACCCCTTCGAATTTGCCACGCTTTCCACATTGCTCTTTTACTTGTGTTTATACATCCAAGACCTTGTGGGACTGGGGAAAATGGCTCATTCTCATGTGGCTTATTGTCACCTTGTGTAGAAACACTCACTCAGTTCTTATTTTTAGTTCGTGATGATGTTCATATTTGGGTAATAACTGGCCTCAGATGACTTATGATGCTTGTTCACAAAATAAAAATAAAATAAATGCAATCACATGATAGTTACTGACTGAACATTTCCAGTGCATCAAATTATGGCAGTTTTTAATGTAAAGACAAGAAATCTGTTCTTGAACAGACTTGTGTTTGTCAAGGTGGAGGAGGAGTAGAGGAGAGGTAGCTTAGAAGTTTGAGTGTTAGCAGATGCAAACTATTATGTGTAGAATGAATAAACAAAAAGATCCCACTGATAAAACATAATGGAAAAGAATGTATACGTGAGTATAACTGAATCACTTTGCTGTATAGTAAAAATTAACACAACATGGTAAATAAATTACACTTCAATAAAATAAAACAAAATCTCTTAAGGAAGTTCCAGCTATGTGATTTAGTATTCAGAGTGGATTTAAAAATTAATAATAACTAGGTGTTCTCTGAAGTCCTAAAATTTTAATTTGAAGTCTGGTATATTTTATACTTATATAAAATATAATTTATAGTGTATATTATTTATAAACTAAATATTTATATTTTATAAATATAAATACAGTTTACATTTTTGACATATGATTCTAAATATACTCTCCAGATTTACTTAGAATCTATTAATCTGTTTTCATTTAATATGGTAAGAAATGAATAGACATTAAGATAGAAATATACTTTTATTTCTATCTTTTGGCATCAAAACTTTCCAAGACAATAAAAATTACCCAAATTAATTTACATAAAATAAGGTAATATCTTTTATTTTTATTCTAAGGAAGAGGAGAGAGAAGAGATGAGAAAACACTTAAAAGTGGAGTAAAAGAGGAAAAGATAAGGTGAAGGGGAGAAAAGGTAAGTCCCCACTGAGAATGCAAAGGCTTTTTTTAAATATAAATTTATTTATTTTGGTTAGAGGTTAATTACTTTACAATATTGTATTAGTTTTGCCATACAAAGGCTTTCTAAGGTGGGTGTGAATAAATGTTCTGCTTGAAGCTGCTTGTCTTGCTTTCTGGTTACTGCCTCCAGCTGTGATGGCGGGTTCTGAGCTACTGAGAGAAAGTTTAATTAATGTCCCTCTGAGGCCCTTTTTCGGAGAAGGAAATTGCACCCCACTCCAGTACTCTTGCCTGGAAAATCCCATGGATGGAGGAGCCTGGTAGGCTGCGGTCCATGGGGTCGCTAAGAGTCGGATACGACTGAGTGACTTAACTTTCACTTTTCACTTTCATGCATTGGAGAAGGAAATGGCAACCCACTCCAGTGTTCTTGCCTGAAGAACCCCAGGGGCGGGGGAGCCTGGTGGGCTGACGTCTATCGGGTCTCACAGAGTTGGACACGACTAAAGTGACTTAGGAGCAGCAGCAGAGGCCCTTTTTAGCTCGAAGCTAAAAGACTTCCACTGGTATCTTGATTACATATATATTACATGCAACTACTAATACACATATGCATTTATACGCATATATATGCATTATGTGTAAAAGCTATGTCTTTTACATGGTTTATTTAATTCCCTCTTTTTTGTTTTGGCAGCGGACTTACTGGGAAGCATACAAGATAGGGGATTGAAATCCACTTCGGGAGTGTGAAGTTAAGCCATTGACTGCCAGGGAAGTCCTGTAATAATTTTTGAAAGAGTTTTTATTCCTATCCTCTTTTTCACACATGAAAAACAGGGTTTAGAAACATTAGATACTGCCTTGAAAATATATATAGTTAGAGTAATAATAGATTAGAATATAGATGTATCTGTTAACAAAGCCCATTATTCCAAAATGCCATAATATTTACATTTTTCTGATTAAAATAAACAAATAACAATGATCATAACAAACTTTTTAGTGTGTTTTCTACGCTTAATATGTGCCAGAAGACTTTAAATGCATTTGCTAACTCATTAAGTCTCAATAATCATGATATATTATTAATCCTGTTACACAATATGCAGAGGGATTCAGGAGCCAGTTCAAGGTCACAGTGCTAGGAAGAGGAGGATCTAGGATGTCAGCACAGAAAGTGCCTCAGGAGTCTGTGTCCTCTACCACTTTGGTTCACAACATCTCCTGGATGTCATAGAAACCATTTCAAAGTTGTATATAACATTAAAATGTCTGCTATTTGAATATAGAATGACAGTCTCAGACTTCAAACCAGAGTCTAACACCAAAATCAGTGCTTTTTCTACAAAATTAGTGGCTCTCAGACTTTTGATTTCAAGGGTTCATGAAAGATTTAAATAATACCACCTAATAATACTGTATGCATAGCTGAAAGTTTGCAGAGGCCCTTTTTAGCTCGAAGCTAAAAGACTTCCACTGGTATCTTGATTACATATATATTACATGCAACTACTAATACACATATGCATTTATACGCATATATATGCATTATGTGTAAAAGCTATGTCTTTTACATGGTTTATTTAATTCCCTCTTTTTTGTTTTGGCAGCGGACTTACTGGGAAGCATACAAGATAGGGGATTGAAATCCACTTCGGGAGTGTGAAGTTAAGCCATTGACTGCCAGGGAAGTCCTGTAATAATTTTTGAAAGAGTTTTTATTCCTATCCTCTTTTTCACACATGAAAAACAGGGTTTAGAAACATTAGATACTGGCTTGAAAATATATATAGTTAGAGTAATAATAGATTAGAATATAGATGTATCTGTTAACAAAGCCCATTATTCCAAAATGCCATAATATTTACATTTTTCTGATTAAAATAAACAAATAACAATGATCATAACAAACTTTTTAGTGTGTTTTCTACGCTTAATATGTGCCAGAAGACTTTAAATGCATTTGCTAACTCATTAAGTCTCAATAATCATGATATATTATTAATCCTGTTACACAATATGCAGAGGGATTCAGGAGCCAGTTCAAGGTCACAGTGCTAGGAAGAGGAGGATCTAGGATGTCAGCACAGAAAGTGCCTCAGGAGTCTGTGTCCTCTACCACTTTGGTTCACAACATCTCCTGGATGTCATAGAAACCATTTCAAAGTTGTATATAACATTAAAATGTCTGCTATTTGAATATAGAATGACAGTCTCAGACTTCAAACCAGAGTCTAACACCAAAATCAGTGCTTTTTCTACAAAATTAGTGGCTCTCAGACTTTTGATGTCAAGGGTTCATGAAAGATTTAAATAATACCACCTAATAATACTGTATGCATAGCTGAAAGTTATTAAGAATCTATCTTAAAAGATAACATCACAGGAAATAAAATGGATAATTCTTTAGTGTGAAGGATATTGACTAGATTTTTTTGTGGTGATTATCTTTCAACATACACAAATATTAACACATTATGTTGTATTGTTGTTTAGCTGCCAAATCATGTCCAATTCTTTTGCAAACCCATGGACTGTAGGCCACCAGTTCCTCTATCCATGAGATTTCCCAGGCAAGAATACTGGTGTGGGCAAAAGTACAGGAGTGGTTGCCGTTTCCTTCTCCAGGGGATCTTCTTGATCCAGGGGTCAAACCTGTGTCTCCTGCATCGGCAGGTGGATTCTTTACCACTTAGCCACCAGGGAAGCCCATTATTACATTATATACCTGAAACTAATATGATTATGTCAACTAAACATCATTTTACAAAAAAAAAAAATTAGTCTTGAGGCTACCACTAAATGTTGATTTTAGAGGTCACTTCCAACAGCCTATCTGGTTAGCAAGTAGCAAGAAATCAATATTTTTACAAAACTTCATATTTAAAATTCATAGCAATTCAAATTCTGAAACTTTTAAATTATGTTTACTCCAAGTAATTCAAACTTAGTTTCTTAAAAGTAGTTAAGAGGCCCCTGACATAAAAGGAAATAAAATTCTTAGAATGTTAGTATCAATAATTCCTTTAATGCTGCCAGTCTCTTCAAAAGTAAAGAAAAAGTCAATAATTTTTAAATCAATATTTTCCTTCCAGAGTATAGTTCCTGTAGCATAACTGGCTATAAGACAAATATAAACTTAACTGAAGCTTGAGAAAAGTTTTCTTATCAAGGTTTTTCCCTTCTGGAATTTAAATAGGGAATTTAAAATAAACTCTAAAAATAAATTTATAGGAAAATTAGCCATAGCGCACAATATACAAATATTCCTTCTACCCTCTAATTGGGATATTTAAACAATTTCATTCAAGAGTCCATAAACAAATTAAAGTACTATATAGTAAGTGCAATGAAAATGAAAGGAAGTCTCTCTTTAATGCAGCCTTTTGGCAACACTAAAACAGGAACACTTTATCTCAGAAGCAGAAATTCTAAACCTTCCACAGCCGATATATTATTTTAATACATAGATTTAGGTCACAAGGCTTTTTGGAACCTGAAATAAATAAATCAATAAAGATCACCATCTCTCCTACTCATTATGTAAAGGAAGATGTCTTGAACACTAAAATATATAAAAAAGCATCCTGTTTTATTTTTATTTTTCTCATTTTATTACACACTGGTATTCTTTAGCATCATCGAGGAGCATTCTTTATAAAAGAGTCACTTAATTACAATTTGCTGATTGGAAGACTTGTTGACAGATGATCCTGTGATATATTAAGAAGCACAAACAGCAGCTTAGCCTTTAGAGAACCCTCTCTGAAACTAAGACAAAGGAATAATATGTGAAAAGTAAACTAGTGCCATGGTGATGAGAACAGCATTCCATCATAGGGAGCCAAGTTCTGCCCCTGTGGCCCAGGCCACAGGCACCAGGAAGAGACTCTGAACCATGCAGAACAGGCGTTTTAAATATCTCCTGTTGATTCATTTAATAGCCCTCCCTTTCATGTGCTTTAAATCAAAATGTGGTTTAAAACCCCAGTGGTAAACAAACATCATCCAGCTACAGCGCTTTTTCTGGAGAGCAAAGTGGCTAGTTAGTTCATTTGTCTCTTTTGCACGTATCCAAAATGAGTCCTTTGAAGGCAAACAGGATATTGGTTCCTCTTCAGAGAAGATTCATTTGTTATTCTGTGGGTCTGATTATTAGACTGATATTGCAAATACTGGCTTGTTAATTAATTTTTAAAAAGAGTATTTCAGCATGGCTTTAGAGTTGAGAAAACTCATTTCACTAAATGTCACATGAGAATGGGAAGAAAGAAGCTCAATTTTTAGTCCTCATAGCCATAATTAATTTAGATTTCTTACCAAAAAATTGCATGGAATTTTTTTCTTTATATATTTATATATATATATATATATATAATGTTTTTCAGAAACACTGAATTTAAAGAATTAAAAGGAAGTGTGAGTTTAAACATTTTTCATTGAACTACAAAGTGATCACCTATAAGTATTTAATTTGTGCTTCCCTGATAACTTAGTTGGTAAAGAATCTGCTTGAAATGCAGGAGACACCAGTTCGATTCCTGGGTGCGGAAGATCCACTAGAGAAGGGAAAGGCTACCCAATCCAGTATTCTGGCCTGCAGAATTTCATGGAACACAGTCCATGGGGTAGCAGTGATTTGGACGTGACTAAGCAACTTTCTACCTATCTATGTATAACAATATTTCTATGCTCTTTGTTTTTTTTTTTTTTGCTTTTACACACATATATATATATATATATTATACATATACTTTTTACTCAAAAATCTTTACTAAAGATTGCTAGAAACACTGTTCTCTCAGAAGCACACTCCATACTAATTGTCTGCCTTTGTCTTAACATAGGGACAGACTCCATTACCCCTTATTTCTGAACATTCTTTGTTTTTTCCCTTTGTATTTTTTTCTTAGATCTCTACTATTTTGTACACTGTGCTGATGATGTTATGCAATTAACTGCTTTTGAAAATTACAATCACTTTTTTATCTTACTAACAATTGAAAGAAATTATTTTATTAACAAGTCCCATGACAGTGGATCCTTACAACTGCCAGTACTCAATTCTTGTCAAATACCTGATGGGAATTTATAGGTAGTCATTGAACCCTCTTAAAAAATCCTGTGGCCACTTTGACTATCTTTCCCTTGTTTCAAGCTTTAAGACAGAATTAAATGACAACTAGAGACTTCAGTTCAAAGTCAGTTTTGTGGGAGAACTGTCACTATAATAAACTGTCTCATTTTACTTATTTATTCTCTGTTCATCAAAATATTCTTCCACCCGTCCATCTGTATATCCATTATTCATGGTAATAACATCTGCTTTCATTTTCAAATGTAGAAGAATCACAGTAAAAAATAGAGAAGTCTAACTTTATTATTATTTTAAAAATATTTATTTCATGATCAGAGCAAAAATTTAAATTAAAGTTCTCCTTTTATTTATTTTTTTCATTTTTTTATTTATTGTTTTTTTTAATTAATTAATTTTTTTACACGAACTCCCAAACATGTACCCCCCTCCCACCTCCCACCCCACATCATCCCTCCAGATCATCCCCATACACCAGCCCCAAGCATCCTGCATCCTGCATTGAACATAGATTGGCAATTCATTTCTTACATGATAGTATACAAATTTCAAAGTTCTCCTTTTAAAGTGGAAGCAATGTTGTCAGAATCAGTTAGCTTTATGACCCAGAAAGAAAGTGTTGGAACTATTCAAAGAAGTGCTTGAAGAAATGAGAATAGCTCATTGACCTGAATTCTAGAAGCATAGAACTTGAGGATATTGGGATAGGGAGTATAGTGGAGGCAACTAGGGGTGTACATCATTTTGCAGATGATAAAGACACATGGATTTATTGTGTTGTCAAATATATTAGGAGAAAAGGATATGAGGGGATCAATTTCTTGACAATGTATTTGGGGTAGAGGGCAGGCTGTTGTGTGCAGAAAAATCCTAGTTTTCCACAGTTCCTAGTTTAACTCCTGCAAAACTATGTTTCTGGAGGTGAGAGGTGGGAAGCAAAGTCTCATAATGAAACGAAATATTCCGTGTACCCCTTCAAACATGTGGTTGGTGGTGTCAGGGCAGTAAAATAGTGTACCTATCACAGGAAAATATGTGCCTCAAAAATAATACCAGCAGGAAACATTTTGCAGGAACATGTGCTAATCTTTGAAAGAATCTTGCTCAATTTCTGATGTGCATGGAAGATAAAAAATGACTCAGCCTGTTTTCTAGTTTAGCTCAAAGGATGAAGGTCTCAGGCAGTGCCCTTTAGCAAATCGTGTTTATGAGACATTCAGAAGGCATAAGCACTCTCAAAATGCCTTTTCCCCACATTTGGCTCTCAGCAAAGTCAAATTAAAAAGAAAAACATTTTGGAAATCTTATCAAACTTCCGTCAGCTCATTAATATTCTTTTAATCTTCCATATTCAGCAGTTTAATTTAGTTGATGTTTCTAATTTACATACAGACAACCCTCTTAATTGATTTAATCCCAGCTTCTGTCTTTCTAGCAAAACTATTACTATTTATTGATTTTCATTAATATATACAGATCTCAAATTTCAGCTTTGAAAGCCAGAAGTTCTCCTTTTTTGTGCTCTTGCCTTCTGAGCCAGATTATGAGTTTAATCTCTGTGCCTATTTATAGTATTCTAATCTTATTCATCTATTTATTAAATATATTTATTAAGTACTTATTCTGTCCTAAGCAATCAGTTCAGTTCAGTTCAGTCACTCAGTCCTGTCCAACTCTTTGCTATCCCATGGATTATACAGGCCAGAATACTGAAAGTGGGTAGTTTTCCCTTCTCTAGGGGATTTTCCCAACCCAGGTCACCTGCATTACATGCACATTCTTTACAAGCTGAGCCACAAGGCAAGCCCAAGAATACTGGAATGGGTAACCTATCCCTTCTTCAGTGCATCTTCCAGATCCAGCAATCAAACCAGGGTCTTCTGCATTGCAGGTGGATTCTTTACCAAATGAACTATCAGGAAAGCCAATGCAATAATTCCATTCATCAGTTGATAAACATGTGGGTTGTTTCCAATTCGGGATTACTTTGAATAAATTTGTGTGCATGCATGCTGACACTTTTGTTATGTCCAACAGACCCTATGGACTGTATCCCTGTAGACACCAGGCTCCTTTGCTCATGGGATTCTCCAGGCAAGAATACTAGAGTGGGTTGCCATGCCCTCCTCCAGGAAATCTTCCCTACCCAGGGATCGAACCCACCTCTCCTGTCTTGTGTGTTGGCAGGTGGATTCTTTATCACTGTCTCCTCCTTGGGAGCCCAAAGTTAATATAAACATCTGTTCATAGGTTTCGTGGAGATGTATGTTTTCATTTCTATTGGGTAAATTCCTAAGAATGGTACTCCTGAGTCTTAGGATGATGTTTAATGTTATAAGAAACTGTCAAGATTCTTTCTAAAGTCTTTATACCACTTGACATTCACAAGAGCAGTCTATGAGAGTTCCAGTAGCTCTGCATACTTACCAGCACTTGACATTGTCTTTTATTTGAGCCAAACAACTTAATATATTCTTTTTTTTTCTGTTTGTTGTAATTTCCATTCATTCTGTAAATATCTGATCTTGTTTTTTGTTGTTTAGCCACCAAGTTGTGTCCAACTCTTATGTGACCCGTGGACTATATGCAAACCACCAGGATCCTCAGTCTGTGAGATTTCTCAGGCAAGAATACTGGAGTGGGTTGCCATTTCCTTCTCCAGGAGTTCTTCCCCACCAAGGGATTGAACCCACATTACCTGCCCCTGACAGGCAAATTCTTTACCACTAAGCCACCAAGGAAGCTCAGCACCTACTAAGGGTTCCTTAGGAATGTATATTCTAATAACAATACGACATGACAACTGTTAGAAATAGACAATGACTTTATAATTTCTCCTTGTGGCTCAAATGGTGAAGAATCTGGCTGCAGTGAAGGAGACCTGAATTCGATCCCTGGGTCAGAAAGATCCCCTGGAGAAGGGAATGGCAGCCCACTCCAGTATTCTTGCCTGGAGAATTCCATGGACTTAGGAGCCTGGCAGGCTACAGTCCATGTGGTTGGAAAGAGTTGGACGTGACTGAGAGACAACTAACACTAATAATACAATTGCTCAAAAGAGATTTGCCTAATTTAGACAAAGCTAAATCTTAAAAGATGTCTGCCTGTTATGTCGGAAAATTAAGACAGTGTATAAGTTATTGTTGCTGTTTTTCAGTTACCCAGTTGTGTCCCACTCTTTGTGACCCCATGGACTGCAGCACACCAGGCCTCCTTGTCCCTCACCATCTCCAGAATTTTATCCAAGTTCATGTCCATTGCACCAGTGATGCCATCCAGACATCTCATTACCTGATGCCATCTTCTGTATAAGACATTAGCCTACATATAATTAAGTTCAAAATTGAGTCCTACAGATATTGCTTACTGGTGACTTGGCTCTCTTTAAAATATGTGAGTCTGGAGCTGTTGATCCTTGCAGAATATCCTTGCATTATATATGCCCTTTTTTATATTACAAAAGATTTCCTGCATTATTGGGTGGTCACATATTTTTCTCAGTGTCAGTCAAAAGAAATTCACTCAACCTCTCTTTGCATGTTAAGTCACTTCAGTTTTGTCCGCTTCTGTGACCTGTGGACTGTAGCCCACCAGGCTCCTCTGTCCATGGGATTCTCCAGGCAAGAATACTGGAGTGGGTTGCCATGCCATCCTCCAAGGCATGTTCCCAACCCAGGGATTGAACCCACATTTCTTACATATCCTGCATTGGCAGGTAGGTTCTGTACTTTCCAAAATTTGTTATTTGATTTACTTTATCTATAGTGAGAATAGAGTCCTCCATTAACAAGGACAGACTAATATGCTTTCTGCTCTCACCTGACTAATCGCCCATCCTCAGACTTATTAAGCTCATACCAGGTTGACTGGACAAGTTGAGCCAATGTCTACCACTTTTCTTCCTAGTGATACACCAACCTATTCATGGGGGAAAAAAAAAACAAACAATAGCATGGAAAATCGTCTTAAAGTCTGTTTTAAAAAAATTGTATAACCACAATAAGTCAAATGTATAGGAATATCTCCATTGAATCAGACAGATTAGGCTGAAATAACAAATGACTGGCAAATTAAGTGCCTTACAACAAACATTTAAGTCTTTTTCATATTAAATAATGACTTCAATTTAGTATGCTTCTGTTCCCCATAATTTTTAATCTGTAATCCAGACCCATATCTGGAGATACTCATATCTGGATATAGCAGGGGAAAAGATGAAGAGAAAATCTGGCATTAGAGTGAGAGAAAAATCTTTCAACATCTGCTTGAAAATGGTCCTGACAAAGTTATTATGCTAACATTCCTTTTGCATTCATTTTATTGACTAAAATCAAAAGAGAAACTCCATCAAAAAATAGATTTTCCAACAGCCATAGGCCTAGAGAATATGGGAGCGTTTGAGGGAACAGTGATTATATTGAACAAATAGTCTAACGCACACACACACACACACAAATCTTCAAAATTCAGTTTTGTTTTCTTTTTGTTTTTTCTTTGTCCAGTGGAGATGGATCCAAATGGAAGGGATCTTTTCAACTGAATTTTTTTAATTGGAAAAAAAGAAATCCTGAGATCCTAAAACACAAGTACTATCACTGAAAGGCTATCTATTATTAAAAAAATGAAAAAAAAATTTAAAATACCACTTATACTTCTAGTTTGGAGGGGCACATACAAAGCAGAAAAGAATTTTAGGACCTATTGATATGATTTCCTTTGAAATAGACTTAGCTGTTTGCTAAAAGTATTGCTTTTTTTCTGACTAGAATTCTTAATATAGGAGCCAAATACACTGAGCCTAATGAAGAATATTTTCTAACCTAGAAGAACAAGAAAGGGAAGGAAGGGAGAATTCTTCTGTATGTAGAGTCATTTTCACCTCTACTAAGTCAACTGATGATAATACAGGGATATTCAATCTTCAACAGACAACTGACTGCTAATGGGCTTTCTAGCAAGAAAACCACATAGACAAAGTTCTTTTGTAAAACAACTTGTGCGCCTTGTCATCCTTCTTCTAGATTGATAAATTTAATAATATAAATATAAATCATTCAAGCCTTAGCACTGAGGGTGTAGTTTGAGGGTTTGAGGTTGATGTGCGTACACTGTTATATTTAAGAAAGATAACCAACAAGGTCTGGATGTTGATAACCAACACCAGCACAGGGACCTCTTTTCAATGTTATGTGGCAGCCTGGATGGCAAGGGAGTTTGCAGGAAAATGAATACACATATACATATGGCTGGGTCCTTTAGCTGTGAACCTGAAACTATCACAGCATCGTTAACTGTCTACGCATAAAAGTGAAAGTGAAAGTCAATCAGTCCTGTCCAACTCTTTGTGACCCCATAGACTATACAGTCCATGGAATTCTCCAGCCCAGAATACTGGAGTGGATAACCATTCCCATCTCCAGGGTATCTTCCCAATCCAGGGATTGAACACAGATCTCCCACATTGCAGGCAGACTCTTTACCAGCTGAGCCAGTACTTCAATATAAAATAAAACATTTTTTAAAAAGAAAAAAATCTAAAGATGCCCAGGAAAATAGAAAGGCAGATCCAAAAAGAAACCAAACAAGATTTTGAGATGAATAGTAAGTTTTGTTAGGTGTGGGCAATAGAATTTTGAATAAACAAAAATGAAAGTGTAGTTCTTATGAAGAAATTTTACAACATAAAAGAATATATGTGTATATATACATACATACATACATACACACACACATATATATGCATGAAATATGCAGATGAAAAAGACTTGGAGATTAGCTCCATAAATCAGAGTAAAATTGTACAAAAACTGCTTTATATGTACATCAAAGAAGCATGGCCTTGATGATTAATGAGACAGGGCAACAAATTGAGATGAATTTGAAGTCAATTGAGTTAAAAGAAAATTGTTCCAGTGAAGAATTTATGACTACCTAAAAAAAAAGTGGAAATGACATCGCAGAAAATTGACTTACAGATGTGCAGAACGATGGCTCAAAGGAGGATCGATTCTAAAACCCATGTTAAAGTGCAAACCAATCCATGGAGAAGATGATGATGATGATGTCATTGCTTGAGCATGTGCTACATATCCTGGCCACTAGCATAGGCTTTCTAAATCTAAAAACATTTTTTATGACTGATATACTGAAAAGGACTTATTGCCCAGGACCAGATATGTATCTGGCAAAAGCTTTCAGGTAATTTTCTAGATAACTTAATATATTGCAATATGCAATTCTATTCAGAAGGAAAACCAATGAATTTAATCTAATAAGAAATGCAAAGTCAAAAATTCTGCATTATACTGTAATATAAGCTTATCCTTCCTAATATTTTAAAAAAGATCAAGATCCTTTGGCTATGTTTTAAAAGGCAAAGTGCTGTCTTTTTTTTGTGAATAACTGCTCTTAGCTTTTTGTGATTCGGAAGACATTTTATAATCTGAATCTGAAGAGTTAGAAACCTACTCTTACGGTAATATAATTTTAAAAGGTGGTACATAACTATAAGAATATTTTTAAGAGGATATATAATCATAATATAAATGCCCATTATTAAGGATCATTTAGTAACTTTTTCCCAGTGTGCATCAAGTATAGTAGAGCATTTTTTCTTTCTTCTTCTTTTCATTCCATTATAAAATTCATTTAATATGAATTGAGAACAGAATGTCAACATCTATATATTCCTAGGGGAAAAAAATCTATAAGCCCTGAAACCTAGATCCAGCCAATGTAAATTATACTCTGAGTTCCAGGCTCATACATCTAACTGTATGTTTGACATTTTCCTCTTGGAAATGCACTGAGCATTGCAAACTAAATAGGCCAATGCTAAACAAATAATTTTCCCTCCTATACCAGCCCACCCACAGATAATAATAGCTCCATTTCTTGGTTTCTTGGGCCCAAACTTTGGGATATTTCCTGACTCTTCTCCTTCTCTTACACTTTATATCCAGTAAATCAGAACATTCTACTTTCTTTATCTCCAAGATTAATTAGAAGTCCTGCATGTTCTGCTATCTCCACTGTTTCCACCATAATCATATTACCATGTGTCTCATCCAGATTAGTGCAGTATCTCCCTAACTGTTCTCTTACCATATACCCTTCTTTGCTTGTTTTTCTCTTACCTTATACCCTTCTTCTTTGCTTGGTAGTTAAAGAGATCCCATAAAAGTTATCAGATCATGTCATTCTTCTGCTCAAAACTACCCACTCATGTCTAATTCAAAATAGAAGCCAAGAAGTTTACAATGGCCTACACGACTCCACAGGGGACAACCCTGGTTTATACAGTGTCTCAGTACCATTGTCTATTACTCCCACCATCCCCCATGCTCCTAATACTCCAGCCAACTGGTCTCTTAAGTATCAGTTGGTGGGCCCTCCATTATTCATGTGAAGCAGGAACTTCATGTCCTCTATGCTCCTCCTCTGGAATACTCCACTAAATAACACTAGTGACACACTCACTCATCTTCTATAGACATTTGCTGAAAGGGAAACTTCTCAGCAGTAATATCATGACAACCATGTTGAAGATTACTGTACTTCAGCATTTGCTGAGCCACTTGGCAGCTTTATTTTTCTTCATTTATCTTGCTGGCATCTGTCCTACTTAAATCCCTAATAATTTATTTATGTCATCAGTTCAGTTCAATTCAGTCACTCAGTCATGTCCAGTTCTCTGGAACCCCCATGAACCGCAGCACACCATACTTCCCTGTCCATCACCAACTTCCGGAGTTTACCCAAACTCATGTCCATTGAGTTGGTGATGCCATCCAACCATCTCATCCTCTGTCATCCCTTGCACCTCCTGCCCTCAATCTTTCCCAGCATCAGGATCTTCTCAAATGAGTCAGCTCTTCGCATCAGGTGGCCAAAGTACTAGCATTTCAGCTTCAACATCAATCCTTTCAATGAACACCCAGGACTGGTCTCCTTTAGGATGGACTGGTTGGATCTCCTTGCAGTCCAAGGGACTCTCAAGAGTCTTCTCCAACACCACAGTTCAAAAGCATCAGTTCTTCAGCACTCAGCTTTCAAATCTCACATCCATACATGACCACTGGAAAAACCATAACCTTGACTAGATGTAAATCCCAGGGTTGATCTCCTTCAGAATGGACTGGTTGGATCTCCTTGCAGTCCAAGGGACTCTCAAGAGTCTTCTCCAACACCACAGTTCAAAAGCATCAGTTCTTCAGCACTCAGCTTTCAAATCTCACATCCATACATGACCACTGGAAAAACCATAACCTTGACTAGATGGACTGTTGTTGACAAAGTAATGCCTCTGCTTTTTAATATGCTGTCTAATTTGGTCATAACCTTCCTTCCAAGGAATAAGGGTCACTTCATGGCTGCAATCATCATCTGCAGTGATTTTGGAGCCCCAAAAAATAAAGTCTGACACTGTTTCCTCTGTTTCCCCATCTATTTCCCATGAAATGATGGGACCAGATGCCATGATCTTCATTTTCTGAATGTTGAGCTTTAAGCCAACTTTTTCACTCTCCTCTTTCACTTTCGGCAAGAGGCTCTTTAGTTCTTCTTCACTTTCTGCCATAAGGGTGGTGTCATCTGCATAGCTGAGGTTATTGATATTTCTCCCGGCAATCTTGATTCCAGCTTGTGCTTCATCCAGCCCAGCATTTCTCATGATGTACTCTGCATAGAAGTTAAATAAGCAGGGTGACAATATACAGCCTTAACATACTTATTTTCCTATTTGGAACCAGTGTGTTGTTCCATGTCCAGTTCTAACTGGTGCTTCCTGACCTGCATACAGGTTTCTCAAGAGGCAGGTCAGGTGGTTTGGTATTCCCATCTCTTTCAGAATTTCCCACAGTTTATTGTAATCCACACAATCAAAGGCTTTGGTATAGTCAATAAAGCAGAAAAAGATGTTTATCTGGAACTTTGCTTGTCTTGAAAAGTTTATTTCTTTATTTTATTAATTTTTATGAGTACTGATATATATAAGACATTTTTAAGCTTTGAAGAAAAATGGGTTTAAACACATTATATAGCAGTATTCAAAAAATTAATAGAATAAAGAAATAAACTTTTCAAGGCAAGCAAAGTTAGACATGCAACACCTCAAAAGAAGAGCCCTCATGTTATTACCCTAAGAAAAATATTTAATTTACACTCAGCTTTCTCCCTCAGTCTAGTCCATTGAGATCAATGAGATCTAGGTAACTTAAGATCAAAATTAAAGAAGATGAACAGAGAGAAAAGACTAGGAAGTTAATTATGTTAATACTAAAAAGATGACACAAAGTTCTTTAGAAATGTGTAATAAAAATGCCAAGTATGAGATAAAGAACAGACATAACAAATGCTCATGAGCTGAAAGAATAGTTTAAACTTACTCAAGCAATGTACATTAAGTTAGAAGGTGGCAAAGTTAACAAGAAAGTAAATGTCTCACAAATATTTCATCTTAGACGTTAAAGTTGAGTAAATAAAATATGAATACAGTATATAAACAAAATATAAATGTAGACATACAGTTATGTTATTATGATCCTATGACCCCAAAATCATAGGATCACAACTAAACTTTGCAAGCATTGTAGATTCAAATTAAAGGACAGAAGCCATGTGCATATTTATGTGTAGAAGAGGTAAGGGAGTGGTTGGTATGTGAAGAGGAAACATTGAAGAGATAAAACTGATCACAGAAAGCAAAGTAAGAAAATTGAAAAAAAAATGCAATTTAAAAGATACAATAAATATCTGCAATAAAACAAGACACAGAGGACACAGTAAAACATGTTATATTAAATATGAAAGAAAAATAAATAAATAAATAAATATGAAAGGATAGGAAACATTGAAGAGATAAAACTGATCACAGAAAGCAAAGTAAGAAAATTGAAAAAAAAATGCAATTTAAAAGATACAATAAATATCTGCAATAAAACAAGACACAGAGGACACAGTAAAACATGCTATATTAAATATGAAAGAAAAATAAACAAATAAATAAGTAAATATGAAAGGACTGAAGTATTCCATTAAAGACAGATACAATGGGCTATTAATAAAAATGACTTAAGTGTATAGCTATAAAAAATGATAAGTAAAGGATAAAAATAAAAGATACACAAAAGTAGGGCACTATACATGCCCACTTCATTCAATACCACCAAAGGGTCTAAGCCACCCCTCCTGCCTGACCCTTGGACATACCCTTACCCTCACCCCATACAAAGAACACATTCAGTGAGTGACCAAGTAAAAGTATCTTTTACAAAAAATAATATTAAAATCATAATTATAGCTCAAAATATTCAGCTAAGAAAAGTAGTAAATTATAAGGATAGAAACCAGAATCCATGAAGTTATAGCAATCCTAAATCTGAGTTACATCAAATACAGGAGATCATCAAGTGAAGGAGACTTTGCTTAAAAAAATAAAGGTAACATTAGTAAATTTTCAGATAAATCTCTAAGAGTAATTAACCTCCAATAAAAATAAATACATGTGTATACCTGTGGTGGATACATGTTGATATATGGCAAAACCAATACAATATTTTAAAATAATTAACAATAAATAAATACATATTTAACATAAATAAATAAATTTCTATTAAAAGAAAGAAATGTGAAGTTTATGTAGTTAAAATATCACTAGAGGTACAATAAAGGCTGCTGCTGCTAAGTCACTTCAGTCGTGTCTGACTCTGTGCGACCCCATAGACGGCAGCCCACCAGGCTCCCCCATCCCTGGGATTCTCCAGGCAAGAACACTGGAGTGGGTTGCCATTTCCTTCTCTAACACATGAAAGTGAAAACTGAAAATGAAGTCGCTCAGTTGTGCGTGACTCCTAGCGACTCCATGGACTGCAGCCTACCAGGCTCATCCATTCATGGGATTTGTCAGGCAAGAGTATTGGGGTGGGTTGCCATTGCCTTCTCAATAAAGGCTAGACCATTAAAAAAAAAAATTGATAGATCAAGGATGCCCATTAGAAATACTCAAATGAATGTTTATAGGATACATTCTTAATGAAAACAAAGTTTATGATAATGAAATAAACAAGGAAAACACTGAGAAACAAACAAAAGGTAACCATTTGGAAATTAAGAAATGTTTTCCTTGTGACTGCAGCCATGAAATTAAAAGACGCTTACTCCTTGGAAGAAAAGTTATGACCAACCTAGATAGTATATTCAAAAGCAGAGGTCCAACTGAGGTCCGTCTAGTCAAGTCTATGGTTTTTCCTGTGGTTATGTATGGATGTGAGAGTTAGATTGTGAAGAAGTCTGAGCGCTGAAGAATTGATGCTTTTGAACTGTGGTGTTGGAGAAGACTCCTGAGAGTCCCTTGGACTGTAAGGAGATCCAACCAGTCCATTCTGAAGGAAATCAACCCTGGGATTTCTTTGGAAGGAATGATGCTAAAGCTGAAACTCCAGTACTTTGGCCACCTCATGCGAAGAGCTGACTCATTGGAAAAGACTCTGATGCTGGGAGGGATTGGGGGCAGGAGGAGAAGGGAACGACCGAGGATGAGATGGCTGGATGGCATCACGGACTCGATGGACATGAGTCTAGTGAACTCCGGGAGATGGTGATGAACAGGGAGGCCTGGCGTGCCGTGATTCATGGGTTCGCAAAGAGTCGGACACGACTGAGCAACTGAACTGAACTGAAAACAGTTCAAGGACAAATGTTACTTGAAAAGAAAGAAAACTAGAACATTTTAGGGAAAAACCTTTACGATAATGCCTGACATTTATTCAGAGGAAAAATTATTTGTCAAAAACATTTTTATTAGTAATATAAAAAAGTAATAAGTTTACATTTAAACAAACTTGAAAGCGATTCTAAGAAAGATGATAAAGTCAATAGCATTGGAAAAAAACATTTCAAAGACTAAATAAACCAAGAGCTGTTTCTTTGAAATGATCATTTAACAGATAAATGTCTAGCAAAGCTTCTTAAGCCATGGAAGGATGAGAAAGGAAATTGAACCATATACTTCAAAGAGATTATAATACTTATAAGAGATTCCAGAGTTTAGGTAAAATGAGAAGTAAACCCTAGCTACCAGTGCTGTTCCAACCCCCACTCCCACCCCTACACACACTCAACCCCAGCTAAGTCCAAGGAGTGAAGGAAAAAGTTCTGGAACACCATGGACACTGAAACACCAGTAGTCTGACGAGAAAACACTTCCTAAAATAAGTGAGATGGATTGGAGGGAAGTCTTCACTTTGATACCTTCCATTTGCTCTTTGTACCTTGGGGAACATCATCTGTCCAGTAAAGGCTAGGATCTGGGCCCTTTGTCACAATACTTAAATCTGGACAAACATCCCCTTCAGCAACAAAAGACAAAGAAAACATATGAGACTAAAAATAAATCCATGTATATGCAGTTAGGGCAAATTCTGGACAAAAGATATAAAGAAAACAACATCAACAACACAACAATTGCTGCTTTTGAAGAGCTTGGGACATAAACAGAGTGTTGGGAGCTAAAGAAGGGTACTGTGCATGGCCCCTGCACTCAGCACTACCAGAGCGGTGGCCAAACCACCTAAGCCACGCCTCCAATGTGACCGCTGGACATACCCTTACCCTCACCCCAAATAGGAGAAGGCAATGACAACCCACTCCAGTACTCTTGCCTGGAAAATCCCATGGGTGGAGGAGCCTGGTAGGCTGCAGTCTGCGGGGTCGCTAACAGTCGGACAGGACTGAGTGACTAAGAGTTGGGCATGACTGAGCGGCTTCACTTTCACTTTTCACTTGCATGCATTGGAGAAGGAAATGGCAACCCACTCCAGTGTTCTTGCCTGGAGAATCCCAGTGACGGGGGAGCCTGGTGGGCTGCTGTCTATGGAGTTGCACAGAGTTGGACACAACTGAAGCAATTTAGCAGTAGCAGCAGCACCCCAAATAAAGAACAAACTCTGTGAGTAAGCCAGCAAGGTAGCCTCTTACTTGTTCTTGCTCCACCTTTCTGCACCAGGGGTCCCAATAAAACCTTTGGATTCCTTGTCTGCCATTTATCAATTTTTATTGATTAAGGAACCCAAGAACCCTGGTTGATGTCACTAAGAGATAGAGACCACCACACCTGCTCAGTTTGACCAAGGAAAGTCACCTGCTGCAATGAGGAATCCTGACTATGTCCTCCTTCTCTTTGACCACCCCATGTGTCTCCTTCCCATAGTGACCATGTGACTTTCCCTTGGCAAAGGCTAGTATCAGTGAGGCACTAAATAGAAAGCCAGTCACCTTACTGATGGAAGAGCAAATTCCATCTGCCCAGTCTGTCTTAATGACGGCTCTCAGAAGCTGGACATGCTTCTTGCTTAGGTTTCTTGGTACATAGTGCCAGTCTATACAACTGATATTGTAGGTAAATATGAATTTACATTCAAAGTCATCTACTCATTGATAAATAAGCAGAAGGAACTAAACACCTTTTATAAAGTCCAATAGAATTAATGTCACTAATAGGCAATTTAGTTAATAAAACATAATGTGTGCATAGTAAATTGCTTCAGTCTTGTCTGACTATTTGTGACCCTATGGAATGTAGCCCACCAGGCTCCTCTATCCATCAGATTCTCCAGGCAATAATACTGGAGTGGATTGCCACGCTCTTCTCCAGAGGATCTTCCCAACCCAGGGATAGAACCTTCTACTCTCATGCTTCCTGCATTGGCAAGCAGGTTCTTCACCACTAGCACCACCGGGAAGTCAAACATAATACATACTCTAAAATAATCATGTGAAAATATTAGTCATATGAAGCAGAAACACACAGATATACAGAGAAATACTAAATACAATGATAAGGATACCTTTTGTAGATAGTGAAATTTAAGATTAAGCACAATGGTAAATTCGGAATCTTCCAGGCATTAAAAAGTGTAACTTCAGAAAGTTTCAATGACAAGATTTAATCAGACATCTCATCAGCAATATTGAATGTATAGGGAAAAATGTACAAAAAAGATCTTCACGACCCAGATAATCATGAGGATGTGATCACTAATCTAGAGCCAGACATCTTGGAATGTGAAGTCAAGTGGGCCTTAGAAAGCATCACTAAGAACAAAGCTAGTGGAGGTGATGGAATTCCAGTTGAGCTGTTTCAAATCCTGGAAGATGATGCTGTGAAAGTGCTGCACTCAATATGCCAGCAAATTTGGAAAACTCAGCAGTGGCCACAGGACTGGAAAAGGTCAGTTTTCATTCCA
>SJYX01006731.1:171072-217328 GCA_006410675.1 Oreotragus oreotragus | reverse complement strand
CACTTTAACAGTAATTTCATGAATCCCTTTCAGCAAAATAAAATAAAACAAAAAAATCAAATGATGTACAAAAGTAAGAATAAATAAATTTGTAAAATATGTTGCTGTTTAAAGAAATAATAATTTTAAATTTTATATTGTGTAACATATAGCAACATATTAAAATCCAGCATATAATACCAGTTTAATGGAGGAGGCACAGTGCAGTAGGAGTCAGTGCAGACTAAGGAAGAGAGAATTTTAAACTGCATAGCATGTTTGGAGAGAAATACAAACTGTATGAAATCTACAAAGTCAACTAGAAAAAGATAAACCAAAATATTACTAAAGGAATATAGCTTTCAAATAATCAAGTAAGAAGTTTCTGTCCAGTGAAAGTCAGGAAGGAAAAAGGAAAAGCATGATAACTGAAAAATGTATGAAACAAAATGGTAGAAATGAGTTTTGATAGAGAAATTACAGTATGCATAAATGCATTTAACTTACCCCTCAAAAACTCTTGGTACTATATTGTTTAAGAAAAACAAGACACAATATGACAATATGTGTCCTACAAGGAAACATCAGGGCTTCCCAAGTGGTACCAGTGGTGAAGAACTTGCCTGTCAATGAAAGAGACACAAGAGATACAAGTTCAATCCCTGGGTCAGGAAGATCCCCTGGAGTAGGAAATGGCAACCCACTCCAGTATTCTTGTCTAAAGAATCCCATGAATAGAGAAGACTTGTGAGAAATGCAAGAATTTTAAATACAAAGAATTTGAAAAGAAAAGGAAATAACTCAATAAGTATAAAACAATTCCAATATCTTATAAAATAGAATGAAAGCAAACATTAAAAGTGGACTGATAATTATATACCATTAAAATAGCACATATGTACCTAATAGTTTAACTTTCATATAATGATAAAAGACAGAATATACAAGTAAATAAACTATTTAAATATGACACTAAATTTACGCAAAAACCTCGCAAAGGAAGAGTATGAACAAAAATAAGCAATTATACATTAAATTGAAATAACAAATTTAGTAAGGTCTAACAAAAAGCTATAGAAATTAATATACCATAAATAGAGAATGCAGGTTCTTTCTGAACACAAGTGAATATGGTGAACATACTTAAAATGGAGTATATTTAAGAGGAAAAAAACAGTCTCATTAACTTGTATAGACTCGCCATCATAGAGAATAAACTTTCTGACCATAACGGAGATAAAAAAAAGTATAAGACACGTAACTTTTCCTTTAACAAAGTTAAAAGTAAAACATTTTCTTATATAGATACAAAGCCATAACTAAAACAATTTTATGAAGAAAAACATATAATGTTAAATATTTTATTTGTCAATAAATAAGAAATTCTGAAAATAAATGAGCTAATTTTGAAGGAGACCGCTACATATTTAAGAAAAATCGTTCTTGGCTTCATTCATAGCAATAGAGAGGTAGTATGATCATGACTCCCACTGGGACTACAATTCCTGGTTCTCTTGTTAGAACACAAATAATAGAATGTGAGTGTGAACACAAGTAATAGAATGTGAGTGTGAAGTGTTTGAACAATCAAACTTGTGTTTTTATTACTAATTTTAGCTTACTTTTAAATTAATGCTGATTTTACTCTTTATTTTCATTTTCATTTTCTGTCAAATCCATTTCAATCATTCTTTGGAACTCACATCTCATCTTCTGTCACCCCCTTCTCCTCTTGCCCTCAATCTTTCTCAGTATCAGGGTCTTTTCCAATAAGTTGGCTCTTCATCAGAAGTCAAAGTATTCATCATCAGTCCTTCCAATGAATATTCAGTGTTTGTTTCCTTTAGGATTGACGGGTTTGATCTCCTTGCTCTCTAAGGGAACTCTAAAGAGTCTTCTCCAGCACCACAGTTCAAAAGCATCAATTCTTCAGCATTCAGCCTTCTTTATGATCCAACTCTCATATCCATACATGACTACTGCATAAACCAGAGCTTTGATTACATGGACCTTTGTTGGCAAAGTGATGCCTCTGCTTTTTAACACACTGTCTAGGTTTGTCATAGCTTTTCTTCCAAGGAGCAAGTGTCTTTTAATTTTGTGTCTGTAATCACTGTCCACAGTGATTTTGGAGGCCACGAAAATAAAATCTGTCACTGTTTCCACTTTTTACCCATCTATTTGCCACAAAATGATGGGACTGGAGGCCATGGTCTTCCTTTTTTTGAATGCTAGAATTTGTCAGTTGATCACTTCCTTCTCTTGGATACACATTCTTTATTTGCTCCCTCTATTGCTTGTACTTTACCAGCCTGCTCTGGGAGTTTTAGACTCTCATAGTTATGGGCCTTATGAAGAGTCTTTTGAAGTCCATCTAAGAACTGGTTACCTGGGAGATGTTGCCCCAGAGTGGTCTCTTTTGGAGTTGGCATGTATGAATGCAGAGGTTGTTCCCAAAACTATTTCAAGATGAAGAGAAGTCTCTGGGGTATGAAGTGTGAAGGGCAGGGCATGAGCTTCAGGCAAAACACTGCCACATTGAATACACAGAAGGATGGTTAAAAGGTGCAGTGAACAGGACTCTGCAAAAGTGACTGGAGTAGGCAGCAGACAAAGCACATTAAAATGCAAACAAAATATGTCTGATACACCTTCCAAAAAGCAGAACAACACTCACTTTGACTTTCTAAAAATCTATTTCACCATTCTTCTCTCAGGCCCCCAGGTGGTGCAGTGGTAAAAAATGTGACTGTCAGTGCAGGAGATGTGAGTTCAATCCCTGGATCAGGAAGATCCCTTGGAAAAGGAAATGGAAACCCACTCCAATATTCTTGCCTTGGAAATCACATGGACAGAGTAGCCTGGTGGGCTCCTCTTTTGACTCTTGCAAAATGAGTCAGACATGATTTAGTGACTAAACAAATTCTCATCTTGGAAATGGCAACTCAAATATTCTAGCCAATTTGGCAATATTTTAGCCCATGTTCTTGGACCATCTGAAAGCCATATATCTACCAGGGACTTCTCTTGGCTTTACCTTCAAAGTGTGCCTACAGATTTACCACTTTTTACTGCCTTCTATAAGCTGAGCCATCATCATCTTCTGCTAGATAACTCCATCATCACTTTAATAATGTACCTTCCAAAATGATCCTTTTTTACTATTTTTTATTTGACAGATTTCAAATTTAAAGAAAATTTGAAAGAAAGGTAAAAAAATGTATATTCTTCACCCAGATACCCATTTAAATTTTGCCAATTTATCTAGTGATGCATTTTATAACAAAGATTTTAACCCAAGGTCACATGTTGCACTCAGTTGTGTTTTCAATCTCTTTATTCTGGAACATATCTTCAATCTTTTCATGACCTTGAGAAAACATTAGAAAAACACAAATAGACAGTCTAAAAAGTGACAAGTGTATAATTTTCAGAGTCATTTTTTTAAAAGATAAAACAGGCAGATTGGATCACTCTGGCTAAAACTTTATAGTGATTTCTTGTCTCACTTAGTAAAAGCCAGCATTTTTGCAGTGTCCTAAAGGAATCATGTTTTAGCCTTCTCCTTCCTTGTCTACTCCTGAACCTTATCTTCCAGAGTTTCCTAATTCCTCCCTCTTCTTTCCCTGACATCCTGGTCTCTTATTTTTGCATAAAAATAGTAAGTTCTTTAGGGCTTCTGAAATGGCTGTTCTGTAGTATTTTTAGATTTCCTCGTTTAGATTTTTGCTCAAATTTTCTGTTTTAATAAGCCCTATCCCAACTAGTCTAAATTGCAATAAAATTTCTCCCATACATCTTTGACCTGCTCTTATTTTTAAGAGCATCTACCCACTTCTGATGTATTCTATATGACAATAGTTTACTATGTTCACTCTTTACTATAGGACTCTGTCACATGCAG
The DNA here is from genome assembly GCA_006410675.1 of Oreotragus oreotragus. Taxonomy (NCBI): domain Eukaryota; kingdom Metazoa; phylum Chordata; class Mammalia; order Artiodactyla; family Bovidae; genus Oreotragus; species Oreotragus oreotragus. The sequence continues at coordinate 213,445 of SJYX01006731.1, read as the reverse complement.
TGATTAACACAAACTCCATTAAGGACAGGATTCTATTGTTTTTCGCTGAAGTATTTCAAGTTGTTTAATATTTTCAGTGAAGTGTAATATCTGAAACCATGACTGACACACAATCAGTTCAGTTCAGTTCAGTTGCTCAGTCGTATCCAACTCTTTGCAACCCCACGAACTGCAGCATGCCAGGCTTCCCTGTCCAGCACCAACTCCTGGAGTCGACCCAAACCCATATCCATTGAGTCGATGATGCCATTCATTCATCTCATCCTCTGCCATCCTCTTCCCTCCTGCCATCAATTTTTCCCAGCATCAGGGTCTTTTCAAATGAATAAGATGTTCACATCAGGTGGCCAAAGTGTTGGAGTTAGACTTCAACATCACTCCTTCCAAAGAACATCCAGGACTGATCTCCTTTAGGATGGCCTGGTCATATCTCCTTGCTGTCCAAGGGACTCTCAGGAGTCTTCTCCAACACCACAGTTCAAAAGCATCAATTCTTCAGTGCTCACTTTTCTTTATAGTCCAACACTGACATCCACACATAACCACTGGAAAAACCATAACCCTGACTAGACAGACCTTTATTGGCAAAGTAATGTCACTGCTTTTTAATATGCTGCCTAAGTTGACCATAACTTTCCTTCCAAGGAGCAAGCTTCTTAAATTTCTTGGCTACAGTCACCATCTGCAGTGATTTTGGAGCCCCCCAAAATAAAGTCAGCCACTGTTTCCTTTGTTTCCCAATTTTTTGTCATGAAGTGATGGGACCATATGCCATAATCTTAGTTTCTGAATGTTGAGCTTTAAGCAAACTTTTTTACTCTCCTCTTTCACTTTCATCAAGAGGCTTTTTAGTTCTTCACTTACTTCCATAAGGGTGGTATCATCTGCATAGCTGAGGTTATTGATATTTCTCCTGGCAATCTTGATTCCAGCTTGGGCTTCTTCCAGCCCAGCATTCCTCATGATGTACTCTGCATAGAAGTTAAATAAGCAGGGTGACAATATACAGCCTTGACGTACTCCTTTTCCTATTTGGAACCAGTCTGTTGTTTCATGTCCACTTCTAACTGCTGCTTCCTGACCTGCATACAGGTTTCTCAACAGGCAGGTCAGGTGGTCTGGTATTCCCTTCTCTTTCAGAATTTTCCACAGTTTATTGTGATCCACACAGTCAAAGGCTTTGGCATAGTCAATAAAGAAGAAATAAATGTTTTTCTGGAACTCTCTTACTTTTTCAATGATCCAGCAGATGTTGGCAATTGGATCTCTTGCTCCTCTGCCTTTTCTAAAACCAGCTTGAACAACTGGAAGTTCACGGTTCACATATTGCTGAAGCCTGGCTTGGAGAATTTGAGCATTACTTTACTAGCGTGTGAGATGAGTGCTATTGTGTGGTAGTTTGAGCATTCTTTGGCATTGCCTTTCTTTGGGACTGGAATGAAAACTGACCTTCTCCAGTCCTGTGCCCACTTCCGAGTTTTCCAAATTTGCTGGCATATTGAGTGCAGCACTTTCACAGCGTCATCTTCCAGAATTTGAAATAGTTCAACTGGAGTTCCATCACCTCCACTAACTTTGTTCGTAGTGATGCTTTCTAAGGCCCACTTGACTTCACATTCCAGGATATCTGGCTCTAGGTGAGTGATCACACCATCATGGTTATCTGGGTCATGAAGATCTTTTTGTACACTTCTTCTGTATATTCTTGCCACCTCATCTTAATATCTTCTGCTTCTTTTAGGCCCCTACTATTTCTGTCCTTTATTGAGCCCATCTTTGCATGGAATATTCCCTTGGTATCTCTAATTTTCTTGAAGAGATCTCTAGTCTTTCCCATTCTATTGTTTTCCTCTATTTCTTTGCATTGATCACTAAGGAAGGCNATCCATTTCAAGTTAATTTTTGTGACCTGTGCAAGACAGTGGTCCAATTTCATTCTTTAGTGTGTGAATACCCAGTTTTCCCAGCACTATTTATTAAAGAGACTGTCCTTTACCCATTTGAATGTTCTTAGTTCCCATGTCACATATGAATTGGCTGTATTCGTGTGAGTTTATTTCTGGGGTCTTTATTCTGTTCCATCTGTTTATGTGTTTGTATGCCAATACCATGCTGTTTTGATTAGTATAGCTTTTTTTAAAATTACTATAGCTTTTTAATTATAGTTTGAAATCAGGAAGTGTGAAGCTTTGTTTTTTCTCAAGATTGCTTTGGCTATGTGGGATCTTTTGCAGTGCCATATGAATTTTATGATTTTTTTTTTCTATTTCTGTGAAAAAAATCACATTGGAATCGATAGGAATTGAACAGAACCAACAGATGGCTTTGGGTAGTATGGTCAGTTTAACAATATTAAGTCTGTGGATGAATATACTCAAATGAACAACTGAATGAAACAGTGGGGGAATGATTTAATGCAAGGGTCCCAAACCTCCGGGATATAATGCCCGATGGTCTGAGGTAGAGCTGAGGTAATAATAATAGAAATAAAGTGCAAAATAAATATAACGTGCTTGAGTCATCTCCACCCCCAGTCTGTGGAAAAATTGTCTTCCATGAAACCAGTCCCTGGTGCCAAAAAGATTGGGGACCACTGATTTAATGAATTAATTGATGAATAATAAGAAGCAGTAAGTTTCTCTCCTTTTCTTAAGGACTTCTCAAGTACCAGACATTCTGCTATGCAATTTACATACATTTAAATCTCATTTATTTCTCAGAACAATCTTGTAAAGTAGATACCATAGTTATTCCCATTTTCTATGTGAGAAATTGAGGCCTACAGGGGTCAAATAACTTGCCCAAGATCACAGAGCCAGGAAGTAATATAGTCAGCATCTCAATGAGTGCTTTAATCTCTGCCTTTGATCACAAGGGCCCAGGAATGTGTGAACTTATTTTACTCCATAGACAGATGTTGGCCCCAGTACCCTAATTCAGCTTAGAGATTCATTCATTCATTCTGAAATATATAATGAGCACCCACTATGATGCAGGCAGTGTTCTAGGCACCAGGAATATATTAAGGAACAAGCAGCTACTGCTTCTTCATACATAGCTTATATTTTAGTAGGGAAGAGTGATAATAAGCAAATGCATGTGTACTGTCATACAGAAGCAAATTTTATGAAGAAAAACCAAACATATACAGATTTATAGAGTGATGGAGAGGTCGTAGTACAGAGGGGAGCTATTCTGTAGGTAGAGCAGTCAGGAAAGACCTTTCAGAGCATATGCAAAGACCTGCATCATGTACAGTGAGTTATGCAGAGATCTAAGGGAGAGTGTTCCAAGCAAAGGGCAGATCAAATGCAAAGGTCCTGTGGTAGGAATGAGCATTCAAAGAATTCCCTGGCAGTCCAGTGGTTAAGACTCTGTGCTTTCACTGGTGAGGCCCCAGGTACTAGTAGGTGAACTAAGATCCCACAGCCACGTGGTACTACAAAAAAAAAATTCTTTTCAAATGAGCATTGCAAGTGTGAAGACTAGTGAGGAGGCCAGAGTGTTCAGATTGGTGTGAGCAGAGGGGAGAGTGATAGGAGCTACCATCAGAGAGGGAGATAGCTGCCAGATCTTTATCCTTGACCTTGTAGGATAAGGTCCTCCAAGTATAAGGGATATGGGTTTTGTTTTAAGGAATAAGGTATATCTGAATTGGATTTTAAAACATCACTCTGGTTGCTGTAGTTTGTCCCATCATTCTTGACTGCAATCCAGTGAAACAATTTGGTCAGCTAGTATAAGAATGAAAAACAGTTGTTTGCTGTTCTTTGAGTGATTGCAGTGGTCGTGCCCCTTCCCCTCCCTCCCCTCCCCCTTGGAGATTCATGTGTCGCTGGTTCTGCCACCTGTTGGCACCAGGACATTTGCTGGAGCCACCGCTTCTTCTTATGCCCTCTTTTCTCCTGGGGACTCTTGGTATGGCTATTCATTCCGAAGTCCCATTCAGCAGAAAAGAGAAATGACAGCAATGTATTTGCACAGCAGTAAGGGACTGGTTAAGCAAATCCATTTATGATAATGCTTTTGGCCATCAAAAATGATGCTTGGGAGAAGTAATTGCTGATGCTATACCAGTAGTAACAATAGCTGCTCAAACATCTATTCTGCAACAGACTTGGTGTTAATAACTTACATGTTTTACTCTATTTAATCTCCTCGACACAGAGAGATCAATTCCACTTTTGTCCCCAGTTTATAGATGAGGAAATTAAGGCTTAAACATCTTGCCAAAAGAACTAAATAGTACATGGTTCAGCAAGAGTGAAATGCAGGTCTATCTGATTACAAGGTCCATGTTTTTCACTGATGCCATCTGCCTCCCATTGGAACATAATTGTGCTGCATTGCTAAGTAAGAAAACTGTTTATTAGATAATAAGTGCGGCCTCCAGCCCATCTTTTTCAGTACCAAAAGGGCATGCAACAAAATATTAAAAGTTTTTATCTCTGGGTGGTTAATTATGGGAGATTTTTGCATGTGATAATGATTTTTGTAATTAAACAAAAGCAATAAAAGGTCTCCATGTGTTTTTCTCCCCCACTCAGCCCCTCTCTCCCTCCCCTGTGGTCTCCAGACTGGTTCTGGGTTTCTCTATGAGTATAAAGCTAGCATGGCCTCTTCCCCTTGGCCTTCCAGCTTTGCCATTTCAGCACAATTGTCTAGATTGCTTCAAATTGTGCTAGCATTCTAGATGCTGAGTTAGTTGCAAACTTTTCACTTCCAAAAACAAAAGTGTCGTTACTTAGCTAGAGTCTTAAATAATAAATCTGCAAATGATCCAGCTCCCTAACGTTTTTGCCATCTAGGGTGTGGACTGGGGAATGACCACATCTCTTGGTGATAAGATCACTTAATTTTCTCACTGAGAGGGTGGGCTGTCAATAGGGAGACCCAAAATCACCCACGTGTTCTCGAGCATCATCTCAGGGGAAGAAGATCTGCATGTGTTCTGTGTTTGGAGGTAATTTCAGTGGGAAAGAACTCTCCAGCTCTACTATTCATGCATGCATGCATTTGTGCATAAACACAATATTTATTGAGCACTAACTTCCTCCAGCACTGTGCTGACTGCTGGGAATTCAGCATTCAGGAGGAAAGACCCATCTCCACTTTGGTGAAGTTCACAAAGTGGCGTATATGGGGCCAACAAACACTGAACACATCTTCAAATTTTCAAATGTGATAGAAGGTGGAAGTGCAGGATGCCATGAAGAAATTAAGAGGGGAGCTAGCTGAGTCTGAGAACTCAGGAAAGATAACCCTGGGAAGTAATGTTTAGGCTGGAAATGGAAGGATGCCTAGGAACTAACCAGGTAAAGAAAAAGGAAGAAGAAAATGTGTGTCACAATGAGAGGGTACATGTAGAAAGACCTGGAAATTGGGGGAAGCAGGGTACTACTGTCCAATTGAAAGAGAGTATGTTGCACAGATTTACACAAGACAGAAAGAGGCATGGGATGGGCTGGAGGAGAAACCTCAGCCAGAACCAGAGAGTCTAATAAACCACATCACAAAGTTTCCAAGTTATCCTAGAGATGATGAGAAGAAAGCTATTGAAATATTTAATTGGAAAAGAAAGTTTTATTTTTAAATGACATCACCAAGCAAAGATAGAGCTGAGAATAAAGCTGTTTCTTGGAATACAGGATGCTTTTGTGCCAACACATTATTCTTTAGTTAAACAAATATTTAGGCAATGTTTACCATATAACAGGCAGAGCTCTGAATGCTGGGGAAATGGAGGAGAACAAAGGTCTCTAACTTTAGGGAGCTTATAGTCTAGTAGGAGGAGAAAGGCAATAAACAAAAGAACAAATAGATAGATAACATAATACTGAGTATCACTAAGATTCATGAAGAAAAAAAGCAAAGGAAAGTAAAAAAGCATAAGGCCATGCTATTCCCGTGGGTGGTCAGAGCGTCCTGGGAAGCTGATACTTGAGCAGAGAACTGGAGGAAGTGAGACCGCTGATTCACCAGACCTTCTCAGAGGGTCTCCCCTCATGGACTTTTCAGATGGCCAGGTAGGGCTGAGAGTCAAATGAGGCTTTTAACAATAAGGAAGGTTGGTTCCCTTGGTCCGTTGGACCCATGACCTTGGACATTTGACCTTGGGTGTTTTAACTTTCCATGTCTGCTGCTGCTGCTAAGTCGCATCAGTTGTGCCCGACTCTGTGTGACCCCACAGAGAGCCAACCAGGCTCCTCTGTCCACGGGATTCTCTAGACGAGAATACAGCTGCTGCTGCTGCTGCTGCTGCTAAGTCACTTCAGTCGTGTCTGACTCTGTGCAACCCTATAGACGGCAGCCCAATAGGCTCCCCCGTCCCTGGGATCCTCCAGGCAAGAATACTGGAGTGGGTTGCCATTTCCTTCTCCAGTACATGAAAGTGAAAAGTGAAAGTGAAGTCACTCAGTCAGGCTCCTCCGTCCATGGGATTTGCCAGGCAAGAGTACTGGAGTGGGTTGCCATTGCCTTCTCCAGGCAAGAATACTAGCTGACCACAAATGAAACATCCAATCACACCATTCACATTCAGTGCTGATCTGAATCCCCAGAATTATTTAACAGCTGCTTTAATTTTGTCTCCTGATCACAAGTTACTGTACTGGATGTATGTACTTGTTGACCTTTTCATTTAAAAACAGAGATGAACCTGATCAAATGCAGGGCAGAACCTATCACTGCAGCCCAAGTACATCACAACAATGTATGGCTGAGATGGAAATCTCCTGGAGATATAGCAGGCATCTATTAGGGAGCCGAGTCCAGGGCTTCTTTACTCATTAATCAGAGCCTCCTGATAAAGTCTGCCACAGCCAGAGTGGTGGCGTATTTTTTTTTTCTTTCAAAAGATATAAAATAGTATCATTGTCTTTATTGATCTCTACTACCATTATTATCAGAACATGCTCTTTAAAGTCACTTCCTATAGCTCCTCTTCCCATACCTTTCCTGGTGGCTCTGCATTCAGAGAGGCAGTGGTTAAGGCAGGTTAAGACTGGAGGCTTGATGTCTGATGTTCTGTATCGAATCACAGCTCTTTTACCTGCAAGCCGGGTGACCTTGAATACGTCACTTCACCTCTCTGAACCTCAGTATTCCTGGGCATATATTGACAATAATCATGCCTACTTCTTTGGGGAGTTGAGAAGATTAAATAAAATAATGAGCCTGGTACTCTTTGGGCTTTCCAGGTGGCATTAGTGGTAAAGAACCTGCCTGCCAGCGCAAGAGACGTAAAAGAGACACAGGTTCGATCCCTAGGTCAGAAGATCCCCTAGATTAGGAAATGGCAACCCACTCCAGTATTCTTGCCTGGAGACTCCCATGGACAGAGGAGTCTGGCAGGCTACAGTCCATGGGGTCATACAGAGTCAGACACAATTGAAGCAACTTAGCATGCACTCTTTGGAAATGATTCCCCAAGATGTAGCTCATAAGAAAGATTTAAGGAGGCTGTTATAATTTAGACTCATGAGCCTCATTAACAGATATTCTGAACCAGAGGCTAGGGATGGTCATTCCTGGGTGGTTTTGTATAAATGGTTCCTTAGGACATGCTTGGAGGAAATTGCCCTATATTTTGGTGAAATTTTTCTAGTATTTCCACAGCCTGAATTATGCAGTGCCCAGGCATCCTGGATTCTGCCTTTCCTCTAAGACCCATTTTAGCTGTCTCCTCTTCCATAGACCCTTCCCAATTTCCCGAGGCTTGACAACATTTCTCTTTCTGCTAGCTGCTCACACATTTTTTTTTTCTCTCCTTCACTGTGGCACCTTCTATTAATAGACTAATATTACAAACTAAATGTTATCTTCTAGAACCATGAGATAAATAGATATAAACTATGCACTGCTGCTGCTGCTGCTAAATCGCTTCAGTTGTGTCTGACTCTGTGCAACCCCATAGACGGCAGCCCACCAGGCTCCCCCGTCCCTGATATTCTCCAGGCAAGAACACTGAAGTGGGTTGCCATTTCCTTCTCCAATGCATGAAAGTGGAAAGTGAAAAGTGAAAATGAAGTAGCTCAGTCATGTCCGACTCCTAGCAACCCCATGGACTGCAGCCCACCAGGCTCCTCCGTCCATGAGATTTTCCAGGCAAGAGTACTGGAGTGGGTGCCATTGCCTTCTCCAGCACCATGCACTAGATACACTAGATATAAACTATGCACTGTGTATTACTTTCATGGTAGTGCAGATAAGCTGTTATATCAATACAGAGACGGGCTGTATATTTTGTGGGCTTCCCTGGTAGCTCAGATGGTAAAGAATCTGCCTGCAATGCAGGAGACCTGGCTTTGATCTCTGGGTCAGGAAGATCCACTGGAGAAGGAAATGGCAACTCACTCCAGTATTCTTGCCTGGAGAATCCCACGAACAGAGGCGCCCTGTGGGCTACAGTCCATAGGGTAACAAACAGTTGGACATGACTGAAATGACAGCATGCACGTACTCTGTGCCAGGAGTTGTGCTAGCTACCAGAGTTACAACAGTGAAAAGGACTGACAAGACTTTTAGACACGGAGCCTAGAATCTATTTGTCTCTTCCTCTCTAGACTAAAACCTCCTTGGCTTCCAGCTCCCACAGTAATCCAGTCACCACTGAATAGAATGACATCAAGGTTTTTGAAGCGCATAGACAAAAGCAGAGGCCACCCTCATCACATCTGTGTGATCCAACTTGTGCCTGTGGCTGATGGTCAAACACTGTCTTCTTGAAATTAAGTCTGTTTGTGGATTTTCATCTTTTAGCAGTCAAGCCATTATCTAGTCCCCTGGGTTTGTGCGTTTGTCACATTTGCAACAGCTGGTCTAACACTATTGGGGTTTTGCCATATTTTCATCTTTTCTAGCTAATTTCCTTGGGGTTTGATTGCTTTTTTGAAAATTCAGGTTCCAAAAGAGGAAGAATTATAGATGCCACAGTGATTTCACAATATGCAGACTTCTGTGCATCCATTCATCCATTTAACAAGAATTTATTTCATGCCCACCTATGCTATCGACACTGTATTGGCTTAAGCCTCACCCCTACAGGTGCTCAGGTGGAATTGGTATTTTACTGGCAAATACCCTCCATCTCTGGCTCTAGGAGCTTTTCCTCTCTTTAGCAGGCAGTGGATGTGTGAGCGTTGTTGATCCAGTGGTTTCTGTCCTGGGGATGCTGCACTGACCAGCTCTGATGCCGAGCCATCAAACACATTAGAGCTCTGTTATCTTCAACACGACAGGATGTGTTATGCAAGGCCAAAACATTCGTGTGCCAAAACAGAAAGGAAGGAATATAGATTTTTTACATTTGCAGTGAAACTCCCATCAATCACCCCCCCAAGACTCAGAGCAACTGAACTAATATCTGAGCTGTAAGACGGCACTGTCTCTGATTTTCCTGTCAGTCGGAAATGTTTGTGCATGGCAATTCACCATTTGAAACAAACACCCGAAGACTAGGGAGTAGGAATATAGACAAGGACACAGAAACATCCTGTCAATGTGCCCAAAGTGTACTAATTACACTGAAGGCTGTCTCAGGTACCAGATATATATTGGGTCCATATCCATTCTTCATCCTGTTTGGAATGTTTCCCAGCCAGTTAACACTCTCCAAGAATGAAAGAGGCATAGTATCATTGATGATGTCATCAACAATGTGATCATTATCATTGTCACCAAAGCAAAGACTCATGTGGGTCTACCATGTGCCTCAAAGACTGTATGCATATATTCTCTCTAATTCCTCACTACCACTCTATAGCAGAGATACTACTTACCATCCCCATGTTGTAGATAAACTGAGACACAAAGAGGATAAGTAACTATCCCAAGTAAGTGACAGGGTTGGGATTGGAGCCCACTTCTTGGAGACCTAAGGTAGGTGAACTGTCAGTTGTATCATTTGCTCTCCAGAAAAATCACAAACTGATAGATTCAAGGGTCATTTGCTTTAAGTCAGTTGAATTGGTGAGACCAAAGCTGGTAATTGGTTGATCTAGGGACCTCAGCCTGAACCAAACTGATGGTCAGATCCTCTCTTGATGTTTAGCTCTATGGCTGCTGAAAGAATACTGAACTGACTCATAGGTTAGCATTCCTGTAAGTTCTGAGAACCAGGCAACATTTCTGTGAACAAAACATAGTCTGTGTCGTCAAGAAGCTTATAATCTGGCAGTGAGGAGAGGGGATGGGAACAGACTCTGGGAGGGGTCCTGTCTGGGTCCTCCACAAGATCTGTGAGGACTAAAGAAGGAGTCCCAAACCTATTCTTGGAAGGATTAGTAACGGTTCTGATTTTTGGGTAATCTTACTCAGAGAATAGGTTATCCAACCTCTCTTCCTGCCAGTAGTGTGTTTGTTAATTGCTTCTCTTTATAAAGCAGTTGGGGAAAGGCTTAGAACTCCAAGGAATAGAAATCCATCAGTTCAGGTGTTTTTGTTTGTTTGTTTGTTTTTCCAATGAACTCCTTTATTTTCTACTCAAGGTACCATCAAGAAATAATCAGATTTTACCTCCTTGGTTTCTTAACTCCCTGCTCTCTAGTCTCTCTCCTTAAACGACTTCAAGGGGCTAAACTGAAATGAAAGCACCTCTAGCTCCCTTCTCTTGCCTTGGTCTTGGGATAATATGACAGAACAAAATTTGTCCAGATCAAACTCCTTGACTACAACCTGGCCACTACTGTACTATTTCCCTAAAGGGATGATTGGCAGTAATGACACCTAATTGCAATTTCTTATTTATATTTGGCATGGAGATCAGTCTCCATATACCATGAGAGAAATAACTAGCAAGCACACAAGAAAGTTTTATGACCTAAAGCAAGATGAATTTAAAGACTCATAATTTTGTTTCTTCCCTTGTTGTAACTCCTAGAAATTATCTCATGGGCATGAAATGGCCCAAGCCTTATGGTGCTATGAGCCCCAAGTGACAACTTGTCCAGCTCTGTATCTTCAAGAGAAGGAAGCAATGGCACATAGAAAATGCCCAGGGGTTCTTCATCAGCTTAAACAGGACTGTCCAAATGTCTCCTAAGACAGAGTGTAGGAGAACAAGACATCAAAGCAGAGACCTGAAAGATGAGTAGGAGTTCTCTAGGAAGAGAGAAGGGATGTGAATGTCCCATGTCGAGACAATGTATCTACAAAAACGGAGAGAAAGAGGAGTAAACCAAGTGTTTCCTAATGTGTGTCAATGACTAGAAGGTAAAATCCAAGAAAGAGGGTTAAGGAAGTGGGATTAGTCCGGGTAGGCTGCTGCTGCTGCTGCTAAGTCACTTCAGTAGTGTCTGATTCTGTGCGACCCCATAGACGGCAGCCCACTAGGCTCCTCTGTCCCTGGGGTTCTCCAGGCAAGAACACTGGAGTGGGTTGCCATTTCCTCCTCCAATGCATGAAAGTGAAAAGTGAAAGTGAAGTCACTCAGTCATGCCTGACTTTTAGCGACCCCATGGATTGCAGCCTACCAGGCTCCTCCATCCATGGAATTTTCCAGGCAAGAGTACTGGAGTGGGGTGCCATTGCCTTCTCTGGGAAAAATGGCTTTGTAATAAAAATTCTGATAATGTTAAGAATTGCAGAGTGGAGATGAGTTTGAAGAGGAATGGTTTCTCCTTTAGGGAAATACTCTGAAGAATTTTTTCCTATGTGTTCAAATTCCCATTTTGTAGTCAGTTGATGATGGATACCTCATGTCAAAGAGAGTCCTATTTCAGATATTCTAGTTATTGCAATACATCCTAATATTTCCACATGATGCAATTTTACCTACAACAAGAAGTCTTATACCTTGTCAATGCCATTTCTGTTTTCCTCCTCTTCAGCATTTAAAGTCATATATTTACATGTGTTTCTTTTGGATCCAATAACTTTCTAGGCACTCCCTTCTTTGTGTTTGTCCTCTGGGAGAGACATTTCCTGAAAAAATCTTTGGGTTGGAGTAGATGTGTAAGGGGTACCATTAAGAGCATATAATGCCATTAAGAGAACATATGAATCCTGCTCTTAAACCAGCATTTATACACTCAAATGCTGGAGCATGTGGGTCACTTCCTTCACTGAGCTTGGACAAGCAGAGATAGCCTTTCCTCTGGGCCTCACCCAAGTTCCCCCTTAAGTTCCAAAGTGGTGGTGGGGGGGGGATGCCACTGCCCAAGAGGGAGGAGATAGTACGTGGTCTCCAATGTCATTGAAAGGAGAGAGAGGTTGAAAAGGAGAGACTTTGAGAGTCACTCTGGCAGATTTGCTCCAGTGAAACCATTGCCCCAACCACATGTCCTTGGCTTGGTCAATCCAGATCAATCACATTAACCTTCCCCCACCTTTGGTGATCAGATGAGGGAAAGGAAATCTCTATGAGTATGGTGACTATGACTAAACAAATATACCTCTCTTTTGGTTCTTTCTCCAATTAATTAATATTTCTTACCAACCAAGAATATTGCATTCATCACATTCTTGCTGAGGAGAAAGAACCAGTGCAGTAAGCTGTGTCTGGGGAGTAATGATAGAAGCCCTATTCCTCACGCTCTGGTGTGTTTGGTAGAGCATGGCTTATCTCTCCACTGGTCCTTGAGTGACAGAACATTTTGGCTTCTTCAAGAGGAAAGTCCTGTGGACTGAGCCCTTGGGGAGGGATTTGCACATTAATCAAGGGTTTTTACCAGATTCTACAGAGGTGAAGAAAGCCAACAATACCACCAATTTCAATTTCAGGGCATAATAGATTAAAGTTATTTCTAGAAGGAGATGGGCAGTTATATGTTATAAGGAGGTGATCATGGAAAGTCACACCCATGTGGACTGTATATCACTTAATTTCACTGCATAACAAACCACCTCAAAGATCCATGCTTCAAACAATAAACATTTATTATTGTTTACTGGTCTGTAGGTCAGCTGGGCAGCTCTACTGGTTTAGGAGATGGGCTGATCTCAGCTGGGTTTACTCATGAACCTGTGATCAGACTGTGGTTGATTGGAGGCTTGTTCGTCTAGGATGGCCTCACTCACATATCTAGAAGTTAGCTGGTTGCTAGGTGGGGTGATAGGTAGTGAATGAGCCTGGTGTCTTTCATAATCCTGTAGAGTAACCCGAACTTGTTACAATAGAGAGAGTGAAAGTGTTTAATATCTCTTGAGCCCTCACCTTGGAACCAGACACACTCATTTCTGTTGCATTCAGTTAAACAAAGCAAATCACAAGACCAGCCCACATCAAAGATGGGGGAGACTCTCTACCTCTTGATAAGAGGTGCTGCAGAGTCACATTGCACAAAGCGTGGATACAGGAAGAGGTGAAGAATTTAGATGATTTTGCAATTTATCTACCACTGAACAAAAGGTTTTAAATGATGTAAAAGCTGTGACTGCTGCTACTGCTAAGTCTCTTCAGTCATGTCCAACTCTGTGTGACCCCATAGATGGCAGCCTACCAGGCTCCCCCATCCCCGGGATTCTCCAGGCAAGAATGTGCCTTTAATAAACTATGTAGCTAACCTCATGACCAGCTGACCTCAGATCTATCACATTTCCAAAGGTTACAAGAGATTTTTTTTTTTCACCCCTGGGACTGCAGACTACAAGATATTGGCACCTTCTCCCTCCCCATCCTCTCCTATCTCCCCAGTGCTATGATGATGCCCATGCCCTGCCCCGGGCACCTTTAATCCTTGTATAGCCATGTTTGATGGAGTCAATGTGATGAAGTCAACCAGATGGAAGGAGGATGCTGAGATGTGCACGAGGCAGCAGAGAAACAAACCCAGACTCTCACTCCACTCCAACTCTGCCAGCTGCTCGACCTGCTTCCAGCTGGATGAATCAGAGCCTTTCCAGAGAGTTCAGCTCAGGCTTGCCATTGCTACGCAGGCATTTAATATGAGAAAATTTTAATCACGTTTGTTTTCCCATGTTTCGTCCTAACGACAAATCTTTTTTAATGGGAGGCTAGGGGGTGGGGGAAAAAAAGATGTAGCAAATCTTGGCTGACAGTTTTATCACCAATCTCAGATCTCTGGTCCCAGGGCTGAATTTGCCACCAACTGCAAATCATCCTGAGTGAGTGAGACGTACAGGAAACGGGAAGAGGGACCAATGTAAGGTTCTCCAGGAGGGCCCCTGTTGCTCCCTGCCTCCCAGTTGTCCTCCAGCCCCCAATAAGAATTTGCAGGCATCTGCTGTATTCCAGGTGTTTTCATGTTTGCTCTCTCCTTTTGGCATATATGGAAACTGACACTTGAGGCCCCTGGTGACTTGTCAAGAGTTCACCTAGCTACTGAGTCATGGGGCAGGGGCTTAAATCCAGGTATGTCTTACTCAAGAGACTGTGTTCTTCACTGTAGCACCATGCTGCCTCTATCAGTCACAAAACACTTAACACTTCTTGATAGTTATAATTTCTAAGATTTGAGAGATCCAAAATTGATTTCTCTTTCTGAAGTCTCTTTTCCTAAAGTATGCTTTCATACATAGACTAATCTCAACATAGATAAATATGTCATGCAGTGTTCCATGTGTGATCCTGGAAGAGCCAAAGCTGACAACATGTCCAAGTTTTCTCTATGGTAACATGCACACAACACATGGTCCCTGGTCTTCCCTGCATCAGGCAGAGCGCTGTGAACATGCACACATGGTCCCTGGTCTTCCCTGCATCAGGCAGAGCGCTGTGAACATATACACATGGTCCCTGGTCTTCTATGCATCAGGCAGAGCGCTGTGAACATGCACACATGGTCCCTGGTCTTCCCTGCATCAGGCAGAGCGCTGTGAACCCTTGCTCTGATGAGACCCCTCTTAGATCACCTGAAGTGTGTTGGTCTCTGTGGCAGAAACACCATTGGTTTTAGGACTTCAAAGGAGACCTGATTTTACAAGATGGAATCTTGGTGGTGGGTCATGTGACCTTTTATTTTATTTTTAAAAAGTAGGCTTATGTTTTTAATTACACAAGTAATACATGACCACATCTGGAGTATTTCAAGAAGCTATGAGATATGATATATCATTTTATGCAAAAGTACTTCGGTATATTTCCATCAGATGAGGACTTTTGAAGAAACATATTCACCATCATATGGCTTATTGCATCTTTAGTTTATTCATCTATGAAACAGCATGAAAAAAAAACTGGAATGTTCATTAAAGCATAATAAATGAGAAATTTCAAAGATTAAAGTGAAGAGCCAGGAAATATGACTGTGAAAATCAAACTGTAGAAGAAGGCAGGTGGTCAACAGCAGAAGGCAGGTGGTCAACAGCAGCGAATGTTACTGAAAGGTCAAGTAGAATGAAGGCTGAAAAGTGACCATTGAATCTAGCATTGAGAGGTCCTTGGGGCTCTCAAGAGTATTTCAGCGGAACTTTGTGAATGGGAAACTAAATGGTGAAGGAAGCAAGGTGTGAGGAAGTAGAGTATATGGCTTGTGTTTTCTAGAAGTTTGAGCAGAAGCTTAGGGGAAGCTTCTACTCTTGGGGGTAAGCCAGGATTGAATGAAAGTGCTCTTAGAAGAAGCAAGCCTTTCTTGTTGTGAGGGAAGATCTAGTTGAGAAATGAATTAGAACGTATAAGACAGAAGGGAAAATTGTTGCAAAGAGGTCTCAATGAAGTGGGAAGAGTTGGTGTCAATAGCATAAGGGAAGGAGTTGACTTTAGAGAGAAGAAAGAGTTCTTCAGTCTTCATAAACATGTATTTATTGAGCTTGGTCCATGTGCCACTATCCAAGGTCCTGGAGGATATAGTGAGAAACAAAGCCTGGCCATCCTTTCAATGTTTTCACAGTCTACCTGTTGCTTCAAGCCAACTAAGCAGGTGTTATTGTATGCTGATACATAGTCTCTAACTCAGGTCTTCAGAGAGGATCAGAGAAGACTTCTGAAAGAAAGGCTCTGAGCTGAGGCTTGAGGGGCCTATGGAAAGAGTGTTCTTGCAGAAGGAACAATGTGTGTGAAGATCTGGAGGTGAAAGCAAAGGTGGTTTACCTTTTGCCCGAAACAGGTATAAGTAAGGATGGGTAAAGCCCTAAGTAAGTTTGAAGCAGAAGCCAGTGTTGCTCAAGTGCAGGTTGAGTGGCCTGTTTTCCTGGAGAACAGGAGGCTGGGGGAATTAATGGAGGCAATAGAGATATTTTGAGTAAGGATTGTGAGACTGGAGATGAGATGAGTCAATTTATTGTGTATTTGAAGGGAAGGCATTGACTCCCACCCTGTAGAAAATGTGTCTATTTCTCACTTTCATTGCCATCAGTGAGTCCAAATTATCCTCACTTTCCCCTGGACCACAGAAATAGCCTGCATATCATTCCCTGCCCATCCATTCCTTCTTCCTCCATTACTTTCTTTATGCAGCATCCTCTTAAGTAGACCACATAGCTGCCCTGCTTAAAACCCTCTGATAGCTTCCCCTTGCACTTAGGGGGAAAAAAGATCTAGACCCTTTGCCACATCCTACCAAGTCCTGTGTGGTTTCTCTCTACAATCTCCAAACTCATCTTGAGCCTCTTCCTCTCTAGTCCAGCCACTCTGCCTTCTTTCAACCTTTCCTCGGATTTGCTATGCTTCCTCTTGCCCCAAGCCTTTGCATATAAAGTGTCCTGTGGCTGTGTCACTCTTGTGTCTGTACCATCTCCCAAACTCTGTCCCTACCCCCACCTCCAGTTAACTTCACACAACTTACTGTTTGGGCTTTAGCTCAATCTTTACCATCTCCAGGAAGCTCTCCCTAATCTTACAGAATAGGTCACATCTCCTTTATTTTTTTTTTTACATCTCCTTCTTGACAGCACTCAGAGCATTATAAACCTCTTTATTGTGGGCACTTCATACAGGAGCAGTTTTACATTTAATTGCCTAATTATTTGACTGACATCCCTCTCAACCATTAATATAAGCTCCCTGAGAGCAGAAATGGTATTGTTTTTCCCCTTCACAGTTATGACCCCATGACCCAGCATAGAGTCAGACACACAGTAGGCACTCAATGAATACTTTAGAAATGAAGACATGAATACATGAATATTAATTAGCAATCCTTGAAAAACCATTGCACCCTTAGCAAATCCTCATTGAGCTGTTGATTGAATCCAGTTTCATCTGAGCATGAGTAACCTTTTCCTCCCAAACATGTCCATATGATGATTTTCATCTCTTTGTACAAATATATCAACTCCCGCAGCCCATGCACATATGTTGTGTGTGCAGCCCCCACCCTTGTAAACACATCGTTTAGACAAGAGACAGCAGACACGCTCTCATCAAATCCATGCCTGCGACCAGGAGGTGAAGCAGCCCTCGTTGCTTTAGCACACATGTTTATTGATGATGCAGATTAAACTTTAATCATATTGCACCGTTTCAATTTCCAATTGAAATTGAAAGTCTAAGCCACGTATGGGATTTTATTACCTTCCACTCACACTGCTGATGGAAGCTATCGGAGGGGAGCCATCTTCTCGGGCCTCAGGTGGGGCGGCTGGGCCATAAATCAAATTAATACTGCAATGTAGTGGAGGTGGTAATGCACAATATGAGATGAGAGGGTTAGGAGCAATTTAGTGAGTGTGGGCTCATCATCAGGGTGGGGTGGTGTGTGAGGTATAGGGGCTCCAAAGTAGAGAGAGGGGCTTCTGCCTCCAGTTTTCTGCCTGGCATATGCCAATGGCTGGCATCTTTATAAAGAAAGGAAAATGCTATTCGATCATGCTTTCAAAAACAACTATGGCAGCAAGTTCCCCCTGAAAAAGAGTATGGCTTTTCCANGATCGGAGGGGAGCCATCTTCTCGGGCCTCAGGTGGGGCGGCTGGGCCATAAATCAAATTAATACTGCAATGTAGTGGAGGTGGTAATGCACAATATGAGATGAGAGAGTTAGGAGCAATTTAGTGAGTGTGGGCTCATCATCAGGGTGGGGTGGTGTGTGAGGTATAGGGGCTCCAAAGTAGAGAGAGGGGCTTCTGCCTCCAGTTTTCTGCCTGGCATATGCCAATGGCTGGCATCTTTATAAAGAAAGGAAAATGCTATTCGATCATGCTTTCAAAAACAACTATGGCAGCAAGTTCCCCCTGAAAAAGAGTATGGCTTTTCCATGTGAATGTTTTATCTTGTGAATCCCTAAAGACAGCAGACACTGCTAAAAGGGATGACAATTGGTGTTTATCTCACATTAGACCAAAAGGCATTTTTGCAAATGTATTTAGTATTATTGCAATAACACCTGTTGCTTAAAATGTGGATATTAGTATTCACACAAATGCAAAACATCAATATCTGTGATTTTTGGCTGAGCTTTTATTCTCTGCTAAAAATAACCGTCTATTTGGGTAGAGGGAAGTTGTCTTGCTAGTACTGGACCATAAAATAGAAGTTAATCAAGCCTTCATGCCCCAGTGGGAGAATAGTAATANTATTAGTTATTTGGATTGCCTAATCTCTGTTATCTCTCTTCAAGTTTCTGAATTACTTCTGCCAAATCACCACCTCCTCTTGAACACTTCTAGTAAAATTTCCTTTCAGTTGTACTATTCAAATCCAGATTTTCCTTTTTTAAAGTAATTTTATCTATATGGATATTTTCTACCTGATGAAATATTGAAGTAAATTTTTCATTAAACATGATTTCCATTATTTATTTGAATATATTTATGATGTCTATCATGAAGTCTTCATGAAAGAAAGTGAAGTCACTCAGTAGTGTCCCACTCTTTGCAACCCCATGGACTATAGCCTACCAGGCTTGTCCATCCATGGAATTTTAAAGGCAAGAGTACTGGAATAGGTTTCCATTTCCTGCTCCAGGGAATCTTCCTGACCCAGGGACTGAACACAAGTCTCCCACATTGTAGACAGACATTATTTACCGTCTGAGCCACCAGGGAAGTCCCAAGGTTTCTTCAATTCTCAACTTCTCATGGCAGATTTTGTTGCTTACATTATGTTTTCCTTTTTCCTGCTGTATATAAGTCAGACTTTCTTGTTTCTTTGCAAACTTTATATTTTTGTGTTGAAACCTGGTGATTATAGATAATATATTGCAGATATTCTGGGTTATTGTCTTCCCACATCTGCTTTCCTGTTTTTATTCACTTTTTAAATTTGTTCAATGGCTGAACTATTTTAATGATGTCTATTTTCTCCTGCCATGTGACTCCTCTGATATTATTCTTCAAACTACACAGACTGGATATTTGCAAATTCACCTTGACAAGACAAAGATTTTAATAAGGCTCCTTCTTTCATTTTCTGACCACATTCAGCTATTATGTTTCACTAATTGCCAGCTGATTGCTCTATTATTTTCAACAATACCCTGGGGCCTCACTTATTCTGTAGGCTGTTGGCATTCTTTGCAGTGGTTGTTGCTGAAATAGGTCTTTGTGATTTGTTCTTATCTCTAGAGGACCCTTCTTAGCTCTCTTTCTTCGTGCTCTCTGATAACATAGCTTGCTTATGATTTAGTTTGCTTACTATCAAAATTCTCATTGTTTTTTAAGAGTTCCCTTAGGACTGAAATTCTCCTTTCTCTGTTTTAAATAAGTTCAGCTCTTGAGGGGAGACCATCTCTAACTCTAGTCAAAATATCTGATCCAGCGCTCTGGTGCCTAAGCCAAGGACGTGGTGTAATTCTTTTGGACTGGCACCCTTACTTTATTTTATTTTCCATTATTTATTTATTTATTTTTATTTTACTATACAATACTGTATTGGTTTTGCCATACATTGACATGAATCCGCCACAGGTGTACATGAGTTCCCAATCCTGAACCCCCTCCCACCTCTCTCCCCATATCATCCCTCTGGGTCATCCTAGTGCACCAGCCCTAAGGATCCAGTATCCTATATCGAACCTAGACTGGTGATTCATTTCTTACATGATAGTATACATGTTTCAATGCCATTCTCCCAAATCATCCCACCCTCTCCCTCTCCCACAGAGTCCAAAAGTCTGTTCTATACATCTGTGTCTCTTTTACTGTCTCGCATACAGGGTTATCATTACCATCTTTCTAAATTCCATGTATATGTGTTTGTATACTATGTTGGTGTTTTTCTTTATTTTATTTTTAATATGTAATTTATCTATTTGATTTCACTGGGTCTTTGTTGCAGTATGCTGGATTTTTTTTCTTCATTGCAGTATGCAGAATCCTTAATTATAGCAAGTGAATTCTTAGTTGCAACATGAGGAATCAAGTTCCCTGTTCAGGCATGCTAAGTTGCTTCAGTCCTGTCTGACTCTTTGTGACCCCATGGACTGTAACCCATCAAGCTCATCTGCCCATGGACTTCTCCAGGCAAGAATACTGAAATGGGTTGCCGTGTCCTCCTCCAGGGGATCTTCCTGGCCCAGGTATTAAACCGGTATCTCTTAAGTCTCATTGATTGTCAGGCAGGTTTTTTTGTGGAATAACTTTACAAAAAAAGATCCTAATGAACTAGATAACCACGAAGGTGTGGTCACTCACTTAGAGCCAGATATTCTGGACTGTGAAGTCAAGTGGCCCTTAGGAAGCACTGCTGTCAATAAAGCTAGTGGATGTGATGGAATTCCAATAGGGCTATTCAAAACTCTAAAAGATGATGCTATCAAAGTGTTTCTCTCAATATTTCAGCAAATCTGGAAGATCCAGCTGGGGCCACAGGGCTGGAAAAGGTTAATCCTCATCCCAATTCCCAAGAAGGGCAGTACTAAAGAATGTTCTAACTAACTATCAGACAGTTGCATTCAGCTCCCATGCTAGTAAGCAATGCTTAAAACCTTTTATGGTAGGGCTTCAACATTATCCAGACCAAGAATTCCCAGATGTCCAAGCTGGGTTTAGAAAAGGCAGAGAAACCAGAGATCAAATTTTCAACATTCACTGGATCATAGGGAAAGCAAGGGAATTCCAGAAAAATATCTACCTCTGTTTCATTGACTATGCCAAAGCCTTTGACTGTGTGGATCACAACAAATTGTGGAAAGCTTCTAAAGAGGTTGAAATACCAGACCATCTTACCTGTCTCCTGAGAAATCTGTATGGGGATCCAACAGTTAGAAACTGTTGGAGCAACTGATTGGTTCAGAATTGAGAAAAGGGTACAGCAGGACTATCTGTTCTCACCCTGTTTACTTAATCCTATGTGCTGAGCACATCATGAGAAATGCTGAGCTGGATGAATTACAGGTTAGAATCAAAACTGATTGTGGGGAGAAACATCAAAAACCTCAGATATTCATATGATACCACTCTAATGGCAGATAAAGAGGAACTAAATAACCTTTTGATGATGGTGAATGAGGAGAATGAAAAAGCCTGTTTAAAACTAAATATTAAGAAAAAAAAAAGTAAGATCATAGCATCCGGCCCCATTACTTCATGGCAAATTGATGGAGAAAAGTGGAAGTTATGACAGATTTCCTCTTCTTGTGCTCTAAAATCACTGTGGATGGTGACTGAAGCCATGAAATCACAAGATGATTGCTTCTTGGCAAGAAAGCTATGACAAACCTAGACAGTGTGTTGATAAGCAGAGACATCAGTCTGCCGACAAAGGTCTTTATAGTCAAGGCTATGGTTTTCCCAGTGGTCCTGTAAGGTTGTGAGAGCTAGATCTAAATAAGGCAGGGCACCAAAGAATTGATGCCTTCGAATTGTGGTGCTAGAGAGGACTCCTGATAGTCGCTTGGACTGCAAAGAGATCAAGTCAGTCAATCCTAAAGGAAATCAACCCTGAACATTCATTGGAAGGACTGATGCTGATGATGAAGTTTCAGTATTTTGGTCACCTGATGTGAAAAATTGACTCATTGGAAAAGTCCCTGATGCTGGGAAAGATTGAGGGCAGAAGAAGAAGAGAGCATCAAAGGATGAGATGGTTGGATGGCATCACTAATGAAATGGGCATGAACTTGGGCAAACTCTGGGAGATGGTAAGGGACAGGGAGGCCTGGTGTACTGCAGTCCTTGGGATTGCAAAGAGTCGGAAATGATTGGGTGACTGAACAATACCTGAGAATCCCTGGTGTTTGCTAACCAGAGATCAAACCTGGCCCCTGCATTGAGAGCACAGAATCTTAGCCACTGGACCACAAGGGAAGCCCCATGACACCCCTACTTCAGATGAAGTTTAAAGCAGATGTCATAGCTTCTGGGCTTTTTGACTTTCCTTCCTCTGCATAAGAGAATGCTCTATGAAAGCACTTAGTACTCCATGAGTTCACTAAGTGCCTCTTGATGATCTAAGGTGAGGATGATTAGGGTTCTTGTATTATCATTCTGACACCTTTCATGATATGAAAGGCTGTATGAAAGAGAATCCCCAACTTCCCAGCAACACCAGCTTTGAATTAAGCCTTTGCAACTCAGATTTAAAGAAATGGGAATTTGGGGAGATTGCCCCTCCTGGAAGGATACTATAGCTCTTGACTGGATCTGGGGCTGGGCAAAGGCAACGTTCTTGGCTGTATCCACCTGAATAGAGCTTCTGTTGTGATGATCTGGGAGGAGGAAAGAGGTCACACTTTGAATGCCACAGACTTGTTATTTTATTGTGTTTTAGTAGATTATCTTTAATAAATATTTATTTACTTTCTCTATGGTCTTAGGACAATTTCCGGAGACTTTTTTGGAGAGGGACATGTCATGTAGCTTGTGGAATCTTAGTTCCCTGATCAGGGATTAAGCCCAGGCCTCTGGCAATGGTAGTATGAGGTTCTACTGTACCATCATGAAATTTCCTTTAGAGACTAAGTGATTGGTTTTTAAATAATTTTTACCAGTTATGCTCATTTCTTCAGAGCCTTGGAACTCTGGAACTTTCTGATGCTGTTGCTACTGCTACTGATGCTAAATCGCTTCAATCGTGTCCAACTCTGTGCGACCCCATAAACAGCAGCCCACCAGGCTCCCCCATCCCCGGGATTCTCCAGGCAAGAACACTGGAGTGGGTTGCCATTTCCTTCTCCAACACATGAAAGTGAAAGTGAAAGTGAAGTCGCTCAGTCGTGTCTGACTCTTAGCGATACCATGGACTACAGCTTACCAGGCTCCTCCATCCATGGGATTTTCCAGGCAAGAGTACTGGAGTGGGGTGCCATTGCCTTCTCTGTGGAACTTTCTAAAGTGAAGAAAATGGTGTGTATCTGAATTGAGGTGCTAATTCTAAAGTTGCATACATCTACCACAACAATAAGTTGAAAATATGATTTCAGCTTTGCTCTATACATACATTTTACTACAATTAACAATATTCAGAGTGCATATGAAGACTAACATTTCTACTGCGAAACATTTAAGTGTCATGAATACACACAAAAAAAATACACTATGATTTTGATACATTTATCAGGCTCCAAACAGGAAAAAAGACATTACACATGAAATGGAAAAAACAAAGGGGATTTCATATATGGAGTATTTTCACCTGAGTGAAATAAATGCTAGAAGCCAAACAGGAAACAACAAAACTAGATTGAAGGGAGATAACCCCTGGATGGAAGCTAGAACCAAAATGGATATCCGACAATAAAATTAGTACCAAAGAGGAGATTTTTATATATTAATATATATATATTAATTCTAAATATACACATGATCTGATATATTATCTGTGGCTAAAATAAGCCAGTGGATGTATGGGCTGGCTTCTTGCACTTGCACAGATCCAGAGGTCTGGATTGGCTCCTGGTCCTGACCTTCTTTTCCCCGTGAGAGAAACTATTTCTAAATGGAGAGTTCCCTCTTGTCACTGAGCAATGTCAGCCTGATGAATAGGATGATGCAAGTAATATGCAGCTGTCTTCCTATTTTTGTTCAGTTAATCTCGGATTGTTGTACTGCATTGCTGAAGTTTCTTAAGTGGACTCTGCTAGAGTTATTTTTGTTTGTGGATGCCTGTCTAATGTGGATTTTTGTGAGGGGATGAAGGTTGGGATCTCCTACCTACCATCTCGATGATGTCACCTCTGTTTGGTAGATAAGTGAGATAATTATTGTCAATATGTAACAAAACATCTGACAAATGGAATGTTCTCGGAAAGATTAGCTACTATTAATATTCTTATTGTTAATGCTTTATCTTTCGATTCAGAAGAACCTCCAAGGATTATCTTAATGGATCTCCCCAACTCCTTTCAGAACTTATAACCTTTCTACCTCTGTGTAAGTTGCTACTTTTCTTCTCTTAAACCTGGACTGTCTATACAAAGTTATAGAAAAGTAAGATAAAATATGCCATCTTTCAACCTTAGAAAACTGAAAACCAAAGTAATCTTCCATCTACATTAAGTCCAAAGTACTAACATAGTTATAAATATTTGGGCTAATATAAGCAGCAATTACTTTTTGAGAACAAGAACCATGGTAACAGCTAAATTAGTATACAATATGTATAATATCTGGAGAAAGAAATGGCAACCTACTCCAGTATGCTTGCCTTCTCCATGGACAGAGGAGCCTAGCAGGCTACACTCCATGGGATCACAAAGACTCTGACATGACTGAGCAACTAATACTACTACTATTATTATTATGTAAAATATAATATTACATCAAAGAATATTATCACATTTGTTTCCACTATAATAATGAAGGTAATGAAGGTAAGGTTTCTTTTATCTATGAAGAAAAAAAAAAGTTAATAATGTTTCCTAAAGGTAGAAAAGCATGATGCATATATTTTTCATTTTTATAATTGAAATCTATGATTTTTAAAGTGACACTTGAATGGAAAACATTGTCATAACCTGGAAAATTTATTTATGAGAAAGTTTCTCTCTCACTAATGCAAAATAAAGAACGTAGTATATTAAGCATTAGTCTTCAAAATATTAATTGAGAAAACTTTTCAGAAAAGCATCTCTCTTTCTTGAACAAATCATATCTCAACCTTGCTCTCTCTGAGCAAGAATCTTTGGGTCTTTTCAGCATATCTTGCTTCTGAGTTTTCAAATTATTGAAGCAGCCCAAATTTCCTAGTAATAAAGTCTCAGCCAAGATCCTTCTGCCAATTTGGCTCCCATGAAAGGA
This sequence comes from Oreotragus oreotragus, assembly GCA_006410675.1. Taxonomy (NCBI): domain Eukaryota; kingdom Metazoa; phylum Chordata; class Mammalia; order Artiodactyla; family Bovidae; genus Oreotragus; species Oreotragus oreotragus. The sequence continues at coordinate 188,433 of SJYX01006731.1, read as the reverse complement.
AAGTATCAGCATCAGTTCAGTTGCTCAGTCGTGTCCAGCTCTTTGTGACCCCATGAACTGTATCTCGCCAAGCCTCCCTGTCCATCACCAACTCCTGGAGTTTACCCAAACTTATTCATTAAGTCGATGATGCCATCTAACCATCTTATTCTCTGTCGTCCTCTTCTCCCTCTACCTTCAATCCCTCCCAACATCAGGGTCTTTTCAAATGAGTCAGCTTTTTGCATCAGGTGGCCAAAATATTGGAGTTTCAGCTTCAACATCAGTCCTTCCAATGAACACCCAGGACTGATTTCATTTAGATGCACTAAAAGAAAGGAAAGTATAGTCCTTTTGTTTTATCATGACTTTTGCTGTTTGCATTTACAATGCTTGTCCATTTAACTTTGTATTTCTGATCTTTTATTTTCTTCTTTTTTCCACTGTTGTCTATACATTTGCTTATTAATGTCATATACATGTTGCATATTCTTCTACTGGCAAACTGATTTAAGTAGGTACAATGAAAATGTGCTCTTCATAGCTCCCCTTTGGGGATATGCTCCTCGCATTCTTTAATCAGTTTTTCTTTGTTGGCCTATCTTTCACTCACCTGTCCTTTGGACCTATTCCATCTGGAATCTGTCAGCCACCCAGAGTCTGCATATTTTAATAGTGTTCAATGAATCCCTCATCCATTATTTATGAACTTTCTTTTCATCTGAATTTGTTTATTATGTTTATGGTGTGCTAACACAGCTTTGTAGAATTCATGTTTGATCTCCTCCCTTAGTGCTTGTCTATCAAATGTGTTGTCTGTCACTGCTCATTGTATTTATGCCAAGCAACACCCATTTAGAACATAAAAGTGATCAGGAAGCTTATTCAGTTCAAGTTTATTTTAAGTAAACTGAGGTCACTTTTATTAATAGTTAAAGAGAAAAGTTGATCATCCAGCAGGCATTTCATCATTAGCAACAGTTTCTCTACAATTGCCTGACTTTTCTTTAATCCTCTTTGGAGAATGGGCATATTATATATATAATGTCTTCAAGTTATTAAGAGAGGAGGTCTTCGTCAATCTAACTCTAAACTGTATCTAATCTGACCTCGCAGATTTACAAAGTCCTATGCATTTGTCCAGTGCGTAAGAATCATACATCATTGAAAACAAATACAATTGCATTTTAAAAACTTGGTGTTTCTGTGTCTTGCCTATTGGAAATAGTGTTGCATATTCATACTTGTGCTCATTCTCAATCACTCAGTCATATACACACTACTATATATAAAGTAAATAACCAATAAAGACTAGTATATAGAACAGAGAAATTTGCTTAACATTTTAAATAATGTATAAGGAAAAGAACCTGAAAAAGAATATATATATGGCTTCCCAGGTGGAATAGTGGTAAAGAATCTACCTGCCAATGCAGGAGATGCAAGAGACTTGGATTCGATCCCTGGGTCAGGAAGATCCCATGGAATAGGAAATAGCAACTCATTCCAGTTTTTTTGCCTGGAAAAAAGACTTGAACACAACTAAATGCACACATACATATAATTGAATCACTTTGCTGTATACCTGAAATGAACATAACATTGTAAGTCAATTGTACTTCAATTATGAAAAAAAAGTTGTAAGCATGTTGCATACAAGCATTGGAATAATGGATGTGGAATAAACACTAATTCGAAGGAACTTTCTTGGTCTCCACTAATAGCCTTTATTTTGTACTAATTTAGTCAGTTAAAGAAAAAAGGAGTGGGATCCTATGTATCAACTTGTCTAGAAGTTCTTAGTGGAGAAAAGGGAAAAAAAAAGTACAGTCATGCTCATTTGTCTGCTGCTCAATAATCATCCAATTCCCTGAGTATTTTACATTTTACAGTTTACCTCACACCAGGACTCTGACTTAAAAATAGAAAATATCAGTGTCCATGTGATGTTTTTCATGTGGGTGGGAGGCAGTGTGTTCAGCATTTTTGATAGATTATCACCTCAGTATTTTATTTCAAAATAATATTTCTAAGGTGATACTTAGTGGTCTGAAACTTTCACTTAGAACTTTGAACTTTCCTAACTTATTCTATCAATCCTCTCATACTGAGTTCTATGGTCATAGTTCCATTTTCTATAAATTATTTCTTAATGCTCTACACTTTACAAATCTGTACAAAGACTTATTTTCTGATCTCATAACTCTGTGAGTTAACTAAGTCCATTTAACAGCTGAAGAAATTGAGGAAGTAACTTTTCAGGCGGCACTAGTAGTAAAGAATCCACCTGTCTGCCAACGCAGGAGATGTAGGAGAAACAGGTTCGATCTCTGGGTCAAGAAGATCCCCTGGAGGAAGGCATGGCAACCCACTCCAGCAATCTTGCCTAGTGAATCCCATGGACAGAGGAGCCTGGCTGGCTATGGTTCATAGGCTCACAAAGAGTCAGATATGACTGAAGCAATTTAGCATGCATTAGCATACAGGGGATGGCATGGCCAAGAGGGCATGATTACTCCAGACCTGTGGCATGAGCCTATGACTCAAATTTCCAGCCTAGGGTTCCCACTTTTTCCTCTAGGACTTCTTTGCCCTTTGCCAAATGGAATATCCATGCCCTATTTCTCCATGAAGCCTGACACACTTGCTCTGACACTCTATTTATTCTGGTACAAGCATATCAACACAACCAGAGACTAAGCTGGTAATTCTTTCCTCCAGCGTGAACAAATCAGAAAACAAAGCAGACAGTTTAATAAGCAAGATTTTTCAATCCTATGAATGAAATGAAATCTAACACCAAGCAAGTCTTCTATTTGGTGGCTTCATTTTCCTTCTCTTCTGTCTCCATTTGCTGCATTTCACCTTTCTCTTTTCCATAAGTTACGAGAGCAATGTTCCAAAGCAAAGCAAGAAAAATATATCAAAACTTGATTTGAAAGTTTTAATCAACTAAAATTGATTTTCAAGGGAATCCCCCAAATCAAATAAAACTTTAAACTCAAAGGTCTCCCTTGGTCCCATAAGGATTCCAAATATTACGACCCATTGAACCAGATCAGATGAAATCACATTTGCTCAAGCACAGAAACTTGCTTATTTTCTCATCATGATTCTCAGTACAAGGTATGCCTATAATCCACCCAGTGGATAAAGTGGATATAATTACACCCAGTGGGTAAAGCGTATAATTGGTCTTATCACCATACTCCAAATCCCTTATTCAGAGTGGATGTACCCATTCCTTGGCTGCTGGAATATCCATTGCTGATAGCTCATAGACACACAACCTACTGTGGGCATTCTGCCTGACCCATGGGCAGCCAGCAGCAGATGACTGGCTGACGGAGGACTACAAAGACCTCAACCCATGCTCCTCCTCAGAACACCTCTGTAAGACTGATTAGCTCTAGAGCTTCATGTAAGATGTTCAGAGGCTGCAGCTGCAGTCATCAGGGTTCACCTGCTCCCTGCTCTCCTTCTTTCTCTGGAAGTGTATGTCCCCAAAGTTTTCCTTAATATGTTTTCTACAGGCAATACTCAGTCTGAGAGTTTGTTTCCAGAGAAACCAAAGTAGGATACCACATAAAACAGTGTCAGAGTAATAAAAACAATACAGCTATGATGATTTGAATAATCATTAAAACTTTGAAAAACTTCATTAAAGTTGTTACTTTATTACTCAGGTTACCTTCTTAGAAATTCAGTGTGTATATGGAGAGTGGGGTTGAGCTCATAGTCAGATCCATGATCACTTTCTGATTCAATTCAGTAAGATGAGCTAGATACCCCAGAGGAAATATTATTTTCCTCTCTTTGTTTCCACTTAAATGTCAATAGAACTCAAACATATGTAATAATTTAGTTGAGCTAATAAACACAACTGGTAAAATCAAAGACTCATGGTCATCTTAAATGAATCTGCCTACTTGATTACTTGAGGGATTCTTTTGAGATTATCAGCCATGAATCACTTAGCTGATACTGTCAATGATTTCTGTAATCTTCGTACTTGGATTTCAGAGTGCAAAAGCATGAATGCTTCTTATTTATAACAATGAATAGACTATAGCTAACTATTCACTTTATTTATTTCATCATGAGATATATATTTTTTTCTGAGAAAATGCACGTACTTTTCCCCTTAAATTTACTGAGTAAATTTAAGTTTTACTAAGTTTTACTGAGTAGCTGAGAGGCTACTTTGCTTTGAGATGACAAACTAGACACACATCTGAGAAAAGAACTAGTGTATATTTAGCATGTACTTTCCATGTCCCAAAATATAGGGTGATGAAGAGTACCGCCTGGACTGAAAGCCATGCTCACTCATTTCCTGATTTCAGGGGACTTCCAGAGAACCCTATGTCTGCATCACCCCCAGACACACATCTTTATTCAGCACTTCTGGCCCTTGTTCTGGTAATATCTAGTCCACCGTTTACTACTCTTTTCTTCTGGTCCTCCGCACATGCTGTTCTGGATACTTAGGAAGCCTGCCTCCTGATTTCTTTGTGGGATGTCTTCTCTATTTATTAAAGTATGCAATAGAAGTTATAACTACAAATATCATTGAACCTGTCATGTAATAAACCTAGTGACTATTACAAAGGGACTCATCTCCCTTCGAATTGTGTGACAAAATGGCAACTTTCTATTTTAAAAAATAAAAGTTAAAGAAAATCTTATGATTTACATAAATAGAAAAAAGGACTCCTTTCACTAGTCTAAGCTTTCGTAGATAGTGATTACTGATAACTGGGTGTCTGTCCATTTGCCTGGTTACCTTCAAAACGTAATGAGTAGGTACCACCTTTACCAGGAAGATTCCCCAGCATAAATTTCATGTTCCTCTGGGTTCCTATGTTTAGCTGCTCATACTATCTAACAGCATATCACAACATACTGAAAGCATTGTTTTCCAGAAATATTGACAGTGAAAAATCAAGATTGAGGCCATGAAATATTCATTGTTATGTCACATGAATAAAGCTAACCTCCAGGCTTATAGTAGATGCTTAATAAATACCAACCAAATTGAACTGAGTTGATCTGGTAAGTTTTGTACCATTTATGCTATGAAATTTAAATTGTGGTGATTTAGCTAAAAACTTCCTGGAAAATGTTACCAAAGTCTTTGTAAGTTTTCCTCCTTATAAATGACATCAGAACTCTGCTCAATATAATGTACCAACCTAAATGGAAAAAGAATTTGATAAAGAATAGATATATGTATTTGTACAATTGAATCACTTTGCCATACATCTGAAATGATTACAATATTGTTAATCAAATATAATCCAATAGAGAATGAAAAGTCAAGGACTTCCCTGGTAGTCTAGTGGTTAAGAATCCACTTTACACTGCAGACGACTCAGGTTCAGTCCTTGGTTAGGGAACTAAGATCCCATATGCCACAGATAAACTAAGTCCATGCAGCACAGCTAAAGAGTCCATATGCTGCAACTAGAGATCCCAAGACTGCAACGAAGATCCTGCCTGCTGCAACTAAGACCTGATGCAGCCACATGAATACATAAATAGGTAAATGTTAAAAATAAAAGTTAAAACATAAACAAAATTGACATCAGAGTACTGTTCAGCTTTTTTGGTCACTACCGTCATCAAAGAAAAGTAGGGCAACGATTAAGAGCAGTCTGCTGCTGCTGCTAAGTCGCTTCAGTCATGTCCGACTCTGTGCGACCCCATAGACGGCAGCCCACCAGGCTCCGCTGTCCCTGGGATTCTCCAGGCAAGAACACTGGAGTGGGTTGCCATTTCCTTCTCCAATGCATGAAAGTGAAAAGTGAAGGTGAAGTCACTGAGTCGTGTCCAACTCTCAGTGACCTCATGGACTGCAGCCTACCAGGCTCCTCCGTCCATGGGATTTTCCAGGCAAGAGTACTGGAGTGGGGTGCAGAGCAGTCTAGTGATTACATTAAAAAGTTAGCATGACAAAGATGGACATTGTATCCCTGGGAAACAATCAATTCTATCTTCAAACATTCTGCTTTTATTAGTAACAGCCAAACTCAAACAGCCTCCACAGGCCCCTTTTACCTCCATTATCAAGTCTTTCTACCAGTCTTGTCTGTTCCATGTTCTCAGCTGCTTTTCCAACCCTCTGAGCCCTCATTTGCAGCCTCCGAGCCGTCATGGTCTTGCACATTTGCTTCTTTGCTCATGCTTTTCCTATTGCTTGGAATGTCCTCTCTATTTTAGGATCAAACTCTTCCTCTAAGAACCAAATCAAATTCTACTTCCATTGGGAGAGCAGATAAATAACATTCTATAAATGTATTATAATTCTGCTTTTCATGTTGACTCTTTTCATTAGTAATAACGTCTCTGGTATGTGTATCTTCTTGTCTCTGTACATTTGTCTATCTTACTTCCCGCTGGAGGGCAAGAGCATTTCTGGCTCTGCTGCATCCTTACAGCATAGTGCCTTGGAGTCTGGTGTGTATTCAACATGCATCCCCTGCTTGGTTGACTGTCTTCCCTGGAGCATTCACTTTAAATTAGTTCATTTCCAAATTGGCCTCATTTTGCTGATCCTTCCTTCCCTTGATGTAGTTCCCCAGGGAGCTTTCTTGTGATTTGATCCCATCTCATGATTTAAATGCCATGAAAATGCCAATTTATCTCAAACTTGAATTCCCCACCTCAACCTTCTGTGTTGGCATCCAGAATTATATTTCCCCCTGTTTCATTGGCATTCCATGTGGATATCTGCTGGACATTTTAAATGTTGTATGTCTGCAACTAAATTCTTTATCTTCTTTCATGTGGGGAAATGGGCCTTCCCACTTCAGGAAATGATGAAACCATTTCTTCAATTGCTCAGAACAAGAATCCTTTGACTCATCTTCTGCTCATCTTTTTATCTCACCCCACATTAAGATATCCCTCCTGTTGACTCTATCTTCAAATACCCCAAATCTAAATCCTTTGTAGCATCTCTCTTGTTGCCACCTGAATTTTGCCCTTTAGCATCTTTCATCCCTAGGTTGGGAAGACCCCTTGGAAAAGGGAAAGGCTACCCACTCCAGTATTCTGGCCTGTTGAATTCCATGGACTGTATATTCCATGGGGTCACAAAGAGTCAGATATGACTGAGAAACTTTCACTTTCACATAGTTTCTTATGAGTCCTTTTATCCTTGTGTACTTTACACAATATTCTCAGGAGAGCATCGTTTGAAAGTCCAAGATAAGTCATCCTACTGCTGCTGCTGCTGCTAAGTCACTTCAGTTGTGTCTGACTCTGTGTGACCTTGTAGACGACATTTCACCAGGCTCCCCCATCCCTGAGATTCTCCAGGCAAGAATGCTGGAGTGTGCTGCCATTGCCTTCTCCAATGCATGAAAGTGAAAACTGAAAGTGAAGTTGCTCAGTCATGTCTGACTCTTTGAGACCCCAGGGACTGCAACCTACTATGTTCCTTTGTCCATGAGAGTTTTCAGACAAGAGTACTGGAGTGAGTTGCCATTGCCTTCTCCAAGCCATCCTACTGCTTACTTTGAAATTCTGCAATGGCTCCCCCATTTCTCTGATTATCAAAGCCATGCATTTGAAGTGGCTTACAAGGCCTTACACATCCTATCCTCCTTGACTCTACCCCTCCACCCCCCAACAAACACCTGATGCCTCTCTATTATCAGTTTTCTCTTACTTTTTCTTCCAGCCACTCTGCCCGCCTTGCTTTTCCTCAGTAATGCCTCAGATGCCTTGCATTGGTTGTTGCCTCTACTCGGAAAAATCATCTCCCAGATATTATTAGACTAACTTTTTATCTCTAAAGTGTTTGTTCCAATGCTGCCAATTCAATGAGACATGTCTTGATCGATCTATTTAAAATTACAATCAATCCCACATCTAATACTCACAGACACCTTTACATTGCTGTATCTTTTCTTTTTTCATAACATGTGTCACTTTCTACCAATTCCTTTTGAAAAAATTCTATATTGATCAGTTCAATTACTAGACTGAAAGCTTTATAAAGGCAGGGATTATTGATATTTTAGTCACTGATATGGCCTAAGAACCTACAACCATGGCTGACAAAGAAACTTTCTTTAAAAAAAATGACTGTCAAATGAATCTTAAAATAAGATGCACAATCTTTGTATCTCTTATCATTTCTGTTTCATATGTTCCTGTTACTATTGAGTACAAATTTATCTAATTATATTCAATTAGTTTAATAAATCCCATTGCAGATTTGCTATGTGAAGTTTATTTGGTCTTGATTTCAAGGAGCTTTATTGGAAGTCTCCAAGGACAAAAGAGACAGGTAAATAAGGAATATTATGCCATCTTCTTTCTTTCTCTTGTCTAATTACTTTGGCTTTGACTTCACCACTTTAATAAAAGTGGTGAAATTAATCATTCTTGTTTTGTTCTTGATTTTAACAAGAAATTTTTCAGCTTTTTAACCATGGTGTATACACACACACACATACACACACACATATATATATAACTATATATATATATACACACACACACATATATACATATATATTGTTGTTCAGTAGCTCGGTTGTGTCTAACTCTTTGTGACCCCATGGACTGCAGCATGCCAGGATTCACTGTCCTTCACTATTTCCCAGAGTTTGTTCAAACTCACGTCCACTGAATCAGTGATGCCATCCAACCATCTCATCCTCTGTCATCCCCTTCTCCTCCTGCCTTCAATATATATATATATACACACACACACACACATATACATATATATTGTTGTTCAGTAGCTCGGTTGTGTCTAACTCTTTGTGACCCCATGGACTGCAGCATGCCAGGATTCACTGTCCTTCACTATTTCCCAGAGTTTGTTCAAACTCACGTCCACTGAATCAGTGATGCCATCCAACCATCTCATCCTCTGTCATCCCCTTCTCCTCCTGCCTTCAATCTTTCCTAGCATCAGGGGCTTCTCCAGTGAGTCAGTTCTTCACATCAGGTGGCCAAAGTATGGAGCTTCAGCATCAATGTCATTCCTTCCAGTGATATTCAGGGTTGATTTCCTTTAGGAAATCACTATGGATGGTGACTGCACCTGTGAAATTTGAATTAAAAAATGTATATAGATATATAAATATATACCTATGTAAACATATGAAATATTCCACAACCATGGAAAAGATTGAAATAGTACCATTTGCAGCAATATGAGACCTAGAGATTATCATACTAACTGAAGTAAGTCATACAGAGAAAGACAAATTTCATATGATACCAGTTATATGTGGATTATAAAATAATGATACAAATGAACTACTTACAAAACAGATATACAGGTACAGAACAAAAATTAATTGTTACCAAATGGGAAGAGAGGGGAGAGACAAATTAGGAATTTGAGTTAACAGATACACACTATTATATATAATAAATAAACAAGGGCTTGCTGTATAGTACAGGGAACTATGCTCAATATATTTTAACCTATAATGGGAAAGAATCTGAAAAAGAATATGCACTTCCCAGGTGGTGCTAGTGTTAAAGAACTTGCTTGCCAATGCAGGAGACATAAGAGACTCAAGTTTAATCACTGGGTCCAAAGATCCTCTGAAGGAGGGCATGAAAACCCACTCCTGTGTTGTTCCCTGGAGAATACCATGGACAGCGCAGCCTGGAGGGCTACAGTCCACATGGTTGCAAAGAGTCAGACAGGACTGAAGCATTTGCTGTACACCTGAGACTAACACAGCATTGTAAATTAACTAAACCATAATACAAACTTAAAATACAGCAGAAAGAATAATGCTAAACACAGATATAAGCAAAAAAAAAGAAAGTGGGGCTTAGGTCAAGCAATGGTGACTGGAGAGCCTGTCAAAGGGAAGATTGCATATAAGAATAATTCAATTTTGGCAGTGCAGAAAAGACAGAGGGGATTTCTGGAGATTGGGACAGATGGAATGATTGCAGACCACATGTGAAGAGTGCCTAGTACATGATGAGCACAGCAGTTACGTGGAGGATTTAGCTGGAAATGAAATAGAGTGGTTCTGCTATAAAAGTCTCTCTACTCCATGCTAAGGCATTTGAGACATCCTGTAAGCAGTCAGGGAAAACTGGATATTTTCAAAATTAGGGGTGAAAACAGAATTCTTCCCTTCAGGGACGTATGGGATTTGAGTTCACGAATCCAGCCTGGGAGGGAAGTCAACTCAGGGCAGCTTTGCAGGGCACTAGCAAGTTTGTCTTATTAAATTGAGTTTATGTCCCTTGACTTTATTTCCTTCATTTGGATCTGAGAATAAGCCGTGATTTTGTGGACTTAATATAAACTGCAGTCTTAAGTTTGTTAATTAAAGAAATCGATTTTTTATGAGAAGCCATGAAGCCATTATCACATATAAACACTGTATCAAATGGGTCAGAGGTATTTTAGATTTTTCCCCACCTCACAGTTGCCTGCTAATTACTTTTTATCTTGATTAGAAACAACTATCCCTCAGGCCCCAAGAAATAATTTCAATTAAGCATCACATAATGCCAATTTAAAAACCGAGAAGCCAGTCCAAGTACCCTTTGACTTGAGCTGGCTTTTCTTCACTGCTGCTGAGATACCAGAGTAAGAGAGGAACTTCTGTGCCCTTGAAGGGCCAGGCAGTAAAAACAGTTTTGAAATGGCAGGAGATTGGGCCAGCTGTCAGCCTCTGTGAAAATAAGCTGTGCAAAAGGGCTGTGGGCTGTGGAAACTTAAAGGGGTGGGATCAATGGGAGCTTAAGTTGATTTATTCCCATCAAAAATGGAGTGGTTCTCAGTCTGTGGTGTGGAATGTTGAGGATCACACACCAGGCATCTCATTACTTCTTTCCTTTTAAGACCAAGTTTCAGCACAACAGGCAGCATAATCATGTCCCTAAGAACAGAGATGGCTTCCCAGGTGGCTTGTGCGTGGGTTCTAAGTCATTTCAGTCTTTTTTTGTTTGTTTGTTTTTCTTTTCTTTTCTTTTCTTTTATTTATTTTAATTGGAGGTCAATTACTTTACAACATTGTATTGGTCTTGTCCAACTCTTTGCCACCTTATGGACTGTTGACTACCAGGTTTCTCTGTCCATGAGGATTCTCTAGGCAAGAATACTGAATGGGTTGCCATGTCCTCCTCCAGGGGAATTTTTCTGACCCAGGGTTTGAACCTGGGTCTCTTACATCGACATAAAAGTTCATGGGGTTGCAGAGTCAGACATGACTGAGCGACTGTGTAAGCCACAAGAGCAGAGCTAAGTACATAGTTGGGTTTCTTATTTTTTTGGCATCACATTTTATCTATCTTTATGATTGCCTTTGAAATCATCCTGAGGTAAGTTATTCACTACCAAATAGCTTTGCTTCCTCAGGATTGATCTTACTTTTCATCTTCGAAGAGGGGGAAAGGAGTTTTATAATTACTAGACAAATAAACAAGCCAAGTAAATCATACTCCATGACCCTCTCACTCACATTTTAATGACATAAAAGCAAGTATAAGAGACATCTTAGGAAGATAAAGAGAGAAATAAAAGTGCAAACTGTGATGCGAGGACTGCCTGAAGTAAAAGCCAGTCTCATGGGGGTAATTAGTGAGTGTTGAGTTGTAAAGGCAGAGAGAGGGACTTATAATTATATAAGCTACAGATGATGACCTAATTTTCTTTCTGCCTGTTGACCTTATGTCCCTGATGAGTCACCAGCATTGGTTAGTGTGTGGTCAGTCCACTCAGGAAGGCTATTCTCTTGCTCTCTGTAAACCCCTGTTCCGTTAGCGCCTACTTCACCTGAACCCTATGCACCTAGCTGACTTTCTTACATACCTGTCCCAAACCTCAGCTAGAGATTGTTCTTATCCAAGGGGTAATGAAGGAGTATGGCCTTCTGCTGGTTTCCAGTGAGCCAACCTGACAGCAATTCCCCTGTAACTGGCCACCTTCCCTTCCCCTGTGAGCAAAGACTACTGAAGACCGCTGCCATGTCCTACAACCCTGTGTTTCACACAATGGGTGTTTGTCCAGGACTTTGCTTCAGATATATAAGATCCCCCATCCATTACACTGTTGATGTCTCTGTGTCTGATTCTTACCCTTTCTTCAGTATTAAACATGGACAACCACAAGACTTGTAGGCCTGTGGTGTGTAGCCCAACTGTTATGTTCATAATAGTGTCCAAGTTAAGAATTGAAAGACCTCCAAATCATTCCTTTTCTCTTCTCACTCTATACCCTCTCTTTACATGAACTTACTCTCTTCCATCTAGCTGTGGGCACAATGGCACTCCACTCCAGTACTCTTGCCTGGAAAATCCCATAGATGAAGGAGCCTTGTGGGCTACAGACCATGGGGTCGCTAAGAGTCGGGCATGACTGAGTGACTTCACTTTCACTTTTCGCTTTCATGCATTGGAGAAGGAAATGGCAGTCCACTCCAGTGTTCTTGCCTGGAGAATCCCAGGGACAGGGGAGCCTGGTGGGCTGCCGTCTATGGGGTCACATGGAGTCGGACACGACTAAAGCGACTTAACAATAATATCTATGTGCAAATCCAGTCATGCCTGGAATTCTCTACTATATTCCAGACTCTTAAATTCAGTGTTCTATTCAAACATTCCCATTGGATGTCCAACAGGCACTTCAAAATTAGCATCACTGTACAGGGTAGCTGAACTCACTGTTGACATTCCTTTTCCTCACCCCTCCCCTGCTCCTTGAAATCTGTTTCTCTGTCCTTTCCATTCTGTCTAATTGTTTTCTCTGGAATCCATCTTATTTTCATCACCCTAACCATCATCACAATTCATTAGGACTTGCCTGTGTAATGGCCACAACTCAGCAGTTCTCACTGGACTCCTCATCTGTACCTTTATGGATACAAGAAGGATCTTTCAGGAATACAGATATAGTCATAGCACAACATTCATGCATTTAACATAAATATATGGGAACTTCTGGGGTCGCACAGAGTCGGACATGACTGAAGTAACTTAGCAGCAGCAGTAGCAGCACCTGGTGGTGCAGCAGTTAACACTTTGCTTTCTAATGCAGGAGGTGCAGTTTTGATCTCTCGTTGTTGGGGCCCAAAAACCAAATAAATAAATAAATAACCCAGAGAAGCAATAAAATACATCAATAGTTTCTTATTACCTATAGCAATGTTGCCTGTTAAGCATAAAATTCATAAATCTCACCCCAGATCAACTGTATTAGCAATTATTTCAGAAACCACTCCCCAGCATGGTGTCACACAACTTGCATAATCTTGTTCCCATTTCACCTGTCATTACTCTTCTCCTTGCACCATAACACAGTCTGTATTACAAACAATTTTAATTTCCTAAGGATGCTGAGTCAGGGGCACAGGGGCACAGGCTGAAATTGCTACCTCTGTAAGGAATGCCTTTATGCCTGCCTTTGGAAAACTGAACCAATTTCCACTGTGCTGAGGGCTTATCTCCTAAAGCTTCTCTGTGTATCCCTTTCTGGTAGCATATGGCACATAGACTAGTTATGATTTGTTTACCATACAGCTTTCCCCACTAGAAAGGAAATTGTGGAGGACAGAGCTTTACCTATACTTCTACCCATGTGTTCCTAGCACCTAGCATATCTCTTGGCACACAGAAAGTGTGCAACAATGTTTATTAAACACATGTCCCCATCAGTGCAAATCCCCTTCTTCTCTTTGCTGAGAATAAGGACAGCAAATCTCACACATATTTCAAATAACCACATCTTGCAAATGCACTCAAGATTTTTTTTGCCCCTTTTATGCTCCTTTTATGTGAGACTCAGCTTCTCTCTTGGCCTTTGGAAAGCCACAGAGCCTGATGCCAACATCAGCACTTGTTCTGGCTGACATCCCTAAGCTGATACGTGACCAATGACTATGTGATCTTATCAGTAATACCATATCTAATTATCATGACAACAGCAGGATTACAGACTGGCATGGGATTCTGATTTATTGTTAATATCTCAATATTTAACTTTAAACAGAAGGGAACACCATAGACAGAACTTTAAATGAAATTTTATGTGATTTATATGGAGAAAGAGTATCAGTCAGATGAGTTATTTGTCATTGCTAATGAAAATAACTCAACCATTAATAATTATGGTAAAAGCTGTTAGATTTATGTGCTAGAGTCATTATTAAGAACTTTGAAATAGTTACAAATGGGGAGAAAGATTGACACTTAAATTTACTAAAAGTATTAATCTATTAAAACCATTGACAGTTTATGCCCACCAGATATCTTTAGGAAAATTTTTTGTCTTTTTTTAAGCTAATAAGTAGATGTCTGTAAAATTTTAAAAATAATATAGGATAGAACATGAAAATATATTATCTTATAATTTAACATGTATAGAATTGAATGATAAATTAGATTCCAAAACTTTCACCAAAATAAGAATGCAATATTACATATAATTTGATTATGGTGGCTTGACTCAATGTAAACCAGGAATCAATTTTTAAAAGCTGTTTGAGAATTTTCATCATGAATAAAATGTCAACTGTGCTGTCTTAAAATTTCAGTTCTTGTAAAAGCTCCAAACTCAGTTATAAAAAACTTATGGTGAATCATAGTTATGGCACTGTGTATATTTAAATGAAGTTTGGTAAAATAATTATTAAAATATTGTCAACTAATTTTGATGAAAGCAAAGGCTTTTGGGGGCATTTTTCAAGGTACTGCTTATGGTCAATGTTATGGTCAGTACATGTATCCCTATGTATCTATATATCATATTTATACATATGCATAATCTATTATATATATGTGTGCATGCATAGTTGCTTCAGTCATGTCTGGCTTTTTGCAACCCTACAGACTGTAGCCTACCAGGCTTCTCTGTCCATGGGATTCTCCAGAATAGAACACTGAAAAAGGTTGCCATGCCCTCCTCTGGGGCATCTTCCCAACCCAGGAATCGAACCTGTCTCTCTTACATCTCCTTCATTGGCAGGCCAGTTCTTTACCACTAGTGCCACATAAGAAGTCCTAATACAGTCATTTTTATCATTCTTTTTTGAAGACAAGCTATGAGCTTTTACCCTCCTCATAATATATGAATGTTTAACCAATGTAGAATGTTGTCTATTACATTTTTAAAGGCTAGTTAAACAAAAGAAAGCCTTAATATTGTCTCATGCAGACAACAATAATACAGGGCTTGCAGAGAAACAGCTTCATTTGCTGGAACCTGCTGAATAAGGAATCGAACTGCTGTGCTTCAAGAGTGTAAGTATTTTTACACAAAGTCTGCTGTGAAGATGTACAAATCATTCCACTCCAGGAAAGAGGCTGAAATTGCTATCATGCAAGGAAAGCCAAGATAAGATGGAAATTCAGAGGAGATATTTTGTGAGCCAATTACAGTGTTTCATCCTCATTTCTAGATGTAAAGATTAAGGACAAATTTGTTCCAAGTCATTGTGAAGCAACAATTGCTTACCCAGATATAAGTAGAAAAATGTTAGAATACTAGTCTGAACTCTGCTTCTGTAATATTCCAACACTAACTTTTTCCAAGCAGGGCTCAAACCTCTATGTATGACTTGATTTCAATGAAATCACATGACTACCACTGGCCAAATCTTCAAACTGAAGAATTGAGAGTAAATTTGTCTTCACCTTAGTCAATTTTCATTGAGAGGGTCTTATACCAGCAGTGCTGAATACCATTCTCAGACTTCCCACTGACCTCAGTGAAAATTCTGTTTAGTTTTTCTAATGTGCTGAAGAGATAACACAGGAGCCATCTAGCACTGACAGTGTTGATTAGTAGCAGCAAACACTGATATGAATGAATTTTGAAATTATGATAATAATGGTATTATGGTAATTGCTGTATACAATTTAGGGTTTGTCTTTGTATCCCAGAAGTTTAATATATGATGTTAATATGCTGCCACAATCTTGGTCTTGAATTTGGCTGAATATTGATTTAAACACTGAAACAGACATTTTGTCAAAATATCTAGTATTCTCTCTTCCCTCGCAACAGTTCCCTGGAATGTGCAAATATAGAAGTGAGAAAGCTGAGGAATACTCCTTTCAAATCAGCTTACCAGCCCTGTGCTGACAAGTTCCTGACAATACTGTTAAATAGATTCTGTAAGTGACACAACATAAGGAACCCAATTAACCGAGGGAGGCTTGAGGCTATTGTCTCTTCTTCATCTCCTCCCACTCCATCCTATGTGTACTTTTCTGCTTTTTCCTTTCCTAAATTACTCTAATAGCCTTCATCTTTCTCTTGTTTTCAACTAAAGTTTAACTATTAAATATTGCATGCAGATTGCAAATAATTTGGAAATATTTTTTAAGGTTTTATTTCTATATCAGATAACCCTCACCTGTTTTGGGAGTGCTTAACTACATATCATTAAACATACAGACCCATAGATTGGTGTTCTGAATGTTTTTATATTTTAGCTTTTTATTTTCATCTTGTATAAAATTATCAACATTATTCCTTGAGCTTTAATATTTCTCGATTCTTTTAATGTCTGTATACTATTCCAACACTCACATATTTAAATATTATCTACTTTTAGACATTTGTTTTATTTATGATTACTTTTCTCAACTAAATAATGCTGTCAAGAACTTCTTTTTTGCCAAAGATAATAAAACAAACAAGTAGAAACTCAATAATAGGAGCTATTTCTAAATTTTCTCTTAGATTTAAAGCAATGAAAGTATAGTCAAAGGATACAAACTTTTGAAATTATATTTATGTTTACTCTAATTTTGTTTACCATCATATATACAACCAATAGTATATTAGAACGCACAGCTCATTAATCTTCAACATTTAAAAAATCTTGTTTCCTGTTACTATTCTTTCTCTCATTTTCTTCTGTCTCACCCTCATGTTTCAGATCACAATTTAGGCCTTGCAAATTTATGGTGTTAGAAAGTGTTCTAGTTTCATTCTTTTACAAGTGGTTGACCACTTTTCTCAGCACCACTTGCTAAAGAGATTGTCTTTAATCCATTGTATATTCTTGCCTCCTTTGTCAAAGATAAGGTGTCCATAGGTGCATGGATTTATCTCTGGGCTTTCTATTTTGTTCCATTGATCTATATTTCTGTCTTTGTGCCAGCACAATACTGTCTCGATGACTGTGGCTTTGTAGTAGAGCCTGAAGTCAGGTAAGTTGATTCCTCCAGTTCCATTCTTCTTTCTCAAGATTGCTTTGGCTATTCGAGGTTTTTTGTATTTCCATACAAATTGTGAAATGATTTGTTCTAGTTCTGTGAAAAATACTGTTGGTAGCTTTATAGGGATTGCATTGAATCTATAGATTGCTTTGGGTAGTATACTCATTTTCACTATATTGATTCTTCTGATCCATGAACATGGTATATTTCTCCATC
>SJYX01006731.1:156747-168725 GCA_006410675.1 Oreotragus oreotragus | reverse complement strand
GTTTTCTATATATAGGTCTTTTCTTTCTTTAGGTAGATATATTCCTAAGTATTTTATTATTTTCATTGCAATGGTGAATGGAATTGTTTCCTTAATTTCTCTATTTTCTCATTATTAGTGTATAGGAATGCAAGGGATTTTTGCAATGACCTCTCTGCTCCCAAGGAGAGCTGTAGAAGATCAAGAGAGGCTGACAAAGATAGGAACCTGTGCAGGCTATGAGCTGGGATGGTCACAGCAAACCAGCCAAAGCACTTGGCATGTTTCAAACTGCTTCATCTGCCTTGTCCCCAGGAGTAACTGAGTGCTGCATGTGATTTTTAAAAGAAAAATTCTGTTTCTTATAACTCTCTGGTATGTCTTACTGGTTTTCAATAGTTAAGGGGATTCATCTTCCTGGTTGTTGGACCCCTAGGGTGTGGGTGTCCAATATATGGCTTGAACCGCTCACTTCCTGGGAGGACCACTGAGCCATGTAATCCTGCTCTCTTTCTGTGTTGCCTGCTAGGAGCATGGGTCCCAATCTGATTGCTTCTCCTCTTTGCCTACCAGACTCATGTCATGTGGTTCTTTCTTACAATGTTACAAAAGAGCCTTTTTGCCAATCTCCAGGTTGTTTTCAGCAAGAGGGTTTCTCCATTTGTAGATGTATTTTGAACATATTCATAGAAGGAGACAAGAACAACATTCTCCTACTCTACTACCTAGAGTTCCCTTCTGAAACCCCCAGCTTTCTTATAATTCACAATTTAACTTTGCTTTGTTAAATGTGATGTTTTTATTCTCCACTAAATTTATTTTCTTTGATTATTTTCACTTTCATATATCTATTAATTCTATTTAGTTGCTATTGTTTCTAAAGCTTTAGATATTCTTGGATAGCTTCAAATTAATATATTTTAAATATTCATTTATTAAATATTACAGATTGTTTTACTAATATGTCAAGATCTTGTAATAGTCTATCTTATAAAATCTAATGTTATATATTTATATATGGTTGTTTCTTAGATAATTGGCAACTATTTTCTCCTTTGAATTTCTTATTATTGGAGGTCTTCCTGTTGGAATACCATAGTGCATAGTGTTTCTTAGATAACTGGCAACTATTTTCTCCTTTGAATTTCTTATTATTGGAGGTCTTCCTGGTGGAATACCATAGGGTTGTATTTCTCTACAAAAAGTTTTACTTTTGCATCTAAGAGGCATTACAGACTTGTCATAAGTGCAAAACTTCCTTATAATATTAATAATTTGGCATAGGTATTTCTCAAACTTCTGTGTAGTGGATGTTACATGATAAGTACAATTGCCTTCTGCATTTCTTTATTTTTTTGCTTATTTAATTTAATAGTATATAATTTTGGATTGTATCAATTTATAAATTGATTTGTCAATTGACTGTACCAAAGTAAAATGAATATGCAATATTACTATTATTATTGACCTTTTAAATGTTAACACTAGTAGATTTTTTCTGACTCTATTAATTTAGAATTAAGAATATTCAGATGAAGACATGATGACTGTCCTAAATAAAACACATGTACACTTAACTATATTCACCCAAATTAATACACACAAACACACATAATCCAAAATTGTAAAGGCAATGCTAGTCGTTAAATATTAATGATGAAAAAGTGTGTTGTAGATAATAGGGTAAATAATTTATTACTGCTTAGGGAATTCTTCCAAGTGGAGGACAATACTGGATCATTAAAATTGACCAATACTTAGTTGGTAGTAATTTTACTTTTAAAAAGTCAGCCTTAAAGGTANATTAAATATTAATGATGAAAAAGTGTGTTGTAGATAATAGGGTAAATAATTTATTACTGCTTAGGGAATTCTTCCAAGTGGAGGACAATACTGGATCATTAAAATTGACCAATACTTAGTTGGTAGTAAATTTACTTTTAAAAAGTCAGCCTTAAAGGTAAGAGTAAATGATCTAGGAAGGAAAGATGACCAAACTAGACAGCATATTCAAAAGCAGAGACACTATTTTGTCAACAAAGGTCTGTCTAGTCAAAGCTATGGTTTTTCCAGTGGTCATGTATGGATGTGAGAATTGTACTATAAAGAAAACTGAGTGCCAAAGAATTTATGCTTTTGAACTGTGGTGTTGTAGAAGACTTTTGAGAGTCCCTTGGTCTGCAAGGAGATCCAACCAGTCCATCCTAAGGGAGATTGGTCCTGGTGTTCACTGGAAGGACTGATGTTGAAGCTGAAACTCCAATACTTTGGCCACCTAATGTGAAGAGCTGACTCATTTGAAAAGACCCTGATGCTGGGAATGATTGAGGGCAGAAGAAGAAGGGGACAACAGAAGATGAGATGGTTGGATGGCATCACCAACTCAATGGACATGGGTTTGGATGGACTCCAGCAGTTGATGATGGACAAGGAGACCTGGCATGCTGTGGTTCATGGGGTCACAGAGTTGGACAAAACTGAGCAACTGAACTGAACTGAATTGAACTGAACCTTATTGAAGCCTGCTAAGTCGCTTTAGTCGTGTCCGACTCTGTGTGATCCCATAGATGACAGCCCACCAGGATCCCCCGTCCCTGGGATTCTCCAGGCAAGAATACTGGAGTGGGTTGCCATTTCCTTCTCCAATGCATGAACTTGAAAAGTGAAAGTGAAGTCGCTCAGTCGTGTCAGACTCTTAGCGACCCCATGGACTGCAGCCTACCAGGCTACTCCGTCCATGGATTTTCCCAGCAAGAGTGCTGGAGTGGGGTGCCATTGCCTTCTCCGTACTGAAGCCTACCTACTAGATAATGTGTAAACTCTGAGATTTAAATTCTATTCTCTCCTTTTCACTATATGTTCAAATAGTTTTTGAATAGTGACAGCTTTTTTAAAATGTGTATTAATTGAGGTATAATTGATATACATTTCCATATTATAGTGCAATCACTACCATAAAATTAGCTAACATTTCTAGTTCATCATGTAATTATTGTTCATTTTCTGTGATGGAAATAATTAAGATCTAGTCTATTGGAGATTTTGATGTTTATAATAAAGTATTTTTGTTTATAATCACTACATTGTGCTTTAGATCTTCAGGACTTATTTATTAGTTTCTAGTTTTACCTTTAAACAAAAACTCCTCAATTCCCCCACTTACAACTCTTGGGACCCTCTCTTCTCTTTGTTTACATGCTCATTTTTTATAGATTCCACATATAAATTGTATCAGACAGTATTTGTACTTTCCTGTCTGACTTATTTTACTTAGCATAATTCCCTCAAGGTCCATTGAGTGTGAAAGTGAAAGTGTTAGTCATTTAGTCGTGTCTAACTCTTTGCAGCCCTGTGGACTACAGCCTGCCAAGCTCCTCTGTCCATGGAATGCTCCAGGAAAGAATATTGGAATAGGTTACCATTTCCTTCTCCAGGGACTTTTCCCAACACAGGGATTTAACTGAGGTATCCTGCATTGCAGGCAAATTTTTTCAATCTGAGCCACAAGAGAAGATGTTATCATGAACATTGGGATTTCCTTCTATCTCATGGCTGAAAAATATTCCATTGTAATATAAATGTCATGTGTTTCTTATCAATTCGTCCACTGACACTTAGATTGTTTCATATCTTAATATTGTTAATCAGTTCAGTTCAGTTCAGTTCAGTCACTCAGTCGTGTTGGACTCTTTGCCACCCCATGAATTGCAGCACGCCAGGCCTCCCTGTCCATCACCAACTCCTGGAGTGCACTCAGACTCACGTCCATCGAGTCAGTAATGCCATCCGACCATCTCATCCTCTGTCATCCCTTTCTCCTCCTGCCCCCAATCCCTCCCTTTAATAATGGTGCAATAAACATGGAAGTACAAGTCTTTGATGCCTTGTTTTCATTTCCTTTGAAACTTCTATCCAGAAGTGGAATTGCTGGATCACATGGTAGTCCTAATTTAATTTTTTTGAGGAACTGCCATAACTTTTCGATAGTGGCTGTACCAATTTATATTGTTATGCATCAAAATACATCTTGTTTATATGTATTTCATATTATTCAACTTTATTGAATTCCTTGATTAATTCTAACAGTTTCTTGGTTGAATTTTAGAATTTTCTATATATAAAAATTATCTGCAAATAATGAGAATTTTACTTTCTCCTTTCTGATTTGGATGTCCCTTATTAACTTGTCTTACCAAATCCCTTTAGCTAGAAATTCAGTATGTTGTTGAATAAGAGTAATGAGAGTGGGTATGCTTGACATTTTTCCTGATCTTAGAGAAAATCTTTCATTTTTTTCTGTTAATTATAACTGTGAGATTTTTATATATGGTCTTTATTATGTTGAAATATATGTCTTCTATGCTCAGTTTGTTAAAGATTTTAACTTGAAAAGATATACTTTGTCAAATTCTTCTTCATGCTAATTATATTACTTTCATCTTTCATTCTGTTATTGTGGTATGTCTGTCACATTTATTAATTTGCTTATGTAAACCATTTTTATATTCCAGGGATACATTCTACTTAGTCATGATTTAGAACCCTTTAAATATATTATTTAATTCAGCTTGATAATACTTTGCATCAATGCTAGTCAGAAATATTAGTATACAGTTCTCTTTTCCTGTAATATATGTATTTGGTTTTGATATCAGGGTAATGCTGGCTTTGAAGAATGAATACAGAAACATTCCTTCCTCTTCATTTTTTTGAAATAGTTTGAGAAAAATAGACATTAATATAAAGATTTTAACTTGAAAAGATATACTTTGTCAAATTCTTCTTCATGCTAATTATATTACTTTCATCTTTCATTGTTATTGTGGTATGTCTGTCACATTTATTAATTTGCTTATGTAAACCATTTTTATATTCCAGGGATACATTCTACTTAGTCATGATTTAGAACCCTTTAAATATATTATTTAATTCAGCTTGATAATACTTTGCATCAATGCTAGTCAGAAATATTAGTATACAGTTCTCTTTTCCTGTAATATATGTATTTGGTTTTGATATCAGGGTAATGCTGGCTTTGAAGAATGAATACAGAAACATTCCTTCCTCTTCATTTTTTTGAAATAGTTTGAGAAAAATAGACATTAATTCTTCTTTAAGTGTTTGGCAGAAGACACCAGTGAAGCCACCTGGTCCTGGGTTTTCCCTCTTAGGAAGTATTTAATTACTTGTTATTAGTCTATTAAGATTTTCTGTTTATTTTTTCAGTTCATTCTTGATAGATTATGCATTTCTAGGAATTTATTCACTTCTTCTAGGTTATCAAGTTTTTGGCATATAATCACACATGTAGTCTTTCTTGATTTCATATATTTCTTTAATTTATTATAATACCCCTTTATTTATTTAGGTCTTCTTTCTTTTTATCTTTGTTAGTCTAGTTAAAGGTTTTTCAATTTTGTTTATCTTAAAAATAAACAGGCCTCTGTTCAGTTCACTTAAGTCGCTCAGTCTTGTCCGACTCTGTGACACCATGAATCGCAGCATGCCAGGCCTCCTTGTCCATCACCAAATCCCGGAGTTCATTCACATTCACATCCATCGAGTCAGTGATGTCATCCAGCCATCTCATCCTTTGTTGTCCTCTTCTCCTCCTGCCCCCAATCCCTCCCAGCATCAGAGTCTAATTTAAATATGTATACAAATGATACATTTCCTTCACAATTAATAAAACTGAGTTATTTTAAAGATTTTTTAGGATAAAACATATGCAGACTATATATATATTTCCTATTCTTTTTATACAATCTAGCATTCTTCTTAATTTCTGAAACTGTCTAATTCTCCCTGTTTTTCTCAGGACAGCATGAAAATGATTCAGTATAAATCTAGAATAATTATTTAATACCTCTCAGATGCAAAACAAATTGCTGCTAGAACACAAGTATATATTGCTCTTAACTCTTCTCTCTATGGCCATTTCATATCCTTTGTTGATAAGTGAGAATGTGTTAGCCTGTGGGTAGGGATGTACACTGCATAAATTTTTATTGAATTCAAAAGTTTTTAATGAACTTAGGAAATACTATTAGGTGACAGTGGAAGATTTAAACAGAAAAAAGTAATTAAGACTAGCCATGAATCAGAAATAGCTNACTCTATGGCCATTTCATATCCTTTGTTGATAAGTGAGAATGTGTTAGCCTGTGGGTAGGGATGTAC
This sequence comes from Oreotragus oreotragus, assembly GCA_006410675.1. NCBI lineage: Eukaryota > Metazoa > Chordata > Mammalia > Artiodactyla > Bovidae > Oreotragus > Oreotragus oreotragus. The sequence continues at coordinate 162,566 of SJYX01006731.1, read as the reverse complement.
ACTGCATAAATTTTTTATTGAATTCAAAAGTTTTTAATGAACTTAGGAAATACTATTAGGTGACAGTGGAAGATTTAAACTGAAAAAAGTAAGACTAGCCATGAATCAGAAATAGCTAGTAAAATTGGAAGATAAAAGTGAAAAAAAAAATGTGATAAATGATGGTGAAACTTGAAAATTTTGAACTTAATTGCGAGAGAAACACACACACACACAATAAAACTGATTCTTCAAGCAACCAAGATTCCTAATGGAAATATCTTATTTGAGGCATTACAAAATTGGAAAACATAAAATTTTCCCTATCCATCAAAATGAATCAGTTTCATGGAGAAATGTACACATAATTCAATGCTTCTATTCACTGGAGAAGAGACAGGCAAGAATCTGAAATAATGCTCTAAATAATATTCTAACTATAGAATTATTTTTCTAATAAGTTCAGTCATTGTTGCACATACGTCATATTTTTATCTTCATTTAAATCAGTTCTGCCACAAATATGACATGAAGAAAGATACTGAACATTAGTCATTAATGTGCTATGATTTATAGCAAATGGTTTTTAATACCCCTACAATTACCAAAATCCTCTTTTATTTCATTTTTATAATTTTATGAAGAGAGCTAGAAAATCATAATGGAATTGGTTGTCTGGGTTATTTCCAAATTCAAAAATATAATTTCCTTAATATCAACTCTCTTAAATTCTCTATATTTTACATCTTCAGTGTAAAATAAGAGCAGAAAGAAAATATCACTTGTGAAGTTGCCTTTAATTTAATATTTATGAGATATAATGTTGTAGGAATAGTATGTTCCCAGACCAACATGCACAACTATATATTCATTTTCTTTGGGGTAAAATATTTCTTGAACTTCTTCATCTTTATGATGAACTAGGTTTCCTGGATTGTATATTTATTTAGTAAAACAGCAACTATTTGAGAAACTTCATTTTAAGATACCTTCAAATCTTCACACTTATTAACTCAGTTCACTACTATAATAAATATTTACTTCAATTATGAGAAATTCAAGTGCATGTAACAGATAAAAATCTCAGTCTACAAACTTAAAAAAAAAAACAAATTTCTTAGTCTAAATTTTAATTTATCTTTCGACCATCTTTAGCCCACTCTCACTCTTTGGGGTAATTCATTTTCTTTGGGGTAAAATATTTCTTGAACTTCTTCATCTTTATGATGAACTAGGTTTCCTGGATTGTATATTTATTTAGTAAAACAGCAACTATTTGAGAAACTTCATTCTAAGATACCTTCAAATCTTCACACTTATTAACTCAGTTCACTACTATAATAAATATTTACTTCAATTATAAGAAATGCAAGTGCATGTAACAGATAAAAATCTCAGTCTACAAACTTAAAAAAAAAAAAAACAAATTTCTTAGTCTAAATTTTAATTTATCTTTCGACCATCTTTAGCCCACTCTCACTCTTTGGGGTTAATCAAAATATAAAACGAGTCTTCTTTTACCTAAGAGGTAAAGAGGCTTCCTGCAGAGGGGTAGGGCTTGACCCTGCAAGAGGCATGCAGTCCTTATTTGTCATCTACCTTCCATGATGTATTCTGAGATGTATAGTGTTCCTATCAGACTTCCATTGTCAGTTCACAGATACCTTTCCTGAGTCCTTCTTCATTTCACTGTCAAGTCTCCTTAGGTCTGAATTTCTTCAAGCAACATTTGCTTTTGCCCTTCTTGGCTACATGGTGTTTTTCTGGTGCTCCCATACTGCTCTGGGATCATCAGAAATGCTTAGAGGCATTTCTGCTCATTTACCTAGCCCAGCCTTTCTCAACCAGGATTCCACAATCCAGCTATACTACATATCAATAAATGACTTGAGTAACTAGTTTCTCAATTTTCCAAGACTTCTATATAGTTAGTACAATTCTAGATATGTAGGACATTAAAGCTTAGTTCTCTAGTGGAATCAACTATTTCTAGACTCTTCATGGATATAATAGTATTTTCAAACCTAGCTGGAAACAGCCTGACCAGTGATAAGAGGAATGTACAGAGCCCCTATTCAGCTAAATCTCCCTGGTATTCCTTTTAATTTACCCCCTACCCTCAACCAAAATACCATATGTAGTAGAGAAATCTTGCTTTGGTTCATTATTTATACATTCAAAGCTCTCTTCAATGTTTAAGCCTAAACTCGAACATGACAAGCCAACAACTTGACATTTTCTTGTATTTTTGTTCTGCTGAACAATTTTTTTTTTCTGTAACAAATGAATGCAAAATTCCAAGTCAATCAAATAGGATTAAGGATAATGATAACAGCAGAGAAAGAGAGGGGGTTGTGGAGTAGATAGTAAAGGTTAATATTTCAAAACTACTTCTAGACTACAGAGATAACACAAAGGTGAAGAGAAAGCACTCATTCTCATGAGTTCACAAGCTAGAAGAAATCATATAATTTAGTTAAGTGGCCCACATAAATTATTTATAATGTCAATATGCAGGAAAGGAAAATAACTAATATCCATTGAACTCAGATCATTAGAATACCTTTTATGTTGGGTGTGGTGTTTCTGCTTGTTAGATTTTAGAACCAGCATTTTATAAACAAGGAGACCAACATTCAGAGAGGTTAAGTGATTGAGATAATAAAGCTAGTTAATGATAGGAGCTGGTGCATAACACAGGTTGTTAGTCTTTCATTATTTTATATGTAAAGACAGAAAAGTATTTATATATGCTAAGGAAATTACAACTTCAAAAATAAATGTTTAATCAACATTAGTAGCAGATTCAAAGATTGTCAAGTGGGACAGAATACTTGGATCCCGTACATGCCATCTATCAGTTTGTACTGACTGACAGTGATTGACAGGAGGACACCAAGTTTTTTATGCAAAAAAGTAAGTAAAATAAAAGTTCCAATAATATAAATAAAAGATATAAAATTTAAAAATCAGAGAGAGCAGAGTAAGTAGTGGCATATATCCATGGGTGTACTTGTCTTCTAAAGATGCCTCTAATAAATGTGAGTTTGTCATTAATGCATGGTAGAATTGTCTGGGTATCTCTTTACCCCTACTTTCCTCCTGCATTTTTGGAGTTTCAGGCTTTTTTTTTTTCCCCACACCAGATCTGGGCAACAACTGAAACTCATTTATGAGAGTATGATGACTAATGGAACAGACAGACTAGTTTCCCAAGGATAGCAAGGTTGGTACTCAGGCCTGCTTACAACATACTCCTGCAGTGCACCTAGCAAGTGGTCACTCAGGCTGTCCTAAATCATTGCCAAGGGAGAGAATTCATTTAGTTTCTGGATCATTTTTTATTTAAAAATGTTTTTGATATTCAACTGAAACCTATTTCCATATGATTTTACTTCAGAGAGCCTGAAATGGGGACTACTGAGCAGCTATAATTTTACAACAATTCACAACACTATGGAGGATTCGCATATGGCTACAGGCTTAACATCTATCAATCTAAAACAGTAAATTTTAACCTTGATTGCACATCCTAATTACCTGGGGAGTTAAAAAATGATGATGTCTGGTCCCACTTCAAGAAATACAGATTTAATTGATTTAAATCTGATTTGATTGATTTAATTGATTTGTGGTATTATCAGGACATCTGGATATTTTAAAAATCCCCAGCCAATTCTAATGTGCAGCCCATATGGTAAATACTGGTCTAGAAGAATAAATAAACAGTTTGTCCTTCAGTCTTATCCTCCAAAATACTGGATTTTCCCCCAAAATTAGTATTTTATTCACTTTTTTTCCACCACAAATTGGATCCAGTGTACCAGATCAAGTGAAATGAGATTCAATACTCTGATTGGATAATAATAATAATAAATTATAATAACCATTTTCCTCAATATATAATACTGAAATCGATACATGACCCAACTATTTAACATAAATGTTCTTATATTTCAATTCTCCTCATTCTAAGCCCTTGGTAGAATTGTTACACTGATCACTGGCTTTGTTTCTTGGTAGGTGTCAAGCCAATAGACACAACTGAAACTGCACAACATGGACTGGACTTAAACCCATAGGCTGGAACTTGAACCCACTGTCTTTCAGTTGACATTACTCACCAGTCTCAGGACTTCATGAAGCTCAGATTCTTTATGTCACAACACAGAAAGAATTTAGTAAGAGGTAAAGTGATAGGTGAGAAATGGATTTATTTAGAGAGATGCACATTCCATAGACAGAATACAGTCCATCTCAAAAAGCAAGAGACCATGAAATGTGGGGTGGTTAGTTCTTATGGACTGTGTAATTTCATGGGCTAATGAGTGGGAGGATTATTTTAATGATTTTGGGGAAGGAGTGAAGATTTCCAGGGATTGGCCCACCACCCATTGTTTGGTCTTTCATGTTTGACCTCAAAACTGTTATGGACCTGAGGGTATGTCATTTAGCATGCTAATGAGAGTTAGCCACCACTGATGATTTAATCATGCATATGTAATAGAACTTCCACAAAAATCATGAATGATTCAGTATTCTGAAAGCTCTGCATTGGTAAACACATCCACATGCTCGAATATGTTTGACCTCAAAACTGTCATGGACCTGAGGGTATGTCATTTAGCATGCTAATGAGAGTTAGCCACCACTGATGATTTAATTATGCATATGTAATAGAACTTCCACAAAAATCATGAATGATTCAGTATTTTGAAAGCTCTGCATTGGTAAACACATCCACATGCTCGAAGAGTGGCATACTCCAAATTCAATGGGCACAGAAATTTCTGCCCTTGAAGTCCTTCCAGATCTTGCCCTTTGTACCTCTTCTTCTGCTCTTTATTTGTATCTTTTATGGTAATTTTCATAATTAACTGAGATTAGTAAGTAAACATTTTCTTTGAGTTCTAAGCACCATTCTAGAAAATTATTATCCCAAGGAAGGTGTACGGGAACCCCTGATCTGTTGGTTAGAGACACACATGCTGGGACTTGCAACTGGCATCTGAAGTAGAAGGCAGTTTTGCAGCACTGAACCCAGAGGTTTTCCAAACTTATTCTTTCAACCTTTGTCCTTAGTGAGAACTTTGTGAATCAGAGCCCCAAGCAAACTAACTAGTACATTCAGCCTGAAAAAGAAGTCAAACTTTGTTTTCACTGTAATACATTCAATCTATATCAATCATTTTGCAGATAGAACTTCTAGGTTCAGTTTAGTTCAGTCACTCAGTCATGTCCGACTCTTTGCAACCCCATGAATCGCAGCATGCCAGGCCTCCCTGTCCATCACCAACTCCGGAGTTCACTCAGACTCACATCCAACGAGTCAGTGATGCCATCCAGCCATCTCATCCTCAGTCATCCCCTTCTCTTGTTGCCCTCAATCCCTCCCAGCATCACAGTCTTTTCCAATGAGTCAACACTTCGCATGAGGTGGCCAAAGTACTGGAGTTTCAGCTTTAGCAATTCCTTCCAAAGAAATCCCAGGGTTGATCTCCTTCAGAATGGACTGGTTGGACCTCCTTGCAGTCTAAGGGACTCTCAAGAGTCTTCTCCAACGCCATAATTCAAAAGCATCAATTCTTTGGCACTCAGCCTTCTTCACAGTCCAACTCTCACATCCATACATGACTACTGGAAAAACCATAGCCTTGACTAGCTGGACCTTAGCTGGCAAAGTAATGTCTCTGCTTTTGAATATGCTATCTAGGTTGGTCATAACTTTTCTTCCAAGGAGTAAGTGTCTTTTAATTTCAAGGCTGCAATTGCCAACTGCAGTGATGTTGGAGCCCAAAAAAATAAAGTCTGACAACATTTCCACTGTTTCTCCATCTATT